>CM065701.1:37400330-37407830 GCA_017654935.2 Phymorhynchus buccinoides
CGAACGCACTGTATGGTCTCTCTCTCTCTCTCTCTCTCTCTCTCTCTCTCTCTCTCTCTCTCTCTTCATAATTATAGGCATACAAAACATAGGCTACACACACAGAAGTCTGCACAAACCGAAACGTGTAGCCTATGCTTTAAAAACTGAACAACCACGCAAATTGATCGATATAGTGATCGAGAGAGCAAAACAGACATATCATAGTAACACAGACACCTGGATAGAGAGGCGGGGTGTGGCATTCTCTAAATGGATTTGTTCTGAACATGATTGTCTGCGCATGTGCGAAATCGATCATGACGTACCATCACATTTTATCTTTTGTGTATTCAACACTAAATTGACCCGATCCCTAAATAGAGTAAACTGAGGTCAAGATGTGCCACCACCCCTACATTTCTCGGCTCTCCCCGCATTTTCACACTTGCCTTTCTTACCAAACATTAAGCTGTATTTTAATAACCTTTTCAGCTAATTATCTTTGTTGAATAATTAATCGCAGTCATGATAATGGCCATTATCTAATAGGACCCCTACCCTCACCCCCACCCCCACCCATGTAGTGCAGTACACACAACAGCCGCGCAGTCATTGCGTTTTTCCGTCTTGCCTTTATCTATATTATTGAATGCATGTGTTTAATTATGTAAATGGATGAAAATTAGTGTTAAATAGAGCAAACGATAGAGGATGAAGTACTCAATCTGCAGTAAGCCTAAGGCAAAAGAGCAAGAGGGAAACAGACAGGCGTGGTCTTTGGCTAGATCATTATTATATAGGCCTAGGCCTATGCTTCGGGCCAACTGAGGCACACAAGTGACAGAGATTGATAGGCCTACATGTTCATAGAGTTGAGAACCGGTTCAAAAATCCGAACCGGTTTTACCGAACCGGTTTTTTTAAACCAGTACTCGCATCACTAGTTTCACCTATGCAAACACATATTTATTTGTCAGAATATTCACACACACACGCACGCACAGACATACACACACACAATAACGACACTTATGACACACACACACTCAACTCAACACTCAGTCAAAGTCAAAGCCATACACCACCACAAACTAGAAACAGCTACTCTTGGTTTACAAACACCCAATCCCCCCCCCCCCACACACACCCACCCACCCACCTCTACATGTTCATATCATATCAAGAAAAAATGAAATAGCTTTGTCGTGTAGGCCAAGGCGGAGTAGATAGTAGGGCCTACAACAAGACTGACCATTGTGTATCTAAATGTCAAATCGACCTTCTGCACTATGAAAGTTCAGTTCAGAAACAGTATTTTCTTCGGACACAATCTTCTTTTTTTTAAATGTGTTTTTTTTCCCCAGCATCAATATAATAAGCACACTACTGACACACAATGACAGACAGACAGAGAGAGAGAGAGAGAGAGAGAGAGAGAGAGAGAGAGAGAGAGAGAGAGAGAGAGAGAGAGAGAGAGAGAGAGAGAGAGAGAGAGAGAGAATCAGACAGACAGAGAGAGACAGGACAGAGAGAGAGAGAGAGAGAGAGAGAGAGAGAGAGAGACAGAGAGAGAGAGAGGAGAGAGACAGAATCAGACAGACAGAGAGAGAGAGACAGAGAGAGAGAGAGAGAGAGAGAGAGAGAGAGAGAGAGAGAGAGAGAGAGAGAGAGAGAGAATCAGACAGACAGGCAGACACAGGACACAGAGAGAGAGAGAGAGAGAGAGAGAGAGAGAGAGAGAGAGAGAGAGAGAGAGAGAGAGAGAGAGAGAGAGAATCAGACAGACAGGCAGACACAGGACACAGAGAGAGAGAGAGAGAGAGAGAGAGAGAGAGAGAGAGAGAGAGAGAGAGAGAGAGAGAGAGAGAGAGAGAGAGAGAGAGAGAGGGGAGCAGAGAGACAGACAGAGAGACAGAGAGAGGGGGGGGGGGGGGCAGTGAGACAGAGAGAGACGGAGAGAAGGCGTTAGGCCTAATAACACCCAACAAAAAATGTATTGGTGTGCAAACGTCCTCGCCTAGAAGCTAAACGGCAATAGGCCTAGCCTAGTCATAACACCACCAACAACCCTAAAAATAACTTTCAACATTCCCTTTGCTATCTCTCACCTGCTTCACACCCAAATAGTATTAACACGTGTGGCTTAAACAAGAAAACGATGCATAACAAAATACACTTGTTATTGTCCACTGCTACTTCTCCATACTACGCAATCCGGTGTTGATAAGAAAGTTGGTGGTGCGACCAACAAGGACCCACATTGAGCTAGGCCTACCTCTTCACCGAAGGCTATGATAAATGCGTAGAGGAGGGCGTAGAGCCGGTGTCTTCTAGAGAAATAGACCCCTGGCTGAAAGAGAAAAAAACCATACCTGGGGGATAAAACTGATAGATGTTTATTTCGCATTTTACTTGTTTTATCAATCAACACCAATCTAA
Source organism: Phymorhynchus buccinoides (assembly GCA_017654935.2). Classification (NCBI taxonomy): domain Eukaryota; kingdom Metazoa; phylum Mollusca; class Gastropoda; order Neogastropoda; family Raphitomidae; genus Phymorhynchus; species Phymorhynchus buccinoides. The sequence continues at coordinate 37,402,752 of CM065701.1, forward strand.
TATAGCATGATAGACACACACACACACACACACACACACACACACACACACACACACACACACACACACACACACACACACACACACACACACGCGCGCGCGCTCGCTCGCGCACACACAGAGGCACGGGCAGGCAAAAGAAGAAAGGCGGGTGGATAAGAGAGAAAGAGCGAGAGAGGAGGGGGGAGGGGGGTTGGTGAACATGTGAACATGCTTGTCGTCATCATTAGGCCTAATTGCTAGATATATATCCAAAATGCATGTCTTAGATTACACTATTGGCATATAGCAAAAAACAAAAAGAAAAATACTTCCCGAAGCGAGAACAAAAAACAAGAAAAAGAGGGTGGGGTGTAATTCTAAGGCTTTAACTGATTCTCCCAGCAGAGGCTTTCATTGTATCCATTACGTTCAAATTATACATCAGCTTCTGGGAGGGGGGGGGGGGTGTGCTTCGCTTTCCAGACCCCCCCCCCCCCCCCCCCCCCCCCCCCCTATGCCCAGAACTTGCATCCCCCACCTCTATGACCGACTGATCCGCCCCCCTGTGAATTAATTACACAGGCAAATTACGAAGGCTCAAATATAGTTCGCCTGCTTACACGTGCCTCCTTGGCGGAGGTATTCACAACCTTCATGTCAGAGATAGAGGCTTAACCCTTTCACCGCCAAAGTCGCATTTTAGCACCAGTGATTTGACACCTATGTCATTAAAAGGCGTCAAATTGGGGTCTATTATCCAAAGACCCTATTGTCGTAGTTTTGGGAAGTAAGGATAAGACCTTATTTTATATATTTCTACACAAGAATCCCCAATACTGCAGAAGGATTTTGTTGACTACCCAGGTAAATTTAATGGAATTATTTGGCTGAAATATGGCTGGCGGTGAAAGGGTTAATGATAATCTCTCTCTCTCTCTCTCTCTCTCTCTCTCTCTCTCTCTCTCTCTCTCTCTCTCTCTCTCTCTCTCTCTCTCTCGCTTCTCTCAAGGTTAGACGCCTTGACCTCAGATCGTTCCAGTTGGCTATCTGTCTTGACCCAATCTCGGTCTACTTCGGCTACGTTCAGCGGGTTTGTTTTTATTTCTCTTTTAAATAATAAATCCCCCCCCCCCCCCATCCCCTCTTACATTTCTCAGCTCTCCTCACATTTTCACACCTGCCTTTCTTACCAAACATTAAGCTGTATCTTACCAACTTTTTGAGCTAATTATCTTTGTTGAATAATTAATCGCAGTCATGATAAAGGCCATTATCTAACGACCTTGACCTTAATGTTGTTCTTGTTGTTCTTCTTGTTGTAGTTCTTGTTGCTGTTGTTGTTGTTCTTGTTAGTGTTGTTGTTGTTGTTGTTGTTGTTGTTCTTGTCAGTTGTTGTTGTTGTTCTTCTTGTAGTTGTTGTAGTTGTTGTTGTTGTTGTTGCACAGGACATCAATCTGTTGAATATAGAATCAGTAACATCCGTGTAGAGTATACTGTTTCGAGCAATGTATTTGTGGTATTGGTATCAATTGGTATTTTCTAAATATTTTTTTCAATCTTATCACGTACATCCCCCCCCCCCCCCCCCACCCACTCCCCACCCCCCACCCCAACAAAGAGAAGAAGAAAAAAATGATGAAATTCTGCTTAACGCCCTCCGGTCTGGAACAGACACATATTGGACAATATAGTAGATATAAAGACGGTGGGAACGATCCTGGAGGCAATGCCCGGAGACAGTGCAACACCAGGAAAGTCCCGAATTTTTAACAATATAGATGTGTTTATCTTTTAAAAAAAGAAGAAAAAGAACCAAACACATTTTATAACCTTTTGCGCGAATGATAGAACAGATTACACCAACACTAAAAGAAACATTCCCGTTGTTGTTGTTGTTGTTGTTGTTGTTGCTGAAACCCCAACGCTCCTCCAAATTTGAATTATAATCCATAGATACCATTTTCAGCCAATGTTGTAACTAAACAACAGGCAAACAGAATAAACATAATACCCTTGCATAATAAAAAAATTAAAAAAAAATTAAAGTGCAACGCCGAGCGGCTGCAAAGTCCCCTCGCAGCATCGCCGAGCTACTCCGAAATCGGAATGTGTCGGCTGTACACATACATAAAAACGCATCAAAAGAGCACGTAACTACATAAAAACGCATCAAAACAGCACGTAACTGAATAGTTTTTTTTATATATAGCCTTGGGGTTCGGACCCGTGATTTGAGCGCGCGCGATCATGCGCACACGCGCGCACAGAAAAATTCATGACAACTGTGTTATAGACCATTCATCAAGAAATGTTGTGAAAAAAACCTGCATTAAAATACATGCAAAACTTCGCGAGATATTAGCGATTATGTGTTTCGAGGTTTGAACCCCGTAACTGGCGCGACCTTGACCTTAATGTAAAACTAAATACATCAGTGGATAGCTTGCATCTTGGCAAACTCGTATACCAAATTTGATGATGATAGACTGAATAGTTTTTGAGAAAAACGGACGAATAACCGGACGGACGGAGGCACGCCGCCGGACGGACGGACACCGGACGGACGGACACCGGACGAACGGACCAGACAAAAACAATAGCTCCCCGAACCTTCGGCTCGGGGACTAAAAAACAGATAGAGTGGAAGTAGTCAAAAGGCTTTGTTGGTTGAACGAAGCCCAAAGTGATTCACGTGTTAACATTGCTCACTCTTTTCAAGTTTCTGTGTTGTCAAAGTTTTCTGATGCGCTTACGGTCTAGACTCTTTCTTTGCTTCAGAGTGCCTGTGCTATTCAGTGGCCCGCAAAGAAAGAGAGTGAATTTTGTTTAAGGTATTGACGAAATTGGCTTGGTCTGCATTTTGCAGAAGGTAGAGAAATAGAGAGAAAGTGGGGTCTAAGTTTCTGAGCGAATTCTTCCTTTTTCGAAACGCGCAACTTGTGTGAGTTTATATTAGCCATATCTGTTGAGATTAGGTGCGTGATTACAATCCACAATCTGTTTGATTTGAAGGTAAGAAATTTATTTACAGACACTCTCTCTCTCTCTCTCTCTCTCTCTCTCTCTCTCTCTCTCTCTCTCTCTCTCTCTCTCTCTCTCTCTCTCGCTCGCTCGCTCATTTATTTTGATTCAGTTGATTGTACCCACTTCAGTAAGGGGCCTTGGCCTGTATTGATTAAGCATTCGTGACCACCCCCCTGTGTGTGTGTGTGTGTGTGTGTGTGTGTGTGTGTGTGTGTGTGTGTGTGTGTGTAGGGTGTATGTGTGTGTAGATGTGTGTGTGTGTGTGTAGGTGTGTGTGTGTGTGCGCGCGCGCGCATGTGTGTGTGTGTGTGTGTGTGTGTGCGCGCGTGCGTGCGCATGTGTGTGTGTGTGTCTGTGTGTGTGTGATTGAGATGCTAACATTCATTTGTGTGTGCTTCTTCTTCTTCTTCTGCGGCTGCTGCGTTCCCGGGCTAGTGTGTGCTTGAGATCGAAAATGAAACACAAGGGCATCGCCGAGCGGCAGCAACGCATTGTGACAATGCAACCCGGCCAGAGTTATGTCCTCTCCCCCCCCCCCCACCCCCCAATAAACACACCACTTTCCACCCTTACATAACGCACAAAATACATAGCCCAAAATTTGAAGCGATTCTGTTCAGTAGTTCACGAGATACAGCTGAACTTTTATGCAAACTTCCTTGCACCATGGTACACCACCACACAAAATGTGAAGCGATTCTGTTCAGTAGTTCACGAAATAAAGCTGGGGGGAAATTACATAGCCCAAAGAAGGAAATTTCGGTTTTCAAGGTCAAACTTCAAGGTCAAGGTCAGCACGGTGTTGATTAACGAAAGGAAGCTTCCTTTTCAAGCTGTCTACCCCTCTGCCAATTTTAATCAAAATCCAAACAGTAGTCAGATTCTTTCAGTGAAAGAGAAGGCATGTGTCTTCTCTTTTCTAATGGCTGCCTGAGTTATACCAAAATATTTCACGAAATATCCACAATACAGGCCTTTTTATACAGTTTTTATGCAATTTACCAAAAGGAGTTTTGCTCAGAACAAAGCAAATAGCTCTCTTTTTTTTTACTGCACTACAAAGAAGAAAGAGCTTCAACCACTCTCAGTGGCCTCCACCCACCCCTTCCAAAATGGCTTTTGTCTCCGGCAACTCCGCCAAGGAGGAATCGCCGTTTTGACGGTTTGATTCATAGGAAACCAGAGCAAAGTGAGTTTTCCGATCCTTGAAAAGGCTGTCTTTCTGGTGACCTCGACGTGTTTCGTGCAAAAACTCATCCGTCAGGGTGCCCCTTGAACAAGTTTTAAAAAATTCTTTTTCGTCTTTTTTTTTTTAATATAGTGTTGTCGTTCCCTGGCTTAAAGACTCCAGGGATCATCCCAACAGCCGAAGCAATTGAACACTATGGTCCAAATGCCCCAACTAGGGATGAGAACATTACGTGTGTGCCGTTTTTGATTACCCCGCCACGTGGGCAGCCACACTCTGACTTTGGAGGATTTTGGAGCTTGCCATGGCTAAAGACAATCCCCGCATAACAATGCAGAACATAACAACATTTGGATGTAGCCTTGGTGTTCTAGCTTATGTCAACTGATCTGACACAGCCTTAAGCCAAGGCATTTTTAATATAGTGAAAGCAGTTATTTGATTTCAAGACAAAGTTCATCTTAGCTTCTGCCTGACCGTCGTCATGCCCAAAGTGCTTTCTTCTTCTTCTTCTTCTTCTTCTGCGTTCCCAGGCTATACGGCCATAATGGGTAAGATACGTATGTGTCCTGTTTTTAGTTTTCACTTGTCTCCCCGATGCGTACAGCCGACACATTCCGATTTCGGAGGAGCTCAAGGGAGAAAGATTATTTGGAAGATTATTTTTATTATAAAAAAAAGGCAGGAGAATGGGGCTAGTAAGGCAGAAAGATAGTAGATGATAGTAATCAAAGGGAAAAGGCAGAGTCAAAGAGAGTGGCAGATTAAAGGAAGTTACAAGCACAGAACCAGAAGGTGGGGAAACTGGGTTTTTTACGAAAGACCCACGTTATCCCCACGGGGAGAGACTCGTGGATGGGGCGGGGGTCGTCCAGCTCCCCGCA
>CM065701.1:37415330-37416509 GCA_017654935.2 Phymorhynchus buccinoides
TTATGACGGATCTATATGGGTTCTTTTATATAACCATGATGAATGGATGGGTTCTTTACAAAAATGACGGTGGGTGGATGTATTCCTTAGACAATCGCAATGGATGGGGCGAGTTCTTACATGACTTTAAAGACCCACCACGTCACATGTCAAAATAACGGTTTCCACGTGTTTTCCCTCTTATAGCTGGTAAGAAATCTTAAGAAATCTTCCTAGCATAAGAGGGAATGTGACACGTGACGTGGGGGGTCTTTAAAAGCTTGAGGGTTCTTTATAAAATCACGAGGAGGATGAAATTCTGCTTAACGTCCTCCGGTCTGGAACAGACACATTGGGACATTAATAAATATAAAGATGGTGGTAACGATCCTGGAGGCAGTGCAACACCAGGAAATTCCCGATTTTTTAACAATACAAATGTGTATGAAATCACGAGGAATCGGTGAATCAATTCTTTATAAGATCACCATATGTATGGATAGGTTCTTTATAAAAGCACGATGGAAGGATAAGTTCTTCAGAAAAGTGTGATTTATTAGTGGGTTCTCTCTATAACAACACATACAAAACAACAACAACAAAAACGAAGGAAAAAAACCGGTGGAACTGCATGGATGGCTACGCTCAGTCTTAGGGGGAAGGGGAGAAGGAAAAGCGATTTTTTCAAGATATTGATATTTTTATTTTATAATTTGTTTTTATTTTGAAACTATGGTTTTATCTTGAATAAAGGTCGAGTTTGTCTTAGGTGCCATGGCTCGCACAAGACTACTCTGGGTTATAAATATTTATACTTTTGTTTTAAATTAAGTTCTTAGGTAAATAGCTTGTTCTTTAAAACAATCATTAAGTTCTTGATGCTTAAGATCCTGCTGCATTGCTTTTCAGGCTGATTGACCGAGCTGTTGATTGTGGTTTCAGGTGGATCACCTGTCGGGCCAGCAGTGGACCTTCAGTCAGCTGAGGGAGGCCGCAGAGCGTGTGGCCAGTGGTCTGTGCAGACTGGGTTTAAGGCGTGGGGACACGCTGCTCCTGCTTTCCTTCAACTGTCCGCAGTACGCCATCACATTTCTAGCCTGCGCCGCTGCAGGAATCACCGTCTCCACTGCCAACCCCAGCTACACGCCTGGTGTGTTTCCTCTTCCCTTTTCTTGCAATGCTCTCTCTTTCCTCTGTCTC
>CM065701.1:37417009-37447647 GCA_017654935.2 Phymorhynchus buccinoides
CCCTCTCCTCCCCCTTCTCCCCCTCTCCCCTCCCCTTCCCTCTGGTCCCCCCCCCCCCCCCCCCCCCCCCCCCCCCCCCCCCCCCCCCCCCCCCCACCCCCCCCCCCCCCCCCCCCCCCCCCACTTAGTCACAATACAATACAGCCCAAACAGTGTTGCTTGATAGAACTTTCCTCTGCAAAGGTCGATTCAAACCTGGACATGTTAATAGATTCAATCAAGGAACATTACATTACTGGAAGTTAATGATTGCGAAGCGGATGTTGCTACTTGTGCCCACCGAGAGACATTGATTTTTTGTGAAAGTCGGGGGCCAAAATTCACAGTCGGAGAGTAGTCAAAACCCAATCCCCCCCCCCTCCCCCCAACGCCTAGCTCTGCAAGCATCACCCAAATCAATATTCTACTTATTTTTCTTCTCTTTTTTTTTGGGGGGACGGTAGGGGGAGTCAGGAAACCTACCTATCAATTTAGTTCATACCAGGCAGGCCCCAGCGGGACTATCCCACCCTCTTGTGCGACTTTTCACTGCCAGTGTAGTGGGGCTTTCATATACTTGTTGTTTTCTTTTTTTTGGTTTGCTTTTGTTACGTGAATAAAGCGCACAGGTCAGACTGGGGGTGTGTAAACAAAACTATTACTGAAGCGGGTTTTTTTTAATAACCGAAGCGTGTTGTTTTCGAGGGTAAAGAGTTTGCTAGAAGGAGTCTTACTTTGAGGTGTCCGCCGAACATGTCCTTGTCGAACTTGTTGCACATCTCCAGGTCCTGCTCCTTCTGGGTTCGTTCCTGGCACGTGTCCTCCATCACCCCCTCCACCACTATGCTCCTGGACAGCAGAGCCACCTCCCCTCTCTCATCCACGTGGAAGGTGTAGTTCCCGAAGTGCATGTACATCAAGGGCGCTGAATGGTACACATGTGTCAATATATGTATATACTTGAGTTATATAAAAACTTTTGGTATCCAAATGCCATGAATTGAACATCTTTATCAAAACCAGTTACTGTGAACTTTGAATCTTGATTTGTGCTCTGTAAAGAAAAAGATTGTGCTGCTTTTAGTTTTTCCTCCCAATGGGAGAGGGGGGGCAGATCCTGCTTGGGACAGCTGTTTCGGACCTTGAGATCCATCATCAGCCAAGCCCGGAAACTGCAACCAATCTGCGGTGTGGCTCTATTCTCTTATGAAAGACGATCTATCGTAATTAGGAGAGGTTTAATCTTTGCATTCAAGTGAAACAAAACCAAAACAGCACTCTTGATTAAAAATCTTTAAAATCTTTTTGCAAACTAATGAGCTATGATTAAGTTCTGAAATTTAAAATATTAATAGAAGAAAAGGCACGAACAATGAGGGCCAGGCAATTTGAGATAAGCACACAAACAATTTAGATAAAAATAGCTATGAATGATAAATCTCAATTATTTGCTGGCACCGTTCCAACTGGCCTTAAGGGTTTAATAGTTAATGCATTAGAAATGCAGAATACTTGAGTTTTATAAAAACTGTTGTATCCAAATGCCATATATTGAACATCTTTATCAAAAACCAGTTACCATGAACTTTGAATCTTGATTTGGGTAAAGGTAAAGATGTGCCACCCCCCATGCATTTCTCGGTTAATTAATTGTATTTTTCGCTTAAAGGTAAAGATGTGCCACCCCCCATGCATTTCTCGGTTAATGTATTTTTCCGTTTTTGCCTTTATTAACCATACATAAAGCTGTATTTTATGAAAATTTTTAGCTAATTACCTTTTTGGAATACTAACCCTAACCCTAACCCTAACCCTAAACCTAACCCTACCCCCCACTATGTACTGCAGTACACCGCGATTTGTCACAGTTGTGGTTCCTTGCGTTTTTCCGTCTTATAGGGTGGGGGGTAGGGTTAGGGTTAGGGCTAGCTTTAGGGTTAGGGTTAGGGTTAGTTCTTAGCGTTAGTATTCCAAAAAAGGTTATTAGCTAAAAATGTTCCTAAAATACAGCTTGATGTATGGTAAGAAAGGCAATAACGGAAAAATACAATTAACCGAGATAGGTAGGGGGGGGGTGGCACATCTTGACCTTTACCTTGATTTGTTTTCTGTAAAGTAAAAGATTGTGCTGCTTTTAGCTTTCCCTCGCAATGGAAGAGGAAAAACTAAAAGCAGCACAAGAGGGAAAAAAATTCGACCAGCTGGAGGCGAAATCTTTTTGAAAGTGTTTTCTTGAAGAAAAAAAGACAGGAGAATGAACCAGTAAGGCAGAAATATAATCATAGTAGATGACGGTAAGCAAAGGGAAAAGGCACAATCAAAGAGACTGACAGATTAGAGGAAATTACAAGTACAGAAACATCCAGAAGGTGGTGGGGGGACTATTCATACAAAACACAAACCCCACGTGTGTACGTGTGTAACGTATCCCCAAGGGTGGGATGGGGATACCATAAATTATAATGGTCAGACTAGTACTTACCATTAATTCTGATCTGGTGCGGTGTACAGTCATTGCAGCTTATCACACGTCTGATTTCGGCTTGTTCCCAAGAAAAATCCGTAGAGAGCAGCAACACTTCATCCCCTGTTGACAACATGTACATTACGTGTCATACATGTCTGCATTAAAAACAGCCTATGCGTTAGTGTAAGGTTGCACACAATGCATGCGTGTACACTCGCACGAACTGGTTTTACTGATGGATCGACACCATTGTCTATACCCAGCATTCTAAACAATTATTCTATTCTTGATTCAGTGTGTAAATGCTTATTAAGTAGTTCACTTAGTATTCATCTTTAACATTGTTCATGTTTCGGTTATATTCTTTAAATGTAAGTCATTGTGTTTTTTAATGGGGGGGGCGTGGTGGGGTTATGATTAGGTCTGCATCACTCACTATCCTATCACTTACTTTAATGCTTACACACATTTACAGGCACACCGCGTCCGCGCACTCACGTTACTCACCACACCAACATCACACGACAATATAAGATTGTCTGAATCACGTTAAACTGGAAGAACAACACACACACACACACACACACAACCACACACACGACACACACACACACACCAGAATCACACACACCACACACACACACACACACACACCACAAACACACACACACACACACACACCACACACACACACACACAAATACACACACACATATAACACACGCACACACACACACACACACACATATTCATAATGCGTGCACACACACAACACACCACAAAAACACACATACACGCGCACAAAGACATAGGTCTACATACATTACCTTCTTCCCAACCCTGCACTTGAGCAACCAGAAGTCAGTTTGGGATAAGCGATGGTCGAAGTGAACTATCTGGAACATGGATTGATTGCCTCTTACTGTTTCAAAATTCGCTCGCCACCTTCAAACACCCACCACACGCAAGCACTATTAGGGATTCTAATTCTATCTTATAAGTGGAACCTCCCTTATAAGGCCTTCCCATTATAAGACTCCCTCCCACATAATACCTGCTTATCTTGAAACATTGCCCTTCTTTGCAAGTATTTAAAATTACCTCCCTTATAAGACCCCTTCCTTATTAAGAACCCTCCCTTATAAAACCTAATTTTGGAAGATTTTTCAAGGTCGTAATAGGGAGATTCCACTGTACTTATAACACTATATAATAACATATTATTGCGGTGTTGTGGCTGTGTTTATGTGTCGTCCGCCCATGTACCTGTAAACTCCCTGAAATATCCTGAAACAGAATCGCACTCAAATTTTGTGTGGTGATAGTATCAAGGTACCAGATGATCAACATAGAAACTATGTGACGTTGCGGATCTTGACGTATGACACTTGAAAACCGAAAAATTTCGTTTTTAGAGCGCCATATCTTTCACACTTTTTGGACTTACAGACCTTCAAACTTGCCGTACGTTATCGGCATTAGACTTTTGGTAGTTCCTGAATTTATGGTGTAGCGAGCCAGGTCAACGTTAATGGTCAGATCAACGACATCGGTAGATCTTGAAAGCGGGTTATGGTTCTATAAAATCGTTTGTTTTTTTAGCTAATATATTTCACATTTTGATTGACATAAATCGCTTCAAATTTCGTTAATGTGGTGCGATTTTCTGAAGAGACCCGAAACATAAATTAATTGCGTTTTGACATTTGACCTTTCGAAGCTTGACCTTCAATGAATAACAATAATCGGCTAAAAATGGTGTGTCTGTGTCTGTGGTGTGTGTGTGTGTGGTGTGTGTGTTGTTTGATGTGTGTGTGCTGTTCGTGTTGTGTGTGTAGTGTGCGTGTGTGTCCGGTTTACCTGTGTGTCCAGGCGCTTGTGCTCAAACCATTGGCCATAGGCCCCTATCGTTCATAATATATTATGGATCCAGCATTTCTCACAACCTATTCAGATCCTCAATCGTGTTGAAATCCGCCGAGTGGGTGGCAAACCTCCGCCCAAGGAAGACTGCAGGCAAAACCGAATAACATTTCCTTCTTTTGCCTGCTATACATTTTCATGTCGGTCGAGTGGCTGCATCTCATGAACCAGCAGTAGTGAACAGAAAAGATGGCTTTAAATTTTGTGTGGTGGTGTTATGCACAGTGCAGGAATTGTCCATATTAAAAATATATAAGGACGCTGACCTTGACCTTGAAGTTTGACTTTGAAACCCGATTGGTTTTCTTCTTGAGACCATATCTTTCATATCGTTGGACATTACAATGTTCAAACTTGGGACAGGGATGGATTGACTAATGATGATTTGGAATATTGTGGTAACCGAAATGAAGGTCTCTAAAGTCACAAGAGTCAAGGGACAATAGACCTAGGAAGTGTCAACTTGGCGCTATTTACTTTGGCCATATCTTTAACATTTGTTTCAGCTGCAGGTTTCAATGTTGGCAGATTGGTAGACTGACTTCAGGTCGTGTGTGGTGCGAAGTATTGATTATCCTAACGACCTTGACCTTGACTTTTGAACTTCTTTACCCTCTTTTACCTGTGGCTGTAGTTTGGACAACATTGGGTTTACACCCACGAAGTTGGAGACATTTACAAGCCACTTGACATTTACATTTGACCTTGACCTTTACATTTGACCTTGTACACCATGAGATGGTCTGGGTTTCGTGGATGTGAAGGTGATCTTGCACAAAGTGTGCTCAGTGGAGACGCGAATTGTCAATTTGGTGTTTAAAATATGCCCAATGCTGGCGTTTTTCAATTTCACCTTGCACACATGGTAACAGTCGTAAGAGGATCTAGGGCCGCAGGGGAAAAACCCATTAATCCTCCAGAAAATATCCAGGAGACTGTTCCAGAGCATGAGAAAACATTGCCTTGAATGCCTGGTAGCAAACAGTTTTTCAAAACAGTATATATAGCCCAACAATCTGTCCGACTGTGCAAAGGTGATTTGTGATTTCGAATAACACACCCACGGATTGGTTAATCGCTTCATCGGGAGTCACGTGACATTTTTTTTAACATTGATTTTTGTATCCGATTTTACGGCCAAGAAAGGCTGAACTATCATTTTCACATGAAATTAAACTTATGGTCTATTTATACAATCCATGGTGATATTGCAAAGTCAACATCCCCCATTTTTTTGTGAGCAGTATATATAAGATATTATCTAACCTGGAAATTAAACTATAACTCGGTCTTAGCTTGCTCACTAATGTGTAGAATAAATACTTGTCTTCAGTTCATCCCGAATAAGCTTAGTGTACACCTAGGTATCCTATTTTCTTAAAGGGACACCCTCTGACGGACGAGTTTTTTGGCAAGAAACACGTCGAAACCACACCAGGAAAACACACTTTACAGAGATCACAACACTCACTTTCGCTCTGGTTTCCTAGAAATCAAACCGTCAAATCGGCGATTCCTCCTTTGGCGGAGGTGCTGGAAGTCAAATCATTTCACTGAAAGAGAAGGCGTGTGGCGTCTCTTTTCTAATGGTCGCCTGCGTTTAGACCAAAATCGTTTGCACGAAATATTTATCGCAATACAAAATACAAGCCTTTTTTTTCTTTTTTCTTACATTACATTTTATACAGTTTATCTAAATTAGGAGTTTCGCTCACAACAAAGGAATTAGCTCCATTTTTTTTTTACTGCACTACAAAAAAAGAAAACGCTTCAACCACAATGATTGACTTCCACCCACCCCATCCAAAATGGCTATCTCTCCGGCATCTCCGCCAAGGAGGAATCGCCGATTTGGCGGTTTAATTTCTAGGAAACCTTCGAGCAAAGTGAGTGTTCCGATCTTGAAAAAGGCTGTCTTTCTGGTGATCTCGACTACGGCCAGTGTGTCTTTCTTGCAAAAACTCGTCCGTCCTGATGGGATCGGACGACATGCTGCCACACCGCCTGTAATTACACCCCTTTGCGTCTCCCTGATACTTAACGGGTTTACCCCATTGAAGCCTGTGCTACAGTTTACAATCACGCTTATCTGTATTGTTGAACATCTGGGGGCTTTACTTGTGTTGCACTGCCTCCGTGCATTGCCTCCAGGATTGTTCCCACCATCTTTATATCTACTAATGTCCCATTTCAGACCGGTTGGAACGTGACACGGATTTTCATTCAAGCCTGTGGCTTACTTCAAAACTCTGTGAAAGAAACCTCTAGGGAAACGCAAAGAACGAGTAACTCTGCAGGGTAACGCGTCCTACCCTATACAGCATTTTTTTATTTTAAAGAAGAAGACAGTCTTTGTTTGATCCAACCTGGAAAACCATGTCGTTCTCTTGGTCGTCTAGCTGCAGAAACTCCTCCTCGCTTTCACTGCTGCTTTCAACGCCTTCAATCACCGATTCACTTGACCCTGCACAATAGGGTTAACATGCTTTCCGTTGGTTTTTGTTGTTGTTGTTGTTGTTGTTGTTGTTTGGTGTTTTGGGGGGGTGTTTGATTTTTGGGGGAGGGGTTTAGAGATGGGGATGGGGTTGGGAGAGGGGCACGAATTATGATCAGGCTTGATGTGGAAGTGGGTGGGGTGGAGTCAAAAATGTTTTTTTGTTTTTTTGTAATCGTCGTTACTTTGTCATCGCCATCAATGTCATCGCTGCTGTTTTTGTGTTGTTTTTTGCTTCTTTGTATTGTCGTTTTCGTCAGTAACAATAGAAACGGCATTACAATTATGTTTTTGGTCGTGACAGGACAGAGAGAGGAGAGAGAGAGAGAGAGAGAGAGAGAGGAGAGAGAGAGAGAGAGAGAGAGAAGTGTACGAGAGAGAAAGAGAGAGAGAGAGAGAGAGAGAGAGAGAGAGAGGAGAGAGAAGAGATGGGAATCGAGAGAGAGAGAGAGAGAGAGGGTGAGACATACATTACATACAGACAGACACACGCATAGCTACAGAGAAAGAAAGAAACACACACAACACCACACACACACCCATACGCACACACGCACACACGCACACACACACAACACAACACACCACAACAGAAGATACACCACTACGTACAAACACACACGCACGCACGCACACACACACACACACACTGTGCCACACGCGCACAGCACAACGCACACACACACCGACACACACACACACACACACATGCACACCACCATCGCCACCACCACCACACACACACACACATACGCACGCACTCGCACACACACACACACACCATCCACCACACACACACACACACACACACACACACACACACACACACCACACACACACACACACACACACACACACACACACACACAACCCCCCCCCCCCCCCCGCACACACACACACATGACCATGCCATTACAACACCATACCTATTCTGCCGATGAAGTAGTAACGAGAATTATTGGGGACCTCGTTAATTTTCGATCCTCCAAGGCTCACGATGGTATCCACCATACTGTTCGTCTTCTCCCCGATCCCATTGCTGCCGTAGGCATGCATCGCCACCACACTACCCACGGGGATGCCTGAAAGGAAGGAATAAAGAATAAAAGGAAGAAAAAGACATATGAAAGGAATGAAAGAATAAAGGAATAGAGGGAATAATTAAAGGAAGAAGGTGAAGAAGGAAATCCACCATGTCTTTTTTTTTGGATTCCCTTGTTGCCGTAGGCATGCATCGCCACCACATTACCCTCGGGGATGCCTGAAAGGAAGGAAGAAAGCATAAAAGGAAGAAAGAGACATATGAAAGGAATGAAAGAATAAAGGAGTAGAGGGAATAATTAAAGGAAGAAGGTGAAGAAGGAAATCCACCATGTCTTTTTTTTTATATTCCCTTGTTGCCGTAGGCATGCATCGCTAACCACTTTTCCCTTAGGTATGCCTGAAAGGAAGGAAGGAAGAATCTGTAAAGGGAGAAAAGACTGACAGGCCTATATAGAAGGAAGGAAGGAATAAGTGAAGAGTGGGAAGAATTCATGGAAGAAGGTGAAGAAGGAAATCCATCATACTGTCTTTTTCCCCGATTCCCTGGTTACCGTAGGCATGCGTCGCTAACCACTTTTCCCTTAGTTATGCCTGAAAGGAAGGAAAGAAGAATCTGTAAAGGGAGAAAAGACTGACAGGCCTATAGAAGGAAGGAACGAATAAGTGAAGAGTGGGAAGAATTCATGGAAGAAGGTGAAGAAGGAAATCCACCATGCTGTCTTTTTCCCCGATTCCCTGGTTACTGTAGGCATGCATCGCCACCACATTACCCTTGGGTATACCTGAAAGGAAGGAAAGAAGAATCTGTAAAGGGAGAAAAGACTGACAGGCCTATATAGAAGGAAGGAAGAAAGGAATAAGTGAAGCGTAGGAAGAATTAACCCTTTCACCGCCAGCCATTTGTCAGTAAAGAAAACATCGTTAAACTTACCTGGGTAGAGAATTGTTGTTGTCTGCAATCTTGGGAATTCCTCTGTGACATGCATAACATTAGGCCTATCATTACCTCCCAAAATTAAGAAAATATGGTCTTTGAATATCAGGCACTGATTTTATGCCTTTTAGTGACATGGATGTTAAACCATTGTGGTGCATAAATGCGACATTGGCGGTGAAAGGGTTAAAGGAAGAAGGTGAAGAAGGAAATCCATCATACTGTATTTTCCCCGATTCCCTGGTTACGGTAGGCATGCATCGCCACCACTTTTCCCTTAGGTATGCCTGAAAGGAAGGAAGGAAGAATATGTAAAGGAATAAAAGACTGACAGGCCTATATAGAAGAAAGGAAGGAATCAGTGAAGAGTGGGAAGGTGAAGAAGGAAATGCACCATACTGTCTTTTCCCCCCGATTCCCTGGTTACGGTAGGCATGCATCGCTAACCACTTTTCCCTTAGGTATGCCTGAAAGGAAGGAAGGGAGAATCTGTAAAGGAAGAAAAGACTGACAGGCCTATGGAAAGAAGGAAGGAAGGAATAAGTGAAGCGTAGGAAGAATTAAAGGAAGAAGGTGAAGAAGGAAATCCACCATGTCTTTTTCTCGATTCCCTTGTTGCCGTAGGCATGCATCGCTAACCACTTTTCCCTTAGGTATGCCTGAAAGGAAGGAAGGAAGAATCTGTAAAGGAATAAAAGACTGACAGGCCTATATAGAAGGAAGGAAGGAATCAGTGAAGAGTGGGAAGAATTAAAGGAAGAAGGTGAAGAAGGAAATCCATCATACTGTCTTTTCCCCGATTCCCTGGTTACTGTAGGCATGCATCGCTGCAAAGAAGAAAGAAAGATGGAAAAAAAGGAATGAAGAGAGGAAGGGCGGAGAAAGTAGATTCAAGGAAAGAGATAAAGAAAGAAAATTGACGGAAGCACGGAAGAAAGGAAGGAATGAGTAATTAAGGGACTGAAGATGAAGGTGGAAAGAAGTAAAAAAAAGCAGAGGAATAACGAAAACGAAGACATTTTTTTTTAAGGGGGCGGGGGGGGGGGGGGGGGGGGGGAGGGGGGGGGGGGGGGGGGGGGAGGGGGGGGAGGGGAGGGTGGGGAGGGGGGGCAAAAAAGAAAGAGAGAGAACAAAAACAGAAGAATGAATGGAAAACAAAGGAAGGATAGAAGGAGGAAATTAGGTAAAAGAAAGAAAGAGACGAAGGAAGAAAGAAAGAAAGTAATTTACTTTACTAACATAAATATTTGCCTTGAAGGCTACCCTTTCTGGATTGTCCATTGACGCTTTCTCATGTGCCAAAACAAAATGAAGCAAAAATGTCCAAGCCAGGTAAACTCACTCTCAGTGAGTGTGACTTTAGCGAAATCAAAATAGTGAATATTATTTAGGTAGTGTCCTGAACAGGCTCCACTGAACTCCACCGAAGTGACTCAGCAGAAGTGCAGTGTCTCCTCGGTTGGTTGCCTCCTGACAGCCTAACATAGATTCACTCCCCTTGGACTGCTGGTCTCGGTTTCTGCGACTTGAACAAACCCGGGTGTAGCTGCGAATTGGGATTCGGAACGAGCGGCGTGGGAGCAACGCCACTGTACGGCCCAGAAGATGGGACAGCAACAAAAAGAAAAAAAGAATATTATTTAGGTACCCTTAAATTAATTATGAACCCACAAAAAAACCACCAAAACAATTGCAAATCTAATTTACTTAAAAACAACAACAAAAACACGTGACGTCAGCCTGTTTTTTTTTAACAAATCTGGACAGAAACTGTAACATTAATAACACATTAAAAAAATATCCTAAAAACCTCGTTTTAGGGCCAAGCCTGTACCAATGATTAAGCCTATAACATAAAGCGTGTCATCACTCATCACAGGAACTTCTTCTTCTTCTGCGTTCCCAGACCATACGGCCATAATGGGTAAGGTACGTATGTGTCCGGTTTTCAGTTTTCACTGGTCTCCCCGCTGCGTACAGCCGACACATTCCCATTTCGGAGGAGCTCAAAGGAGAAAAATTATTTGGGATGATTTTGGGGGGAACAAAGGCCGGCCAATAAGTCAGAAAGATAGTAGATGATATAAAGCAAAGGGAAAAGGCAGAGTCAAAGAGAGTGGCAGATTAGGGGAAGTTTCAAGCACAGAACTTCCAGAAGGTGGGGGAACTATTTGTACGAAAGACATTCCCCCCTCCCCCCGGCATCCCCACGAGGAGATCACAGGAACAAGTGGAACCACCCTTCGTTGTTGTTTCTTTCAATAATATTAATAATCAGTTATGTAGAGCACGATCATTATTTTAATTGAAACTCAAACTCTCTCTCTCTAAGCTCCTTTTGGTAAACTGCAAAATAAAAAGGCTTTGTATTGTGGAAATTTCGTGATTTGGTCTAAGCGACTCAGGCGGCCATTAGAAAAGAGTCTTTCTCTCTCTCTCTCTCTCCTCTCTCTCTCTCTCTGAGCTCTCTCTTCTCTCTCTCTCTCTCTCTCTCTCTCTCTCTCTCTCTCTCTCTCTCTCTCTCTCCATCTCTCTCTCTCTCTTCTCTCTCTCTCTCAAGGACAGATTGGAAGAATAGGCGTTGCCTAAAATCTATATCCTTGGAAAATAAAATTTAAGTTTTCAAGTTTTCTCCCCCTCTCCCCTCTCTCTTCTCTCTCTCTCTCTCTCTCTCTCTCTTCTCTCTCTCTCTCTCTCTCTCCTCCTCTCTCACTCTCCCACTCCCCCCCCCCCCGTACTTACTTTCGAAGAAATCGGGGAACTCATCATAGTCCCGGAAGTTGGCATAATCCATGAAGGAGCCATCTTGGTTCCACACCAGAACATTCAAACCTTGCTGATTCGCCATTCCAACCTTGTTGTTCTTGTCCTGTTCACAGAAACGTTCGTCGACGATCATTAAGTTGTGTCGTCACCATCATCATTGTCGTCGTCTTTGTCATTGTCAGCATCATCGCAGATTTCATCATCTTCGTCACTGACGTCATCAATGTCATCGTGGTAGGCCCTATCCACCATCATTGTTGTCATAGTCGTCCTCCTCCTCCTCCTCTCTTCTTCTTCTTCTTCTTCTACTTCTTCTTCTTCTTCTTCTTCTTCTCTCTTCTTCTTCTTCGGTGTAGAGTGGCACAGTGGTATCGCGTTCGCTTCGTGTCAAGTAAACCCGAGTTCGAACCTGGGTACAGGGGATTTTTTCCTCTCATTCTGCACTAGGCCTTAACGGTCTGAACGTGGAGTCTTTCGGATGAGACGATAAACCGAGGTCCCGTGTGCCCATGCACTTAGCATACGTTAAACCCAGTGACAACGAAAAAGTTGTCATTTGGTCAAAATTTACACACACACCCCCCTCCTCCCTCATCAGTGACAAAAATCGCAAGCAACAAATTAAATTAAAAAAACTGGGTGGCGCGCCTCTGGCTGCGACGCGCTCTCCAGGTGGGAGCAACCCGAATTTCACAGAGACGCCTCTGTGACTATAAAGTACCTAATACCTAAAATACCTATCTTCTTGGTATTGAACATTTTAGTCCTTCTTCATACATTTACAATAACATGCATAATGCAGGTATGCATATGATCCATCAACAATGAAAAACAACAACAAAGCAAACAAAACAATAACAATGATTATCTGAGAATAAAGTTATAACAAAAAACGGTAAAGGTCAAGATGTGCCCCCCCCCCCACCCTACATTTCTCGGTTAATTGTATTTTTTCCGTTATTGCCTTTCTTACCATACATAAAGCTGTATTTTAGGAACATGTTTAGCTCATAACCTTTTTGGAATACTAACCCTATCCCTAACCCTAGCCCTAACCCTAACCCTACCCCTCACCCTACCCCTCACCCTATAAGACGGAGAAACAAAACGAACCACAACTGTGACAAATCGCGGTGTACTGCAGTACATAGGGGGGGGGGGGGGGGGGGGGGGGGGGGGGGGGGGTATAGGCTTAGGGCTAGGGTTAGGGATAGGGTTAGTTGCTATTATTTGCTGTTTGCTGTTTTCTTATTTGTCTATATATGTTGATAAAGGCGCATTCGCCGACATATCCAGTAGTTTTGTTTTGTCTCTTGTGAATAAAATAACGTCACTTTACACTTGTCGTGTAGTTGTTTGTGTGTTGTATATGGCACAGGTTAGTCTTTCGTCATTATGAATCTCAAACTAGTAAGCATTTGTGCTGGCTCTTAGGTAAATTGAGCCAAGGCGATTTCCAGGATAGTTGGCCCCTTTTAAAAGTACACACACCGGTGTCATGAGAAATAGGTACCTACCGTGAAATAAGTACCCTTCAAAACTGCACTAGAACCATTCTTCTTTCACGTGAGAAATAAGTCAACTAGTATTTAAAATATTGAGATTTAAGTGCTCAATCTACACGGAAAGAACCAAGAAATAGAGCGGTTGGGTGTAAATCTTTGCCGAGAAATCGATGTACAAAGCCATGCCACTCAGTTTCGTATTTTTTTTCAAAATGGCGGACGATATAAACAACCACCCATGCAAACAAAGATAAATAATAATAAATATTAAAAAAATATCCCTGACTTCTCAATATTTTAATGATGAATCTTCTGTTTTTCCTGCATGCCACAAGACGCCTCTGGATGTATTTAGGGGCGAATCTTTCCCAAACAGCAAACAATTTGAATGAGGAAAAGAGGATTTATTTCATGGGTTAAGTATTTTATGCAACACCGGTTGTCCTAAAATCATCTAAGCCGAGAGTGGGGGTATACCCTGGGCAAGGAGGGAGGTAACGACTAGAGGTGTGGAGGGGGGGGGGGAAACCGGTTTGAACAAAAAAACCGGTGCTACACTTTCGCGGTTCGAAAAACCGGTTCGAGTTACTGTGAACCGGTTTTTAACTGCAAGCTGAAAGTACGATTTTCTTAGAATAACGCATTCTTTTCGAAGAACAACACTGATTCTCAGCGCAGATTGGGTGTTTGAAAACCAAGACTAGCTGTTTCTAGTTTGTGTATGGCTTTGACTTTGACAGAGTGTTAAGTTGAGTGTGTGTGTGTGTGTGTGTGTGTGTGTGTCATAAGTTTCTTTATTGTGTATGTGTGCACGTGCGTGCGTGTTGTGTGTGAATATTCTGACAAATAAATATGTGTTTGCATCAGTGAAACTAGTGATACGAGTACTGGTTAAAAAAAACCACCCACCGGTTCAGTAAAACAGGTTCGAAGAGGGAAATCCGATTTAAAGCCGGTTCGGATTTTTGAACCGGTTCTCAACTCTAGTAACGACCGGAGGGCCCGGGTTAGAAGCGACGACTGAGACACTGACAGAGAAATACCCCCCCCCCCCCCCCTCCCAAAAGAAAGTGGGGACGGCGACAGACAAACACACAGAACAAACAAACACAATAAGATACTCACATCAAATATGCTGTGGTCGTAAATAGCGTAGCAGTCCACGTCTTTTGTGGGATGGACGGTCCGGGCCAGTTTGGTCCACGGGGTTTTCAGCTTGCCGTGCATCTCTAGAGTGCCCCCAGGGGCAACCCCGATGAACTTGCGACCGAACTCGTGGTCCGTCACTTCGTGTTCGTCGTTGACTAGACCTGCGACGATAATCGTGAGGAATTTACATTAACCCTTTCACCGCCAGCCACATTTCAGCCAAAAAATGGCCATTACATTTACCTGGGTAGAGAACAAAATCCATCTGCAGTATTGGGGATTCTTCTGTGACATATCTAAAATAAGGATCTATCCTTACTTCCCAAAACTAAGACGATAGGGTATTTAGAGAACAGACCCCAATTTGATGCCTTTTAGTGACATAGGTGTTAAATCACTGTGGTGCTAAAATGCGACTTTGGCGGTGAAAGGGTTAATGAAAATCTATTTCGCTTCTAATTACAGAACAGGGTCATTAACCCCTTGACTGCCAGGGGGAAAAAAAGAAAAAAAATGAATGGGCAAATCATGACACGAAAAAGACAACTGATAGAGCCAATCTGAGAAAATGGTCTGGGGGCATTACTCTCTTGATTATGTTAGAGCAAAAGCCAGGATATCAGGGTTATTCCTCTTCATCTGATGACATCATCAGTGATGTAATCAGGTCAGTACCTAATACGTAGGTGACAGTCAAGGAGTAAAGTGTTCCAAAGCCCTTCCGGCTTCATTATAGGCTGCATTTTTTCGCATCTGTTGTAAAAAAAAAAAAAAAAAAAGAAGAAGAAATAAGATTGGATAAAATGAATAGGGTCACAAGTACATACACATTATATATGTGTAGGGCATAAAAAGAAGAAGAAATAAAAGATTGGATAAAATAAATAGAGGTCCAACTACATAAAGATATATAGGGCATAAATAAACGAATTGAATAAATAAATAGGCCTACTGTAAATAAATAAATAAGAATCATTATTTTAAAATTAAAAAACAACTTCCTTGGATCTGAGATTTGTTCTTCGCACGCGTTGTGTGTGTGTGTGTGTGTGTGTGTGTGTGTGTGTGTGTGTGTGTGTGTGTGTGTGTGTGTGTGTGTGTGTGTGTGTGTGTGTGTGTGTGTGTGCGTGCGTGAGTGTGCGTGCGTGCGTGTGCGTGCGTGTGCGTGTGTGTGCGCGTGTGTGCGCGCGTGTGTGCTTGCGTGCGTGCGTGCGTGTGTGTGTGTATGTGTGTGCGTGTGTGCGTGCGTGCGTGTGTGTGTGTGTGCGTGTGTGCGTGTGTGTCTCTGTGTGTGTGTGTGTGTGTGTGTGTGTCTGTCAAGTCAAGTCAAAATCATCTTTATTGAGGGTTAAAGAATAAGCTAACAAAGCTTTTTTTCATCCTGCCCTCATAAAAAAAATACACATCAATAAAAAAAAAATCAATGAACTTAACATATTTACAGGAACACAAAACAGAAAACATTATGATCAGTATAATGAAAGAAAACAACAACAACAAAGAACCAAACAGAAGAGAGGGAAGGGAATAGGGAGGAAGAGAGAGGGAGAGAAAGCCGGGGGAGGAAACACTCACATACACACATGCGCGCGTGTGCGCATATACACACACACACATACGCTCACTCACACACACACGCTCACTCTCTCTCTCTCACACACACACACACACACACACACACACACACACACACACACACACACACACACACACACACACACACACACACACACACACACACACACACACACACACACACACACACACACACCTGCACACACAATTGGAAAACAAAACAAAAAACAAAAGGAAAGGGAAGATAGAAGGAAGAAAATAATATTTCCAGACATAAGAACATGCAATGCATATATACATCCTACTAATGTCAAATTACGATTTATCAACCAGGGCCTGTATTCATGTTGAGATAGCATGAGACTTAGCGTCATGCTAACTTAGAAGCTCTTCCAAAAGTCCTATTAAATCCTATAGGACATTGGAAGAGCTTCTAAGTTAGCATCATGCTAAGTCTCATGTTATCTCAACGTGAATACCGACCCAGGTGCTTCTTTAAAGACCCCGCACGTCACGTGTCACATTCCCTCTTATGCTAGGAAGACTTCTTAAGATTCCTTACTAGCAATAAGAGGGAAAACACGTGAAAACCGTGATTTGGACACGTGACGTGGTGGGTCTTTAAAGCTTTTTTAAAATCTGGTTTAGATGGACATGATTTCAAGAATGATGGCAAGTTGTTCCATGTGTTTCCCCCAGAGTATGTCAAGCTGGATTTGAACAGATCGTTATGGGGCTTAGGAAATGAAAGCTTATGAGTATGTCGATTTTCATTTAATGTAAAGGAACTTATTGTTTGTGGCTCAAGCCACAAACCTATAACTCACTTTGTCGGTCGGTCGGTCGGTCGGTCTGTCTGTCGGTCGGTCCAAAATTGTCGCACATTTTGACAAAATTGTCGCACTTCAAATCGAGGCTACACTTCAAATTGAGGCCGCTCTTTAACATGATGTATTTTAAAAGCGTACAAAATAATAAACATACGTAATACAGACACTACAACAGACACGACGAGTATGCGGTGCTTCTTTTGATGAGTATAAGTAGGATACATAGTTTTAAATGTTTTCCAAAAGATATAAAAAGTTACGAAATGGTGCAGAGATAACATTCTGGTTTACAGATTAAAATTATTGAAAAGCCAGGGGAGGTGACTCATGGTTGGAGTGGTAAAAATAGACCGCGTGCCACAAACTATTGCGATTTCGCGCTTGTTATTTTATTTGGGGCTGTTCCGTTTACGATGTTGTACATACATAGGCATTTGTTTAAGAAAAGTCTTTCTTTAAACGGAAGGATGTTTAGTTGTTTATAGTCAATTATTGTCAAACTAGTAGACTTAAATAGGACAAGCTTTAAACCTCTTTTGTGTAAGCGAGTTATGTATTTTAGATTATTTTCACTAGCACTATCCCATAACGTGGATGCGTAATTTATAAGAGGTAAGATGTGTGCATGAAAAAAGAGTTTTCTTGAATGAAGGTCTAAGAAATTCTTTATTTTTGATAACTGGTAAATTCTTTTGGAGATACGCTTACCGAGGTCATTAATGTGATCACTCCACGATAAGTCCTTATCAATGATAACCCCTAACACTTTATGGGAGGAAACTTCTTCAATTATTTTATCTTTGACATACAATGGAGGAAACACATAGTTCATCTTCTTTCGCTTTTGACGTGTGGCTATATACATACATTTTGTTTTTTGTGCATTAAGAGACATGTGGTTCAATTCTGTCCACTCAGTTAGCTTATTAACATTGGTCTGCAGATTGTCTACTAATTCAAAAGGACTGGCACTGTTAGATTGCAATGAAGTGTCATCAGCAAACATTTCACAACAGCATTTAATGTACAAAGGCAAGTCGTTAATGTAGATTGAAAATAGAAGTGGCCCCAAGACTGATCCCTGGGGAACACCAAACTTTATCGGGAGTAACTTTGACCTTACAGAATTGATTTCAACCAGCTGTTGTCGATCAGTAAGAAACGACGCAATGAAACACAAAGCACTGCTAGATATGTTGTAATGAGTAAGTTTTTTTAATTAAAAGTGAATGGTTGATAACATCAAACGCTTTAGCAAAATCTATGAATAAAGCACCTGTAAATTCGTTGTTATTGATATTTGAGAGACATCTATTTACTACTTGTATAAGAGCAGTATGGCAGGAGTGATTTTGTCTAAAACCAGACTGATTTTTATTTATTAAATCGTAATGATTCAAATGAGAATTCAAATGTTTTTGGATGTGCTTTTCAAGTGGCTTAGACAATATACTTAATATTGATATAGGTCTGTAGTTAGCTGGATTTGATCGATCACCGCTTTTATGTAATGGTATAACTTTTGCTTGCTTGAATTTTAGAGGAAACTGTTTTATATCAATGCATAAGTTATATATGTAAGTGAGAGTGTCTGCTATAGCAAAAGAAGCGGTTTTCAGTATTTTTCCATCCATTCCATCTAAATCTCGACTCCCTGACTGTTTTAAATGTAAGAGTTCGAACAGTACTTCATTGACTGAAATGGGCGGAATGGTGAATGTTGAAGTAATGTTCTTTGATCGACAGAATTCTTGCACAACTGATAAATAGTTTTGGTTGGATTTGTCATTTAAAATTATGTTGTTAGCAACGTTAGTAAAATTAAGGTTAATGTCATCAGGTGATATTTCGTTTATTGGATTGTGATTGTTGGAGTTAGCATTAGTTAACATGTTAATGGCTTTCCACACCAATTTTTGATTTTGTGATGAACAAATTAAATTTTGAAAATATTTTGTTTTTGCTTTGCGTTTCATTGAGTTTACTTTGCTTGTTTGTTGCTGCAATTTTTCCTTATCCTTGGACAACAGTAAACTTTCTCTTTTATATCTTTCATCATCAATTTCTTTTGTTATCCAAGGTGGTTTAACAGAATGTTTTACTCTTTTCTTTATAAAAGGGGTATGTTTATCGTATACAGAAATAAACGTACGGGTCCAGTAATCAACTGCATCATCAGGGTCTCTTATTTGATAAACAAAATCTAGTCCGGAATTTAATAGGTCACTTATAAAAGTAGTTTCATCGAAGTTAGTGAAACATCTGTAAAAAATTTCCTTGTGCCCTGGCTTTGGAATTTTGACACCTTTTTTATTCCATGTTACACAAATAGAGCAGTGGTCGCTACAACCAGTTTGTACTGAACATGATTCAAGTATATTAGATTTTGTGTTTACATAAATGTGGTCAATTAACGTAGCTGTTTTATCTGTAATACGTGTCGGACGATCGATTACTTGTTCCAGACCATATGTAGCATAAGAATGACTCCAATGAGTACCTGACAATGTTAAATCTATGTTGAAGTCCCCAAATAAAATTACTTCTTTGGTATCAAGAATCACTGTATCCATCATAGAATTAAAATTATCATACCAATTAGCAGTTTCAGAAGGGTTTCTATAAATGAATCCAATAATGAGAGGTTTATGGTGCTTAAAGTACACTTCAATCCATACAGATTCCACATTATGATTTTCTAGATGAGGAAGCCTTTTATAGTTCAGTGAATTGACACAGTATAGAAGTAGCCCTGTTGATTTAGGAGAGTGAGGGTCAAGTCGAATGGTATTGTAGTTTGGCATTAGTACCTCAGAATATGGAATAAAATCAGTTAATCTTGATTCGGCAATGCAAACAATATGAAAATTATTACCATTATTATGTAAGATTGATGTAATTTCATCAGTTTTATATTGCGAGCACTATTAATATTAAGATAACCTACTCGTAAACCGTTTTGAGAGGGCCACACATCTAATGTAGAAGGCATATTAATAAAATGGATACATTCAACAAAGCATTAATCCAAAGCACAAAGATCAATCAAACTAATTTAAATATTTTATAACTAAACTACTGGCACTTAATTGTACCAATATGCAAGAAAGGGAAGTAGCAATTAGAACAACGCGTAGGAAAGGTCAGAATAGAAATACTATCAATTATTTTTTTAATTATTAATACCAAAGACAAATCAATGACAATCAATATTAACAACAAAGAAGAATATCAAACCAGTGTAAATATGTAGTAAAAAATCCCACACCTTGTATGCAGCACGTATGCTTTGACACAAGGAGAAGCAATTTGAAATATAGAAAACACGAACAACGACGAATGAATGAATAGGTTACAACAGCAAATTTAAACAAATTTAGACAAAATTAGGGATGTGATCACAATTGGTCACAAAAGGCATGCAGCGGAAAAAACAATCCACTGTACAAACACCTGATCCAACAGGTAGAAAGTTTGTGTGTGTGTGTGTGTGTGCGTGTGCGTGCGTGCGTACGTGTGTGTGCGCGCGCGTGCGCGCATGCGTGCACGCTCCCATAGCACGCATGATGTGCGTGTATAATTATGTGTCCCTCAGTCTAACTAAACAGACCCCGCCTCTTCTAACACCACTCACTCACCATGGAGACGGATTCGCGCGTTTTTCTGGAACCTGCAGGATTCCGAGCCGATGTAGAACTCTCCCTTGATGAAGACGTGATTGGTGTTGAGCACGAGCCCCTCCACGTCGCCCCAGATCAGGGCCCCACCCTCCGCGATGATCAGCGAGGCCAGAAAGGCCGGCTGAACGTCCAGCAGCACGCGATGGCCTGACGGGATCGTCACCTGTTGGGGTCAGTTATGAAAAAAACCCTCGAATTGAAATTTCACGTGTCCGTTAATCATTATTAAAGAACCCCCCCTACACACACACACATGTCACGTGTCACATTCCCTCTTATGCTAGGAAGATTTCATTTCTTACCAGCTATAAGAGAGAAAACACGTGAAAACCGTGATTTTGACACGTGACGTGGTGGGTCTTTAAAGGGGCACCCTGACGGATGAGTTTTTGCAAGAAACACGTCGAGATCACCAAGAAAACACCCTTTACAGAGATCGCAACACTCACTTTGCTCTGGTTTCCTAGAAATCAAACCGTCAAATCGGCGATTCCCCCTTGGCGGAGGTGCTGGAAGTCAAATTCGTTCAGTGAAATATGTCTTCTCTTTTCTAATGGCCGCCTGAGTTTAGACCAAATCGTTTGGACAAAATTTCCACAATACAAGCCTTATATTTTTTTAATATTTTTTTTATACAGGTTACCAAAACGAGTTTCGCTCGCTCCAATATTTGTTTTACTGCACTACAAAGAAGAAAAAGCTTCAACCCCAATGCGTGGTCTCCACCCACCCCATCCAAAATGGCTTCTCTCTCCGGCATCTCCGCCAAGGAGGAATCGCCGTTTTGACGGTTTGATGTTTAGGAAACCAGAGCAAAGTGAGTGTTCCGATCCTTGAAAAGGCTGTCTTTCTGGTGATCGCGACGTGTTTCTTGCAAAAACTCATCCGTCAGGGTCCACCTTTAAAAGATATGTGACCAAGAATTATGTGAGTGATACCCAAAAAGCCTAAAATTAATGTCACAAAGAGTGAGTTATACTTCGCAGCCTACCAACCTTGCAAAGAATGAAGCCAGCTTTCTTACTTCCCACCTGGAAGGTAAAAAGATGGAAGCAGTGGGGAAGTGTTACGCATCATGGTAACAGAAGCAGCGAGTGAGTTCACAATGATCCCCACCTGTAGTGTAGGTGAAGGGGTGGGAGTAAAAAAGAACCCCACAAAAACCGGCTTCAGTCAGCTGCGTACTGCGAACTCTTTGTAAAGACAAAAGTCGGGGGTGCACACCTGACCGCTGTGGTGGTGTTTGGGTAAAAACACTGATATACCGATGTACAAGTAGTGCAAAGAGGCCTGCCAGCCGTGATATATAAAACAATATCCAGATATATCATTTGCATATATTAACCCATAGGCTTAGTGTAAACGCGCGTGAGAAAAGGTGTAAAAATACACTGTTGTCACAGTTATATATCTCACGGCTTGCAAACGCGAGCTGTTCGTACCAAACCCAAGCTGTGCAATGTTACCCCTAGGATTCATTCAGCGCTGACGACAACATTAATACTAGTACATAACGAAGATTCATTGTTTTAATGAATCAATAGTACATGTCACATATCTGCACAAACCATTATGTGTCTGTCACTTGAAATGTCTAGCCGTGTATCAAGGCCTAGGCTACTCAACTTCATGACCGCCTCGATTAGCAGACGATTCGAGCTAGCGCACCTTCGTTAAAAAGAAGAAAAAAAAGAAGCGTGTTTTAGGGGCTTGTGATCGTTCTTGTCAAAGCTGACTCCCCTCTTTTTCACGGTGTGTTGTGATTGACTCGCTCTCGTTAAGTGTGTACGTTTTATTGTTGGTGTTTAGGCCTACAGGTTACAATAACAGCAATTGTCGTTAGTGTTTCAGTTCGTTGCTTCTGTTTATGTTTATGTTTTGTTACCACATCTTATGAAGTACATTTGAGTTAAAATTTTCTATTTTGTTGAACTATATTCTTTGCGCAAGAATGTCTGTTACGGAGTGTGTGCTGCGACCACTGTTGTGAAAAATGGATGCGTTTTCATTTCGCTACAGATCTGAGCCTGTTTCTTTTTCTTGCTTTTCTGTTGATACACATCGGTATATATCCGTTATTATGATTTGGGAGTTAGATATTGCTTTTATCCTATCTCTCGAGCCTTGCTGTTTTTCACACTTTTTCTCCGACTTCGTGTGATAAACAGCAAGCCTCTCGAGATAGGATAAAAGCAATATCTAACTCCCAAATCATAGCAATGTTCATATTCTGATCGCTTCTCGGCCTTTTGGCTAAGACAGTGATTCAGGAACATAAATTTTTGTTTATACCCTGGTTGGTTTGGTTCAGCCCGTCGTACATGGCGAGACTAAACTGAACTTCCATCCAAATCATAATAACTGATATTGTTTGTCATAGACAAGGGAGAGAATAAAAAAGCTTAAGCCTATTGGCCACCGCAAAGAACACCTTTTGCAAGAGTGAATGCCCTTGGTGGGTGGGAGAAGATGGTTGAGCACTGACCAAACAAGGGAATAACTCTCGCCAATAACCCTATAATAGCTGCCTTTTGCAAGAGTGAATGCCCTTTTGGATACTGATCAACAAGGGCTTAACTCTTGCCGTCAAGGGAGTTGATAACCGTAGTTGCAGTGCCCAATAGCGCCTACGCGTCGGTGTTTTCGTTGTTGCTTTTGTCGTCGTCGTCGTCGTCGTTATCTGTCCATTTTGTTTGTTTGTTCACGAGTTCCACACCACACCGTAGTATTTTAAAAAAAAGTTTTTACTTGGGCTGTATTTGTAAAGTTTTTACTTGGGCTGTATTTGTTTCGATATGTCATGTTTATCTTTCTTTCATTTTTCTTGTTTTTCTGTTGTTCTTTCAGCAGTAGTACTATAGGTCTGCACAATTAGCTCCGTAACCTTGACATTATTGTCAACTTCATTATCATCATCATCGTCCTTTCCTTCGTGACTATCATCGTTGCCTTTATCGTTGTCGTCCGACATTATTGTCATTATTGTCAACTTCATTATCATCATCATCGTCCTTACGGTCTTCGTGGCTATCATCGTTGCCTTTATCGTTGTCGTCCGACATTATTGTCATTATGATCAACTTCATTATCATCATCATCGTCCTTGCCTTCGTGGCTATCATCGTTGCCTTTATCGTTGTCGTCCGACATTATTGTCATTATGATCAACTTCATTATCATCATCATCGTCCTTGTCTTCGTGGCTATCATCGTTGCCTTTATCGTTGTCGTCCGACATTATTGTCATTATGATCAACTTCATTATCATCATCATCGTCCTTGTCTTCGTGGCTATCATCGTTGCCTTTATCGTTGTCGTCCGACATTATTGTCATTATGATCAACTTCATTATCATCATCATCGTCCTTACGGTCTTCGTGGCGATCATCGTTGTCATCCGACATCGTCATTGGTATGGCTAGTACCCACGTGTCGTCATATCCGGCCACAAGGAGCGTGCCATATTATGGGAGACCGCCATCTTAGTCAGTAACTTTGTTTGATCGATGCTGTTTACACACAAATCTGACTAAGATGGCGACACTTCCGTTGGATGCGCACGCAGGTGGGGGGGGGGAGCTATTGTTATTATTAGGATTCACCTCTTTTATAGACGATAATCCTATTGTCTTTGTACAAATTTAAAAAAAGTAAAGATAAAGATGTGCCCCCCCCCCCCCCCCCTGCATTTCTCGCTTAATTGTATTTTTCCGTTTTTGCCTTTCTTACCATACATAAAGCTGTATTTTAGGAACATTTTAGCTAATAACCTTTTTGGAATACTAACCCTATCCCTAACCCTAGCCCTAAACCTAACCCTACCCCCACTCCCCTAACCGCGATTTGTCACAGTTGTGGTTCTTTGCGTTTTTCCGTCTTATAGGGTGGGGGGATAGGGTTAGGCTTAGGGCTAGGGTTAGTATTCCATAAAGGTTTTTAGCTAAAAATGTTCCTAAAATACAGCTTTCTGTATGGTAAGAAAGGCAATAACGGAAAAATACAATTAACCGAGAAACGTAGGGGGGGTGGCACATCTTGACCTTTACCATCTTTATATTTACAAATGCCCCACATGGCCGAAAAGCCGAAGAGGGCGTAAAACCCTATTTTCGTCGTCTTTGTACAAATTCTTCTTCTTCTTCTTCTTCTTCTTATTATTATTATTATTATTATTATTTTGATTATTATTATTATTAACTTCACTATCATCATCGTCCTTGCCTTAATATATTAAGTTCATTGTCGTCGCCAGCGTTGTCAAAATTGTCCTTGATTATGATATATGACCATGACCATGACCATCATAACGATTTGACCCTCCCTACCTCGCTGTTCTCGGCGGGCACGCCGTCTTCGCCCCAGGTCTGAGAGTCGGACCAAAGGAGCAGGCCATCTTCCTCCCACGGGCACGAGGACCCCTCTCCTACCTCCCTCTCGACCACTGAGCTGGACAGGCCAGGAGCGATGACCACGACGCTGGTCACTACCAGCAGTAGCCGCCGCCACCACCAGTTACCGAACGTCATTGCTGGAGCTGGGGCAGAGAGGGAAATAGCATCTATAATTATAAATACATGGGATCATGTCTATATGTCCACGTGTCTATTTGTCCGCGTGTCTATATGTCCACGTGTCTAATGATATGTCCAATGCATCGGAGATACCCAGTGAGGTCCCACATATATGCCCTACATCAGAAATGAAAACGCTATCAAAATTATGAGAAAAAACAAACAACAACATAAAAACGCAATGCCATCAGAGTGGTGGCTTTCTGTTTCTGTTTCTGTCTGGATACGTCGCAGACGCCAATTCTGATGATAAATGGCGCTTTATTGGAGCTGTGAAACGCTCTGTCAGAAATACTGAGCGTACCATGCTTTTATACATTGGGAATATCCACATGCATGACAAATGACAATGCATTTTTCATGAATTAAATATACAGAAAAAAGCAGTGTCCGAGCTTGACGAGAAGTGGTATCCACGTGTATTAATAAATGACAATGTTCGTGTTTAAGTTAACGCGTGAATCACAATACATGTAAATCACATTTAATCAGAAGTGACAGAGTCAACTTGTTTTTTGCAAACAGAAATGGATATGTCTCCATTAAATATTTATCCAGCAATGATATATATACTTCTTCATGAATTTAGAAATGGCAATATACACGTGTAGGCCTATACATAAAAAGTATCCTCACGGTATTGCTGTAACTGAACGACCTGATCTTGAAACGAATATAACTCAACTTAGTGTTGAACAACGGAAAACGTTCGGGTGGTTTTACCCAGTTTCAACACTCATGTCAGAAAAGACGAGGTTAATAAGAAAGCCCCCAAAACAAACCAAAACAACAACACTAGCAAAAACATCTCTAACAACAAACAGAAGTGCAAAATACAAATTCCTATGAATTAATGAAAAATTGTATTTTACGTCCTCTCGGTCTGAACAGACACATATGGGACATTTGTGAATATAAATATGGTGGGAACAATACTGGAAGCAATGCCCGGAGGGGGGGGGGGCAGGGGTTTAAACGGGGGGAAACACCAGTAAAGTCCCGAGTTTTTAAATTAATACAGATAGGTGTAGCGGTAAACCTCGCCTCGGGTAAACCTCATCGGGCTATGCCACCGCTACAAGTATTTAAAATAGAGAAGTGCAATATACAACTTCCTATGAATTAATGAAAAATTGTGTTTTACGTCCTCACGGTCTGGAACAGAAACATATTATATGGGACATTTGTAGAGTATACAAAGGTGGTGGGAACAATTTAATACTGGAGGCAGTGCAACTCCAGTTAAGTTCCGATTTTTTTAACAATACAGATGGGTGTAGCGGTAACCACGCCTCAGTTTAAACTCATCGGCTCCACAAATGTATTACAACTATACAAATTCCTAACAAATAATATACGTGTGTGTGTGTGTGGTGTGGTGGTGTGTGTTGAACGTTCATATATGAGTTTGTGTGTGCAATGTTCTCCCTATGTTTTAAGTTAATGACTTCTGTTCAGCAATCTTAGTTCGTGCATATTGTGTTTCTCAATCACTCGATGTTCTCCCTTTTGTTCGGTCAATGTTCACCTGTACCTGTAAAAGCTTTGTGTAATGTCATTTCCTTTCACTACTCCTGAAGAAAACAACGTTGGGTTTTGAAAGCTCGAAAGAAAAAATGGTGTTCATGTGTGTACTTTGAGAAACAAATAATATACGTTTTCATACTAAACGGATCCCACCGAAACCCATTTAGGCCTCATTATATGTGACCCAGCCACCACGAAAGGGCCATTAAGTATCAAACTGACCCTTCTCAGAAAATTATACATTTAAAAATGTGCGACAATTCTCTTTCTAAGGATACAAGAACCATTCTCGTATTTTGCTCCGTTCCAGAGTTATGAGCATTCAAAATTAGTAGGGTGACTGTCGGCCATTTTCAGAAAAACACACTGTCTAAAGTCTGGCCTAGCTGAAGAAAAATGCATTGACCTACTCGTTTTAAAATACTTATAAGACCATTTAGAAGACCAGAGTAAAGATTATCCTTTATAAATATGAAAGATACGATGTTAGAGAACACCAAAAATACCCATAACACAAAAATTGACCCCAAAAATGAGATTTTAGACTTTCCAAGCCTGTTGTGAAAAACTAGCCCAGCGACTTTAAAACACTTATAAGACCATTTTAGGGACCATATTAAAGAGTTTCCTTTATAAATATGAATAATATGATGTTAGAAAACACAAAAAAATACCCATAACTCAAAATTGGGACTCAAACAATGGAGATTGCAAGCCTATTGTGAGAAACTAGCCCAGCGACTTAAAAACACTTATAAGACCATTTTAGAGACTATAGTAAAGATTAATCTTTATAAATATGAAAAGATAAGATGTCAGAGAACACAAATGCCCCCCTAAAGTCCCTAAATCTGATCATCAACTACAGGGAAGGAAAGATAGTGACAAGGCAGACAAAAGACGGACAGGGAACAGAGACGGACAAAGGACGCACGCCCTCCCCCCCCCCTCTCAGGCATCAGCTCAGGCTGAAGCAGAGAAAGGAGCTGCCATTTGTTGACATGAGAAAAGAAAAAAACATGTACATAGTGTAAACCTGTTTTTGAACAAAAGCATCCTAAGTTATTTTCTTGTTCTTCTGATAAACTTGAATGTTCTAGTTGTAAAGTTCTTTATAGCAATGTAGATAGTTTTTTGAATAAAAGAGATGAATTGCTTGTGAGATTGTGTGACACAAAGCCTAACATAATTGGTTTCACAGAAATACTAGCCAAAAATCAAGTTCACTCCATATGCACTTCTGAATACGAGCTTCCTAACTATGATCTGTTTATAAACAAAGAGCCACAAAGAGGTATACTTTTATATGTCGACAAAGCTTTAAATGCTAGAGAATGTGAGGAACTCAATAACTTATCTTTTAAAGAAAGTTTATTTTGCAATTTTAAAGGTGCCAATGATGAGTCAGTACTCATTGGATGTATTTATCGTAGTCCCAATTCAACACCAGAAAATACGATGAAATTATTTGACTTACTAAAATTTGATTATATTTCTAAATTTGATAAAGTTTGCATTTTCGGCGACTTTAATTTTCCAGATGCCCATTGAAAGGAAGTGCACAGTAGTAATATTAATCTCACACAGGACTTTATTGAATGTACCAGAGACGCCTTTTTAATCCAAAAAGTGACACAGACAACAAGACATAGGGTTAACCAAAGATCAACAATGGATGACTTGATATTTGTAAATGATGACGACTTAATATCTTGACATAATGCATGTAGAACCACTAGGTAAAAGTGATCATGATGTGTTGTTGTTTGATTTATATGTACCAAGAATTAAAGTAAAACCTGAAAGGAAAAACAGATATGAACTAAGGAGTGGTAATTATAATGAAATGAGACATGCATTAAGCATTTTTGATTACTCAGTATTAAATGATTTAAACGTAGATGATATGTGGAATGTTATCCGTAACCTTGTGATAAACAATATGAAATTGTACATACCTAAAGTACCTACAACATCCGACAAAGTTAAACCTTCATGGATAAATAAAAAAGTATTGAAAAGTGTCAAAAAGAAACATTAGCTCTTTTCTAGATTTTTGCAGACTAAAGAAGGTCAGGCTTATGTAGCTTCTAAGCAGAAACTGAATAAAAAGGGACCAGCTTATAAAAAGTATAGAAAAAAAAGTAAATAAGTGTAATAAATCTATCAAAAAAGCAAGAAAAGTCTATGAAAAAAATATAGCAAGAAATTGTAAGACAAATCCCAAACCTTTTTGGAAATATGTACATGAGATATCTAAAACTAGTGCAGGTGTTAGTGCTTTGAAAACAGACAATGGCGATTTTGCTGTTACTGACAGTGATAAAGCAGAAGTCCTCAATAATTTATTTTCCAGTGTGTTTACTAACGAAGACATTACAACACTGCCAAATTTATCAGACTGTGAAAATTCAGATTTGAGTATCAGTGTCCGATGTTAGAATAACTCCTAAAGCTGTTGAAACAAAATTAAAAGAATTAGATGGTACAAAAGCACAAGGTTCTGATGGAATCCCCCCAAGAGTTTTAAAAGAATTAGCTAAAGAACTAGCTTCTCCTCTATGTGTACTTTTTAATAAGTCTCTTGAGACAGGATCAGTTCCTGAAGAATGGAAGCAAGCAAATGTTACGGCTATTTTTAAAAAAAGGTTCAAGATCTCAACCAGGTAACAATAGACCTGTCAGCTTGGACTGTATGTTTGTAAATTGTAGAGTCATTTGTTAGGAGGAATCACAGATCATATGAATCGTTAAAAACTATAGTACTCCATGTCACATGGCTTTAGAAATAAAAGATTTGTACTACGCCGCTTCTTGAAGTATGGAGAAATAATGACCTGTTGGATAATGGTGCTAATGTTGATATGTATATTTGGATTTCAGAAAGCTTTTGATTAGTGTGCCACATTGAAGGAGACTGTTAATTAAATTAAAAGCTTACGGCATAGCTGGTAATGTACACAACTGGATTAGAAACTTCCTTACTGACAGATACCAGAGAGTTAGAGTGGGGAAATGTACTCGTCTAAGACAAACGTTCTAAGGAATCCCAGGGAAAGCATCTTGGGTCTACCTTATTTACCCTTTTCATAGAATGACTCCTGAATGTGTGGAGTCGTTTCGTAAAGTATTGGCAGGACGATACCAAAGATTTTTTATAAAGCCAAGGAATAATAAATAATTCAAAAAAAGAATTGAATAAATTACAAGATTGGACAAACGAATGGAACCTTTACTTTAATACTGATAAATGTAAGGTAATGCACGTTGGTAAAAGTAATCCAAATGCAACTTACACCATGGAAAAAAACAATGGCCCTTGTCCAGTAACAGTGTGCGAGCTAGAAAAAGATATGGGGGTAACCTTTGACAAAGACCTTTCATTTGATATACACATCCAGAACTGCATCAATAAAGCAAACCAAATGATAGGATTGATTAAAAGAACATTTATCAGTATTGATCATGATATATTTATTAAATTATACAAAGCTTTAGTTAGACCGCACTTAGAATATGGCAACATTATCTGGGCTCCAAAATTTAAGTACCAGTCATTAGCAATTGAAAGGGTGCAGCGTAGAGCTACAAAACTTGTTAAAGCATGCAAAAACACAGATAAACCACAGATTACAGTACCTTAATTTATTTCCACTTAAAGGAAGGAGAACAAGGGGAGATCTATAGAAACTTTAAAATATTCAACAAGTCATGTGGATTTGTCCTGGAGTAATTTCTTTTCATCTCCTCAAGACAATAGGACGAGAAAACGCATGTGGTAAAGTTTTGTTAAAAGATGATAATACTTACTCCCCCCCCTGAAAAAAATTGTTTCGGTAACAGAATTACTAACACGTGGAACGATTGCTACTGACGTAAAATGTGAACACCTCCTACTAAGATGTTTACAAATCGTCTGGATACATTACCAAATTTTTAGAAGTTTTAGAAGACTATGACGAATAATGATTTAGGAGGAACATTTATGCCGCATCAACCTGACAAAAAGAAACATTGACAGAAAAATAATAAAAGATGGGATGTTTGAAAAAAGCTTTACGGCTTGTCTTTGTACCTACCTACCTAATACCTACCTACCCACAAACCATACCCATAACTCAAAAATTGACCAAAAATGAGATTGCAAGCCTGTTGTGAGAAAAAACTAGCCAGCGACTTAATGTCCTTTTTGT
>CM065701.1:37448147-37460647 GCA_017654935.2 Phymorhynchus buccinoides
TTCATGAATTCTCAAGTACATTAATTTTTTTCTGGCAGCGTCAAGTCCAGATAAATAATTCATTTTGACAGATTCTATTGAGAGTTCTGGCTTAGTCAATGGAGCAAAGTTCGCACACGCCAGCACGCATGCCACATATAATGTGCAATAGCGCATTGAAACCTGACACTAATGTGGGTCAGGTTTGTTTATTGCTTGATATTTGTTGGTTTTGTGAATAGCTTTAGGCCGTGTACACACATAAGCGGATATTCCATGCGGAAACCCGTGCGCAATCCATAAATAAGTGAACCAAAGAAGGTAAAGGATTTGCGCACGTGTCCGAATTTCCCCCCCTATATGCGTAAACTTTTATCCTTCTTTCTTCCACTTATTTAGGGTTTTCCGTACAGAACTTACGCGTCTAATGTGAACCCGGACTTACGATGTGGTTGTTGTTGTTGTTGTTTTGTTGTTGTTGCAGCAGGTGCTCTTTTAATATTTTTTTCATCATGATGAAGAACTCTTCTGTCTTTCTAGCAACGCAGCAAGACTCGCTTATTTATTTTTTCAATGGTTCGTGGTTCCGACTACATAAATATTCACTTCTTATATCCATTTTTGAGATTGTTCATTTGTTTTAATTGATTCGTTAGATTACGGTTTTATATTCTTGTTGATAAGCACACTCACACACATAGGTGCATACACACACACGCGCGCGCTCGCACGCACACGCACACACACACACACACACACACACACACACCATACACATTCTGTCTGATATCACGAGAAGTGGATAGACGTTAAATGAAACACACACACACACACACACACACACACACACACACACACACACGCACACACACACTTTGCACTAGGCCTTACGGCCTGAACGTTGACTCGAGTCTTTCGGATGAGACAATAAACCGAGGTCCAGTGTGCCCATGCACTTAGCATACGTTAAACCCAGTGGCAACGAAAAAGTTGTCATTTGGTCAAAATTTATCACCACCCCTCTTCCCTTCTTCATCAGTCACACAAAAATCGCATGCCAAAAAACAACAACATTAGGTGGCACGCTTCTGGCTGCGACGCGCTCTCCAGGAAGGGAGCAATCCCGATTTTCACAGAGATGTCTCTGTGACTATATAAAGTACCTAATAAGTACCTAATACCCTAAAATAATAAAATAATGTATTGCATGAAGTGATGAACTTGATGTTCAATTAAAAAAAATGTTCAAACCAAATGTCTTCTCTTCCTAGATGGCATTCTTAAATATGGTTTTCACCTCTCGCTTCATTTGACTTGTTGCTGATGTAATAGAAGACTTTCTTCTTCACTGCTTCTGAATAGGTTCACGATTTTCTTTGCTTTCATCTTAAAATGATTGACTATAAGGGAATCGTTGCTTTATTATAGGGTGTGAGTAAATAAACAACAATTCTCACACGTCTCGTCACTGATAATGAAAATAAGCTTCCCTTTATGCTAAGATTGTCTTGGGGCTTGTTTTTTGTTTTGTTAAGATGCAACTGATGCTACACTGAGCCATCTGCAGAATATACTAGCTCTGGAACCCATCCAAGATGTGTGCGTGCGAGCATGCGCGTGCATGTGTGGTACGTGTGTGTGTGTGTGTGTGTGTGTGTGTGTGTGTGTGTGTGTGTGTTGTGAGTGTGTGTGCGTTGTGTGTTGTGCGTGCGTGCGTGCGTGCGTGCGTGCGTGCGTGCGTGCGTGCGTGCGTGCGTGCGTGCGTGCGTTCGTGTGTGTGTGTGCGTGCGTGCGTGTGCGTGTACGCATGCGTGCGTGCGTATGTGTGTGAGTTGTGTGTCTCTGTGCGTATGTGTGAATGCGTGCGTAGTACTACATGTGTATGTGTGCGTGCATGCGCGCGTTTTGATTGTGGCTGTGCGCAAGCATGTGTATGTGAGTACGTCTATACGTGCATGCATGTAAGCGTGCAGACGTGTGTGTGCGTACCGCGCGCGCGCGCAGCGCGCGCGCGCGCGCGTGTGTCGTGTGTGTATGTATGTGAGGGGGGGGAGGGGTAGGGGGGGGGGGGGGCCGCCAGAGCAAACTGTTGGGAGAACCTAACAGAAAAGCAAGCTTGTGTCCCTCCCTCCTCCTCCTCCTCCTCCCAGCAGAACAAAAGGAAACAAAGAGTTAACAAGCTGAGGGGATTCAGTTTACCTCACGTTTCGCCCCTATAGGGAGAGAGGGACGCTGCTAGCAAACTTGTTTTCTTTCCGTAACACGCTTCCTTTCCTTCCTTCGTTAGTCCCCGAGCCGAAGGTTCGGGGAGCTATTGTTTTTGTCTGGACCGTCTGGCTATTCGTCCGTTTTTCTCAAATTAGTTTGCCAAGATGCAAGCTATCCACTGATGTATTTAGTTTTACATTAAGGTCAAGGTCGCGCCAGTTTTACCCTACGGGGTTCAAACCCCCCCGAAACACATAATCGCTAATATCTCGCGAAGTTTTGCATGTATTTTAATGCAGTTTTTTTCACAACATTTCTTGATGAATGGTCTATAACACAGTTGTCATGAATTTTTCTGTGCGCGCGTGTGCGCATGATCCGTGAGCGCTCAAATCACGGGTCCGAACCCCAAGGCTAAATATATATAAAAAAAAACTATTCAGTTACGTGCTGTTTTGATGCGTTTTTATGTAGTTACGTGCTGTTTTGATGCGTTTTTATGTATGTGTACAGCCGACACATTCCGATTTCGGAGTAGCTCGGCGATGCTGCGAGGGGACTTTGCAGCCGCTCGGCGTTGCACTTGTTCTTTTTTTTCTTTTCTTTTTTGGGGGGTGTCTTTTTTTTTGTGCCCCCGCCTTTGAAGTGCACAACAAATAATGTAAGCCACACCAGCCATAAATTAGGTGCATTATTGCCCCCTCCTCACCATGCACCACCCACCCACCTTTTGTTTTGGCTCACTCGTGTTAACGAAGTAAACACGAAGTGAGTCTCGATGGCTTGGAGTCAAAACGGACTATCTTTAGAGAGTCCATTGACGTATTATTGAACTTATTAGGAAAACTAATAACTTGTATATATAAAAAAAAAAACTTCAGAAAAATAAAAAGCATAACTCCCTTTTTTATATTATTTGTAGTCTTATTTTAATACAAGTTCTTAGTTTTTGCAAGAAGTTCAATAATACGTCGATGGGCTATCTAAAGATAGTCCGTTTTGAAACCAAACCATTATTTCTGATAGTTTGGCATTTTCTCGGGAAATAAAAGGCGTACATTGTTCAAACTTTCAATGCACATAGATGTCTATGCAAGCTTTCAAACAATAATGATTTGAATAATTAAATACATAAAACAACACTGTAAATAAATAGCAGACAGATAACATTTTAGATTAGTGGGTTAGAGAGTATTCAACAGGCAACACTGAAAGCCTCGATAGCTCATTGGCATAGCATAAATGTCTCTCATGCCAATGGTTCCGGGTCCGATTCTCGGCACGGGCACTTTTAAAAATAATAATAAAATTTTAAGTTGTATCCATTAACGATAGTTTCATTTGTACTTTAAAATTGCATTGCAATCTTGTACTTTAGACACCCCCCTCAATCTTTGTTTGTTCTTGTCCCACATGTGCCTGTTCGAGTGAGCCTTGAAGGCTTCGCCTCTTGTTACCAACCGCGATCGTAGAGAGCGGATTGGTAATGTTTTCACTGTGTCTGAGGCGGACTATGCTTGTATGTTTGTATGTATCCTCTCTAGCGTTTGAACGGATGGACTTAAGGTGCTCAAATTTTGCATGCGGGTAGGTAATGGAGAGATCTAGGCCAGGTTCGACAATGAAGGTCATTGGTTCAAAGGTCAAGGTCACTGGAGCCGAAAACGCTGCCGCGCGGTTGGTGATTTAGTGTCTTAACGCTCTAGTTTTAATTATCTTACCTACTTCTTGGCAACGTAATGCAAGTACAGACCGAGATTACGCCGGATGAAAACTGGACCCCGTTGCATACAGCCCACGTGCAAGAGGTGGAATACATTAAAAAAAAAGAAGAAGGATAGGCTACCTCCGTTTACCCTTGCTTCTTAGTTATTCCCCATGCCAGCACGTGCCACGACTTTTTGTTTTTGTTGTGGGTTTTTTTTTTAAGCTGGGAAGGAAGGAAGGAAGGAAGGAAGGAAATCTTTAAAGGGGCACACTGACGGATGCGTTTTTGTAAGAAACACGTCGAGATCACCCAGGAAAACACCCTTTACATAGATTGCAACACTCACTTTGTTCTGGTTTCCCGGAAATCAAACCGTCAAAATCGGCGATTGCTCCTTGGCGGAGGTGCTGGAAGTCAAATTCTTTCACCCAAAGAGAAGGCGTGTGCCGTCTCTTTTCCAATGGCCGCCAAATGAAATCGTTTGCAAGAAAATGTTCGCAATACAAGCCTTTTTATTTTTATTTTGTTTTAAATTGTATACAGTTTATCTAAAGGAGTTTCGCTCACAACAAAGGAAATAGCTTCAATTTTTGTTTGCTTAACTGCACTACAAAAAACAGAAAACGCTTCAACCACAACGAGTGGTCTCCGCCCACCCCATCCAAAATGGCTACTCTCTCCGGCATCTCCGCCAAGGAGGAATCGCCGTTTTGACGGTTTAATTTCT
The DNA here is from genome assembly GCA_017654935.2 of Phymorhynchus buccinoides. Classification (NCBI taxonomy): domain Eukaryota; kingdom Metazoa; phylum Mollusca; class Gastropoda; order Neogastropoda; family Raphitomidae; genus Phymorhynchus; species Phymorhynchus buccinoides. The sequence continues at coordinate 37,452,770 of CM065701.1, forward strand.
AGGAAACCAGAGCAAAGTGAGTGTTCCGATCCTTGAAAAGGCTGTCTTTCTGGTGATCTCGACGTGTTTCTTGCAAAACCTCATCCGTCAGGGTGCACCTTTAAGGTAAGCAAGAAGTGAGGTGTGCAGCGAAGCGGATGACGAGTTATGATTGGAAGGCAATGAGGGGTGGAGAGAAAAGTCGCCAGAGCCAAGTAGACCATGCAGCAACCCCAAACTTATGTGCTTACATACAGCAGGTCCAGTTTTTAACCCGAACCTCTTTTAACCCCTCGACTGCCACCAACGTATCACGTACTGACCTGATGACATCACTGATGATGTCATCAGATGAAGAGGAATACCCCTGATATGTTGGTTTTTGGTCTAACACGGTCAAGAGAGTTACATCCCCAGACCATTTTGTCAGATTGGCTCTATCAGTTGTCTTGTTTTATGGCATGATTAATATTGCCCAATGATTTTTTTTTTTCATTTTCTCTGGCAGTCAACTCTGGCAGTCAAGGGGTTAACTTCTAATAGGTTTGTTTGTGGGTTGTTGGGTTTGTTTTGTATTTTTGTTTTGTTTTTCAGTTGCATGGTCAAAAACCAGAGAAAAAGCGTAACAACGAGGGCAGCAGAAAAAGGGATCTAGCATGGAATGGACTGTAAAATGGACTGTAACAAACTAGTGGGGGGGGGGGGGGGGGGGGGGGGGGGGGGGGGAGGAGGGGTAGGGAGGGGTAGGAGATAGAAAAGGCCTTTTCGTTTCGTTTCTCTTCAGTTCTCTTCATATCATCTCCCCTTTTACAGAATATTTACAGTTCTCAAACAAAATATAACCCATTCTTTTTTCTTTCTTTTTTTTGAAACCCAAAAACATAGGGATCCCGAACAATTAGAAATCGTCATTAGAAGTAAACATTTGGCTTACGGGACAGGCTAACATACATTTTGAAAGGGGAGGGAAGAAGATCACCAATAGCACCATGCTAAACGCATCGACAAAGAAGCAGAAAGGGTACAGGTTTCCATAATAACAAGCGCGAAATCGCAATAGTTTGTGGCACGCGGTCTATTTTTACCACTCCAATCATGAGTCACCTCCCCTGGCTTTTCAATAATTTTAATCTGTAAACCAGAATGTTATCTCTGCACCATTTCGTAACTTTTTATATCTTTATCTTTGGAAAACATTTAAAACTATGTATCCTACTTATACTCATCGAAAAGAAGCACCGCATACTCGTCGTGTCTGTTGTAGTGTCTGTATTACGTATGTTTATTATTTTGTACGCTTTTAAAATACATCATTTTAAAGAGCGGCCTCAAATAATTTTGAAGTGTAGCCTCGATTTGAATGTGGCGGTACCATAGCCGATGAGGTTTAACCGAGGCGTGGTTACCGCTACACCTATCTATATTGTTAAAAAAAAAAATCGGGACTTTACTGGTGTTGCACTGCCTCCGGGCATTGCAGCCAGTATTGTTCCCAACATCTTTGTATTTACAAATGTCCCATATGTGTCTATGACCGAGAGGACATAAAACATCATTTTCATCAGCCTCGATTTGAAGTGCGACAATTTTGGACCGACAGACAGACAGACCGACCGACAAAGTGAGTTATAGGTTTGTGGCTTGAGCCACAAACAATAAAGAAAGAAGAAGAAGAAGGAAAAGTGGGGTTGGGGGTGTTATGAGGAAATGATAAGAAAGGATGAGCATGGACTGCAAAAAGACACCCACTTTATCATGCAATTAATCAAAAGCGAGAGATCCTTTTTGGCTTCGTGTCCACGGCGTCGTAGCAGCGGTATCATTGCCAATCTGCTGAGACTCCGAACGATGACCTCAACCACAGCATCGCCCGCCAATTCCTCCATCAAGACAAAACAATGCGAATGAAGAAAAGAAACTCACTCAGTAAAAACGGCACAAAGACGAAACATTCTGTTCACCAAACAACAGCTTTTTTTCTTACGTTTTTCCTTCTTCTTTTTTTAAGCAGCCAGCAATAGTGATTAAACATTCTCTAAGTTTCCACAATTGTTTTTTGTTTGTGGCTCAAGCCACAAACCTATAAATCACTTTGTCGGCGGTCGGTCGGTCGGTCGGTCTGGTTGTCGTTCCAAAATTGTCGCACATTTTGACAAAATTGTCGCACTTCAAATCGAGGCTACACTTCAAAATTAATTGAGGCCGCTCTTTAAAATGATGTATTTTAAAAGCGTACAAAATAATAAACATACGTAATACAGACACTACAACAGACACGACGAGTATGCGGTGCTTCTTTTTGATGAGTATATAAGTAGGATACATAGTTTTAAATGTTTTCCAAAAGATATAAAAAGTTACGAAATGGTGCAGAGATAACATTCTGGTTTTACAGATTAAAATTATTGAAAAGGCCAGGGGAGGTGACTCATGATTGGAGTGGTAAAAAATAGACCGCCGCGTGCCACAAACTATTGCGATTTCGCGCTTGTTTCATTATTGCCTAAAATAAAATAAGGTCTTAAAACCCCCCAAAAAGGCATAAACTGTACGTACAGAAGATGAGTAAGAGACCCAAAACAGATTAGGGAAGATGGGGGTTGTCTCTAACTTGATACTCCGCCAGAAGTGTTGATGATAGAAGAACTAATCAAATTGAAACCATTTTGCAAAATTTAATAACATTTGCGCGTAAGCAGCAAACCTGTTTACCCCCAAATCTACACAAATTCTTGAGTAGTCTGGATATCTGAAATGAGTAGTTTTGGTGTGAAATGAGTAGTCCTCTTCATTAAACCATCAAATAATGTGCAATGAAAATGAGTAATTAGAGCATTATTTTCAATTTTGAAGAGTTAGAGTAGTAGGAGTCCAAAAAAATGAGTAGAATACTACTCGAAAAGAGTAGAGTAAACAGGTCTGAAGCAGTTCTTACTATCGATAAATATTCAAGCTATTCCCACCACCCCTAAGAAAAACACCAAAAGTACCAATCAATTAGACGTTATAGCTTAAGGCAGTGTACACACATAAACGGATATTCCATGCGGAAACCCGTGCGCAATCCATAAATAAGTGAAAACAAAGAAGGGAAAAGATTTGCGCACGTGTCTCCCCACGAATTTGTCCTAATTCCTTCTATATGCGTAAATTTTTATCCTTCTTTCTTCCACTTATTTAGGGGTTTCCGTACGGAACTTACGCGGATAATGTGAACCCGGCCCAAAACCTACGGCTCTCATAATTTTGCTGTCCGGTCTGAACTTTGGCCATTTCACTTAGGCCTACTCAATACTGCACACACAAAAGTGAAAGAAGAAGAAAAAAAAAAAGAAAAAAAAAAAAAAAAAAAACAAAAAAAACATAAATGAAAAAAGAAGCAAGAATAACCTCCTCTTCCTGGTTTCCTAGGATGTCTATCCATGTCTGCAATTTACATCATCATTTATAAAGGGCGTACACCTTACTTTAAAGACCCACCACGTCACGTGTCAAAATCATGGTTTTCACGTGTTTTCCCTCTTATAGCTGGTAAGAAATCTTAAGAAATCTTCCTAGCAAAAGAGGGAATGTGACACGTGACGTGGGGGGTCTTTAACAGCTGAATGTTACAACACCTGTCGTCCTATCTGAACTTCCTATCGTCTGAAGGGCGTTTTGATTTATACCTGCATCATCAAAATTCTCTCTCACTAGTCTCAGTCTCACTTGAAACATCGGTGTCGTCGACAGCTCTCCGTGACAGCCTGTCACTATACGATACGTACTCGCTGATACGGGCAGGATTTGGGCAGAAAAGACCTAATTTGGGATAAATCCGTCCCTCATATCCCATTCAAAAAGGTTTTTCGGTTGTTTTTTTGTTCAACTTAACTTTTGCCAAACCAATGATCACTCAATGCATGGTTTCCCTTTACGAACTTCTCAGCAAGCATTTTATCAACTGTACACTGTTGACTCGTTCTTTCTAAGTTCTTCTTGACGTCAAGATCTGAGAGCAACGTCAGGGTTCTTTTTCTTCTTTTGTGCGTTGTTTTTATATTATGCTACAAAACATCGACTGAATGGGGGGATAAGCTAAATTGGAGGTTCTTTGGCGAGGGCTTTATTTTGATTATTACCCCCCAAAACCGGGACTTTTCTGGTATTGCAGTACCTCCAGGATCGTCTCACCATCTTTTAGTTATTAATGTCTCATATGTGCCTGTTCCAGGCCGGAGGACGTTAAACGAACTTTCATTCTCTTTGGCGAGGGCTACTAAGCTCGCAAGGTTCACGAGTCCACCATTCAATTCTTGAAGATAGAATGAGCAGCTTAGGACGCACATTTCACGCCAGGGGGGGGGGCAATCAAACCAGTAGGGGCTTAGGGCGTGATATTCTTGGTTGGGGGTAGTGAGAGAGAGAGGGGCGAGGGACTCATCCCCTCCCCTCTCTCTCTATCACTACCCCCAACTAAGAATATAACGCGCTCAGCCCTTCCGGTTTGATTGCCCGATGGCGGTGAAATCAGCGTCCTAAGTTGACCATTCAAAACTGAGCACTAACCTGTGAACTGATGGGCGCATTTTGCCCGCGGACAAATCACTCATAGTCATAATTATTCACGTTACGTTCCCATAGTCTTTGAATGGCTTTAAATGCATAACAGACACCAAGACTATTCCATGGAAAGAATTGTGGAGGTGGGGTGGGAAGGTACATAGGTATGATAAACAAACTATGGTCCCTATGCGAAATTGAGTGTGCAAAATGAGTGTTGCAAAAGTTTTTCTCTTACAAACTGAGTCTGCAAACTCTCAAAATCTCTAGCGGCTCTTATACTCTCTCTCTCAGCTATTCATGCTCTCCGGCTCTCTCTATCCTCTGTCTCTATACTCATCTATACGTCTCATCTCTCCTCTCTCTCTCTCTCTCTCTCCTCTCTCTCTCTCCCTCTTCTCTGCTCTGCTCTCTCTCGTCTCTATCTCTCTCTCTCGTCTCTCCTCTCTCTCTCTCTCTCTCTCTCTCTCTCTATCTCTCTCTCTCTCTCTCTCTCTCTCTCTCTCTCTCTCATCTCTCTTTCTCTCTCTCTCTCTCTCTCTCTCCTCTCTCTCTCTCTCTCTCTCTCTCTCGCTCTCTCTCTCTCTCTCTCTCTCTCTCTCTCTCTCTCTCTCTATCTCTCTCTCTCTCTCTCTCTCTCTCTCTCTCGTTATCTTATTTTATCATACTCGCCTGTTTCCTCTCCTCTCCCTAAAAAAAAAAGCAAGAAAATAGTGAACAGCAAACAAAAATGACAAAACACACGGGAAAAACGGCTGACAGAAAGATAAAAACGCAACATCAATATGAGAGAGAGAGAGAGAGGAGAGAGAGGAGAGAGAGAGAGAGAGAGAGAGAGAGAGAGAGAGAGAGAGAGAGAGAGAGGGAGAGGGAGAGGGGAGAGAGAGAGAGAGAGAGAGAGAGAGAGGGAGAGAGAGGAGAGAGGAGAGAGAGAGAGAGATGAGCGAGAGAGAGAGAGAGAGAGACAGACAGAGAGAAAAGAGAAAAAGAGAGAGACAGACACAGAGAGAGAGACTGAAATGAAATGAAGTTAAATGAAATGAAAATATTTATTCCATAAGGCCAAAGCCCCGTACAGAGACTGAGAGAGAGAGAGAGAGGAGAGAGAGAGAGAGAGAGAGAGAGAGAGGAGAGTAGAGAGAGAGAGACGAGAGAGAGGAGAGAGAGATGAGAGAGAGAGAGAGAGAGAGACAGACAGACATGCATACGTACAGACAGACATATATACAGACATACAGACGTAGTAGAGACACACGGATAGTGCTTTGGGGTGTATAGCAGGGAGGCTTTAAAAGGATAGAGAGAGAGAAACTCAGAAAGGTGTAACTGAATGAGGGGTGGGGATAAAAAAACAAAAAAACAAAAAAAAAAAAGAGGGTTGGAGGTAAGAACAAAACATCATCAAAGGCAGAAAATGAACGGAAGTCAATAAGATGGAAGCAAAAAACGGGGGTTGGGGGAGGTGGGGAGGGGGGGTCGTTGAGGGAGAGACAAAAAAGAAGGAAAACGGGGGGGGGGGGGGGGGGGGGGGGGGGGGGGGGGAACAGGATGGTGTATTGAGAAAAACAAATAAACAAAGAGATGCCAAGACAGAGGGGTGGAAAGCAATCCATCATTGTAGCCAGCCAGGCAGGCAGACAGACAGCTGTTGTGCACCTCTACTGATAGTCTCTATGTCAGTATGTCGCTTCCCACTACTACGACACACGGACATATAGCACGGAGGACTGCAGAACAAGACGTTGAATGCTGCGCGTGGTCATCTCCAAAGATGGAAAGTGACATCAGTCGCGTGACAATGTCGGTTTTTCAGCGACAGTTTAGAATTTGTATCTTTTAACCTTTCAATTTCAAATTAAACTGACTCTAACCCTATCCCTAACCCTAACCCAAACCTTAAACCGTCAAATACACAACAAATAAAACTTTACTATAAAAGAAAAATGGAGTGTTCCATGTTTGGAGATGATCATGCGCAGTCTTGAACACCTAGTGGCTGCAGGGCCTGTATTCACAGTCATTGAGATAGCACGAGACTTATCATCATTATATTTTAGAGGTCCTTCTAGAGTCCTATTAATTCCTACTACATTTAGAAGGACTTCTAAGATAAGATCATGCTGTCACAGGAATGGTAATGGAGGAACATCATATTTCTCTGAAAATATTACAGGGTTTCAGGAGATGTTGTCTCTTGGTGTAATCAAGGGATCAAAAGCCCATTATAGTGATCAGGAGGCAATTGCTCTTGAACTAGTTGAAGATGAATATGTAAAACGGTTCAAACTTGAAGAAGGGCACCTCCTCAAAATAATGTAAAATCCCTTCTGTTATTTGATTTTCTGCATTCACTTTCCTCTGAATTCAGATATTTCTCTGAAAATTACCGTGCCTGGTCACCATGATAAGTCTCATACTATCTATCTCAATGTGAATACAGGCCCGGAGACCTTCAGGACAGTGGAGATGATGGCTTTCTACCGTTATATTAATCCAGACAATACAGTTAGTACCAGAAGATGTTAAAACTGATGTTGCAGTGCTGTTGTTCGGTAGTCAAAACAAAAATCAAACAGAAAATAGGTAAATATTTTCTACAGTCTGTAGATTTATTCAGATATCGAAAAGGTTTGCTATTGATTAATTACTTCCCTGTGATCAGCTTTATGCCAATTTGATTTATTCGCATGCACGCACACACACACATACACGCACACACACACATACACGCACACACACATATATATATATATATGCACACACACACACGCACACACACACACGCGCGTGCGCGCACGCACACGCACACACACACACACGAACGTGCGCGGTATCTTTCTAAACCTAAGGGCACATACTCGCTCACATGAATGCAATTAGCAACTGTGTGTTCAACACGAGTTACTTCCCTTCTGTAAGCTCGCTCGCTCGCTCTCTCTCATCTCTCTCTCTCTCTCTCTCTCTCTCTCTCTCTCTCTCTCTCTCTCTCTCTCTCTCAGATTTCAACAAACACACACACACACACACACACACACACACACACACACACACACACACACACACACACACACACACACACACACACACACACACACACACACACACACACACACACACACTTGTGTGACACACACTTAATTTGACACACACATCCCTCCAATGCTAAAAGTGCACACTTTATAATCGACAAATCTTTTCTTGTTCACACAAAAAGACAATTAAGGCCAGTGAATTATTAAAAATTATAAAATTCAGAGGGCTGAATTGTCATTCTCGTCTGATTACAAATGAATTTTCATTATAAAAAAAATATAAAAAAAATTAAAAAAAGCCAAAAGTCAAACCAAAGTAAGTTTA
>CM065701.1:37463147-37468147 GCA_017654935.2 Phymorhynchus buccinoides
GCACGCGCACGCACACGCACACGCACACACACACACAAACAAACACAACAGGCATTGCCAAGCAAGGAGCACGGAAAACGCTTGTTTTTGATCGTGCGATTTCTGCTAGCAAAAGATATCGTATAATAGATCATACGAGTAAGATGGAATTTATAAACTCGTCTATCGTTTTGCTTTTGCATCAGATGAGAGATAGCTGCGCAGATAAAAGTGGGTACAGGTAAACAGTATGTGTGGGAGAGGGGTGATGGGGGGGGGGGGGAGGGGGGGGGAGGGGGGGGGGAGGGGGGGGGGAGGGGGAGGGGCGAGATGGACGGAGGGAGGAAGGACAGGCAGAACACAGAGAGGTAGAGACAAAAAGATGCAAGACAAAGAAGGTAAAGTGGGGTGCTAACAAGAAATCGAGAAGGGGGTAGTCTATTTCAGGGTCGAGTTTCTCTAAACGACGGTAGCCGCGCGCATCATAATGTTACGCCAAAAGGGGTCTAGAGAAACACTTTTAGAAAATGTTTGCGGAAGAATATTGCAAGCAAGCTTGTCTGATTGGTCAAATAAAAAAGTATCATTTTAACCAAGCTTTAATGGACCAATCAACAGCAAGAAATGTATTCACCCCCTACTAGTTCCGGATAGTTCGCCGCTTGCTCGGTGTTTGGCAAGAACGTAACGTCACGCGAACTATCGGCAAACGAAGGGTGTTTCTTAGACCGTTTTTGCCGATTTGAGCGAGCGCAACGTAACGCTAGCCCTTGTGAAACGGCCCCCAGGACTCATCAAGCCGGAGTAGGCAGGCAGTCGTAAGCCCTGGGGCAAATCAATAACCTGATGGGATAGGGTACACACATGGCCTCTCCATGTCCATCAACACCAAGACCTGAAACAGGAGATCACGAGAGCTGACCTTCGACACGATCGGGAGAATTCGTACAGATAAGATACGGGATAGATAATTATGAAGTGATACAACATGCTGATACACAGAGGGAAGGGTTCAGAATGCAGACACTAATACTCGCTGTTTAGGTATAATGCCTAATGAGAAAGGCAATGCGAAAGACAAAAGATGTGCTCGTTGAATTCAATAGCAGGGAGAAAGGCAATTTTTGTTTGTGGCACAAGCTACAAACCTATAACTCACTTTGTCGGTATGTCGGTCTGTCTGTCGGTCGACTAAAATTGTCGCACATATTGTAAAAGAGAAGTAGAAAAGTGTAGTACAGACAGAAAAAAAATACTTGGGCATAAAGTAACATTTCAGTTTTGTCATATCTACAGTCCTTAGGTATGGAAAGAATTGTATACTGAACAGAGCACATGAATCTTCATTTTAAAGCGTACAAAATAATAAACAATAGGTAATACAGACACGGCGAGTATGCGGTGCTTCTTTCGATGAGTATAAGTAGGATAAATAGTTTTAAATGTTTTCCAAAAGATATAAAAAGTTACGAAATGGTGCAGAGATAACATTCTGGTTTACAGATTAAAATTATTGAAAAGCCAGGGGATGCGACTCAGTGTATGTAATGATTGGAGTGGTAAAAATAGACCGCTGGGCTGCAGTCTTGTGGAGTGAAAGTGTTTGATCAAAAAATTGTGTGTGTGAAGAGCATAATGTAAATGCGCTCGGCGATGCCCTTGTTTGTAGTTCAAATAGTCGCGTGCCACAAACGATTGCGAATCCGCGCTAGTCGAGCTGAGTTTGAGCAAAATATTAAGAACGTTGCCCATATTTGGGCTGAAAACAAATTCATACTAGACATAGAGTAGCACTATGAATATTAGCAAACTACTATACTGTCAGTAAACTGGACAAAATTGGTATGTATATGTCTGATCAGTTTACCTATCAATGTAATAATAATAATAATAATACTGGTTATTTATAGAGCGCTTAACTCCCTTTGCAGGGAGCTCAAAGCGCTGAACAAAGGCCTAAACACTAACATACAGATAAACATACACATTAAAGACGAGCCAAGAATAATCAACAAGAAGACAAGTATCAATGAATATAAACATTAAAAATAAGTGAGACTGTTAATACAAAATACATGTATTAACGACACGGCCTCACCCGCGCACCATCCACTGGTCTCTCTCGCCCTCCCTCCCCCTCTGGTCATCCCGTCACCCCTCCCCTCCCCCCGCCCCCCCCCCCCCCCCCCCCCCCCCCCCCCACCCCCCCCGCACACACATACTGCAGGTTAATCGCTATCATCAAAGACTACGTGGATTAGAGTGTGAGAGTATGAGGTTTCAAAAAGATGAGTTTTCAGAGAAGTTTTGAAAGACTGGACAGAGGAAGAGTGGCGAACACTGTGTGGTAAGCTATTCCAGACCGAGGGAGCAGAGTACGAGAAAGAAGATTCACCGAAGGGTTTAGTTTTAATACGGGGAGTGGAGAGCAGGCATGAGTTGGAGGAAGATCTGAGATGTCGGGTGGGAGTGTAGGTTTGTACAATGTCAGTGAGATACTGAGGGGCAGTTCCATTAATAGAGTTGAAGGTGAGGCATGCGACCTTGTACTGAATTCGAGCAGAAATTGGAAGCCAGTGAAGAGTGTGAAGTAGCGGGGTGATATGCTGTGTCTTTTTTGCTTTGAAAATTAATCTTGCAGCTGCGTTCTGAACTTTCTGAAGTTTCTGGATTGAGGACTGCGGGCAACCAAATAACAGAGAGTTACAATAGTCTAGCCTAGACAAGACGAGAGAACAGACGAGAGTTTGTGTTGCCTGAGTGGTAAGGAGGTGGCGAATAGAACTTATCTTACGAATCTGTAGATAGGCTATTTTGCAGACATTGTTCACATGTGTTTTCATTGTAAGGTTGGAATCGATAGTGACGCCCAGGTTTTTGACAGAAAGAACAAAATCAATATCTGAGTCACCTATACTTATGGAAGATGGTAGGGACCTGTCAACAGAGAGTCTTTTAGAAGTCATTATGATGGCTTCAGTTTTGCTGTCATTTAATTGGAGTTTGTTTTCATTCATCCATGTTTTGACATTACTGACACATCCTTGAAGACCTTGAACAGTGGAGTCGAAGTCAGAAAGAGTTGTTTCAGTGCATAGCTGATTATCATAAGCGAAGGCATGATGATTTACAGAATGATTCCTAACAATGTTGAAAAGGGGTTGCGTATACAATACAAAAAGCACAGGTCCCAGGACAGAGCCCTGGGGAACGCCATACTTAACAGTCGATGGAGTGGATTTATGGCCTGCTACTGATATTGTTTCAGTTCTGTTTGAGAGATAGGCTTTAAACCAGGAGAGAGTAGAGCCAGAAATGCCAAAGGACTAGGAAAGTCTGTTTAGTAGGATAGCATGGTCAATAGTAGTCAATGTGGAATGGAGCATGTTTTTAGAGAAAGGGAGAGAGGGGGGTGGGGGAGGCAGGGGGGAGGTAGGAAGATAGGAAGGTAGACAAAGACCTATCTCTGTTTCTCTTTTTCGTGTGCCTCTGTCTCTGTCTATCTGTCTGTCTGTCTGTCTCTCTCTCTCTCTCTCTCTCTCTCTCTCTCTCTCTCTCTCTCTCTCTCTCTCTCTCTCTCTCTCTCTCTTAACTCCACACAGACAAAACAGAGTCTAACTGGCAAGAATAACTGAGGACTAGTTGACAAGCTTGGTACCAGCAAAACACAGACAGCAAAACACATCTGTCTCTGCTCATAATCCGAGCTCTACGGAGTTTTTGCTCAAGTCCACGAGACAATTAACAATAAATACACATCTATCTACACCCCCCCCCCCCCACACCCACACACACACACACACCCACACCCCACTCTCTCTCTCTCTCTCTCTCTCTCTCTCTCTCTCTCTCTCTCTCTCTCTCTCTCTCTCCCTCTCTCTCTGTGAGTGTGCGTGCGTGTATGCGTGCGTGTGTGTGCATGTGTCAGTCTGTCTGACTCTGTCTGACTGACTGCCCCCCCCCCCCCCTCCTCTCTCTCTCTCTCTCTCAATTAATATACTGGCTCAATCTATTAGTCTGGAGAGAGAGAAACAGCCTTACACCTATCACTCTAAAGACAAGCCTAATGGTTAGTACAACGCAGACGGAGTGGAGCCAAACACAGCACATCGATTTTTAAAAAACTACTGAATTAATGAAAACTAAAGAGAAATGTAGGATTATTCTTCTTCTTCTTTTTCTTCTTCATCTTCTTCGTTCGCTCAAACAGTTTCCTGTCATATGAGCGTAGGTGCGTCATGCTGCCGTCATGCGCCTAACTAAGAAACAGTTAGGCCCAGCATGTCCGACTTCGGCTGAAGAAATCTTTGTAAGAAAAAAGGCAGGAGAATTAGGACCAGTGAGATAGAAAGATAGCAGATGACAGTAAGCAAAGGGAAAAGGCAGAGTCAAAGAGAATGACAGAATTAGAGGAAGTTTTTTGTTGGGGGGGTTTGATCAAAAGAACTGTTATTAACATTGACCGTTGTATATTTACCAAATTATATAAAACATTAGTAAGACCACACGTGTAGAGGAAGATACAAGCACATAACTTCCAGAAGGTGGGGGAACTATTTGCATATCTTCCCATTGTACACTAATGTTGTGCTGTTTATTTTCCATGCTTGTGGCAGCCAAATACTAAGTAATTGAAAAATGTTGGAGTACCTTGTATAAGCTCTAAGCTTGTTGTGCTCTACTCATTTAAATGATGTGCTGCTGTACGTGCTTCATTTGAATAAATCGTGTTTACACCAACTATTTGCACAAAAGACCCCCCCCCCCGGTATCCCCACGGGGGACATACGATTCATTATGGTGTTGTTTTCTTCTGCAAACAAGTACGTCGGATAATTACATTTATCAGTGTTTTCGTTCTTAACGCGTCCAATTCCATTCACTAATTGCTACCCAAAAACAAACACTACCCCCCCCCCCCCTCCACACACATACATACACACACTCTCTCTCTGTCTCTCTCTGTCTCTCTCTCTCTTATAATTATCCTTCTGATGTTGAATGTCTATATTATTATCTGA
>CM065701.1:37473147-37475647 GCA_017654935.2 Phymorhynchus buccinoides
GCATATTTTTTGGCGTCCCGTGATTGAGACCCGTAACCGTAGCCTGGAGAATGTGGGTTACGGACCCGTAACTCTAGCCTCTGCCTTTAATGAAACTCCAGAAAGTGCAGTGGCGGGGGTGGGTGGGTGGGTGGGGGAGTAGAGGGGGGAGGGGGGAAGGTGTGTGCGTGAAAGGAAAGGGACGGCTGAGATGGTGATAGGAAAAGAAGAAGGGCGCCAAAGGGCTTAGTGGAACACTTCAAACCCCAACCGTTAAGGGCCGACTACACTACACCACGATTCGATTAACTTACCACGATCCGATTTTGGCGTTAGCGAGGCATGGTTGACGTGAAATTCCACTGTCTAAATAAATCTGATGAAATCCTACCAGTGATGTTCACTATATATATATATATATATATATATATATATATATATATATATATATATATATATATATATATATCTTTGCATAAGGCACTGTCCCTCCCCCATTGGGAGAAAAAGTAAAATCAGCACAATTTTATATAAGTTTTTTTTTTTTTTTTTTTTTTTTTTTTTTTTGAACACGGAACATTACTCAAAGTTAACGTTAACTGGTTTTGTTTCTGAGGTTCACAAATAAAGACATTGGACACAGAAAAGCTTTATCAAAGCAAACTATTCTGCATTTCAAATGCACTAACTTTTCAGTCCTTCAGAGTAGGGGTACGGAGCTGGCTATTCACTGAGATTTTTCTTTCATGCTATATATATATATATATATATATATAGGCTATATATGTAGTCTCCCGTACACGAATCTGATAAAACATCTTATTTTTGTATCGGACATTTTGTTTGATTCGTGCATTGCGGTCTACATAAGTACAGTGAACGAAAAAATAGTAGAGTCGTTTTTAGACGGAAGTATTTCACGTGAATCGTGACTCACAAACATCGTCACAATCGTATCGTATTGGGGTCAAATCGTATGCAGTGTGACGCCGGGTTTAGTAGATACAGAAGTATACAAAAGGAGACTCACATTCCGTCGGACAAAACTCTTTGTAGTGTACTAAGCTGGGTATCAAGACTCCTTGAACTTGAAAGGGGGGGAGGGGAGAGAGAGAGAGAGAGAGAGAGAGAGAGAGAGAGAGAGAGAGGAGAGAGAGAGGAGAGAGAGAGAGAGAGGAGAGAGAGATAGAAGAGAGAGAGAGAGAGAGAGAGAGAGAGAGAGAGAGAGAGAGAGAGAGAGAGAGAGAAAGAGAAACAGAGAGAGAAAAAGAGACTATATCCAAAAGTAAACCCCCGAAAGGCCGAAGAGGGCGTAAAATCCTAATAAACCAAAATAATATAATAGCATACATAATCACACATAGAAACCTTTCAACGTGAGAGAGAGAGAGAGAGAGAGAGAGAGAGAGAGAGAGAGAGAGAGAGAGAGAGAGAGAGAGAGAGAGAGAGAGAGAGAGAGAGGAGAGAGAGAGAGAGACGTAGAGAGGGGGAGGGGGGGGGGGGGTTGCGGTCAAGAGGAGAGTTCTGGGACGAAAAGAGGGTAAAAGTAAAAAAGGTAAGATGAAATGGCGCGCTTAATTTTAATTTTTAATTTTAGCATAAACGCATTTTAACGTTTGTTTTTAAAAGTTGAGAGAGAGAGAGAGAGGAGAGAGAGAGAGAGAGAGAGAGAGAGAGAGAGAGAGAGAGAGAGAGAGAGAGAGAGAGAGAGAGAGAGAGAGAGAGAGAGAGAGAGAGAGGGAGGGAGGGAGGGAGGGAGAGGAGAGACAGACGGACAGAGAAAATAATAGGCCTAATAACCCCATTTATTATGGTTGTTCCAGCAAGCCAACTCCCGGACGGATTCAAAGAGAAAAACATTTAATCTAACCTTATTTGATTTCCTAGAGTCTTTGGGTTTAAAGGATTTTCCGTGTAGCTGGTTTCGCAATTGTCACTCGTCCTTTCGGACTCCTCTCAAGTTCTTGCATACTCAGGCAATGTAATAAAGGAAAAGCATTTTTCTCTGACAATATTCGGGTGATTCAGGAGACATTGTTTCATGGTGAAGTCTCAAAGGGTAAAGAGCCCTTTATGAAGATAAGGGGGCAATTTCTCTTGAGGACAAACATATAAAACTGTTAAAAATGGGGGGAAAGGCATCTCCTCAAGCTTAAAATCCCATCTGACATGTTTTTCTACATTCACTTTTCTCTGAATTCAGATAATTCTCTGAAGATTACCATGCCTGAATTAAACAAAACAATGAAAGAAAATATCAACTCATTTAGGTGTCTAGAAAAACGCTCCAAATTTGGAAAGGGTATTTCAGATCAATGCTTTTCTGTTGTTTTTGGTTCAAATGTGACCTCTTTTTTTTTCTTTTTTCCCCCCTTTCTTTCTTTCTAAAAGTCGAGCTTTGGTAAACAAACAAACAAAGAAAACTGCTTTGAATAATTTTGTTTGTAAAATCAAAAGTGCACCATAACAGACTCGGACTCATTTTGTGTTTGTTTACGACGGTCTTTAACCCTTTCACCGC
>CM065701.1:37481851-37566851 GCA_017654935.2 Phymorhynchus buccinoides
CTCTCTCCATCTGTCTCTCTCTCTCTCTGTTATCAACTTAGGTCAATCCGACAATATAAGGGTAGCCTATAAGAACGACATGTCAGTAAAAACAAGAACTCTTACAAATAATTTCAAATCCAAAGCAAACATTTACATGTTTGTATGTTTTGTGCATCCATAAGCCCTACATGTACACGTGTGCGTGCGTTTCTTGTGTGCCTGAGTGTGCGTGTGCTTATATGTCTATGTATATGCTTATGTGAGTCTGTCACATATCTGCTTGTATGTGTGCATAGTGGCCTTTTTTCTTCACCCAAGAGTCTGTGTGAACTGACTAGATCTACCATATGGTTCTAGAGTTCTAAAATTAAAATAATAGGGCCTATGCACTCTTCCTACTAGTATGGAAGTCGACCATCACCCAATATGGTGTTAATACAGTGGAACCTCCCTTATAAGACCTTCAGAAATCATCCCAAATGAGGTCTTATAAGGGAGGGGTCTTATAAGGGAGGTAATTTTAATACTTACAAAGAAGGGCAATATGTTTCAGAGAAGTAGGTCTTATATGGGAGGGAGTCTTATAATGGGAGGTCTTATAAGGGAGGTTCCACAGTACTCGTATATGTGATTTCAAAATCCATGGATGAAGAAATTAAAAGAAGTTGACTCGATCTGTTTGGGATGTGCTGTTTTAGATCGGCACCATTCACCTTGAAGACTGGAGATTATCAGATAGACAGACAGAAAGATAGACAATGCTGTATTGAGATATCAATCAACACCCACTGGTGTTTCAGATCAGCACGGTTCACCTGGTTCCCCCTCTGGTGCTGTTCCTGGCCAAGGATCCCCAGGTGGTCCGCTACGACATCTCCAGCCTCAGCAAAGTGGTGTGCGGTGCCGCGCCCCTCGGTGTGGGCATCAGCGAGGAGTTCTCCCATCGCTCTAAAGCCCAGCTCATGCAAGGTGTGTGTCAAGTTATATCTGTGTCCATTAGGCAAAAAAATATGTATAGGTCTGTTTGGGGTTTCATCAGTTTGAAAAATAGGGTAGGTATAGGTACTAGGCTTTTTTCTTTTTTTTTGGTTTAAACTTGTGTTTGGTCCATGTGTGAGAATATATTTATATATTTTCATAAAACTAAGCAGTGTATACTTTTGCAATAATTATGTTTTATGTTTCCATTTTCTCGCTTACTTTCGTTTTCTTTTTATTTATTTTCTCCCCATTCGTCCCCAAAAAAGTTTAGGGTCGGAGGCCAAAAACTAGGGTCGGTTGGGAAACAGGAAACCAACTTTTTTTTTGGGGGGGGGCTTAAAGTCTAACCTCAGTATAGCGACCACCCCTACAGACTGACTCCATAAACAAAAATTCAATGACAAAAAAAAAGTAATGCACCTAAATGTCAGTGTCACATTGATTAATAGGGAATATTTTAATGATTTCACACACTTATCCGAAATAAAAACCAAGGCGAGTTAAGTACTAGACTCAATGAAGGAAAAAGTCAGACTTATTCAAAGTCAGGTCAGGTCAGGTAGTTAGGACATTAGGCCTCGCGGCCTCTTGACTGTCCTTTCATTTTTTGTTTGGACTTTTGACACAGGATGACAGGTAAGGTGGGGTGTTTTTTTTTGTGGGGGGGGGGGGGGGGTTGTTGTTGCAAATCTGCCTTCAAAGTCAATTGTTTTGTCGAGAGAGTAAGATACGGTCCAGGCTGGAACTTTTTTTTTTTTAATTCTGGATATTCTGTTTTCTTTTAAAAAATAAAAAATTCCAGTTTCCAAAACGATGTGCAAATTCATCTTCTTTTCAAAGCGTTGCAGAATGTCACAGCTTGTAGCCTCCTAGTAACTGTGGAATGGATCACATATTGTGGGATGTGTGTGTGTGTGTGTGTGTGTGTGTGTGTGTGTGTGCAGCCTATGGTCTAACGGAAACGAGCCCTGTCACTCACGTGGACAACCCACCGATCAAATTCGGCACCATTGGTCATGTGATCAGCACGACAGAGGCCAAGGTGGAGTAGGAAAGAGGAGGAAGAAGCCAAAGAAATGACAATAAATCATTCAATAATTAGGTATTAGGTATTAGGAACTTTATAGTCACAGAGGCGTCTCTGTGAAATTCGGGTTGCTCCCACCTGGAGAGCGTGTCGCAGCCAGAGGCGCGCCACCCAATTTAAAAAAAATATTTTGCGTGTGATTTTTGTCACTGGAGGGGGGGGGGGGGGGGGGGGGGGGGGGGGGGGGGGGGGGGGGGGGGTAAATTTTGACCAAACTGACAACTTTTTCGTTGCCACTGGGTTTAACGTGTGCTAAGTGCATGGGCACACGGGACCTCGGTTTATCGTCTCATCCGAAAGACTCCACATTCAGACCGTAAGGCCTAGTGCAAAGTGAGAGAAAAAATCCCCTGTACCCAGGTTCGAACTCGGGTTTACTTGACACGAATCGAACGCGCTACCACTGTGCCACTCTACATTGGCTAATGGTGGATGGTTGATGGTTGATGGTTCATCTCACATGCGGTGCTTGCAGCCGAGCTGGCGTTAAAGACCCACCACGTCACGTGTCAAAATCACATGTTTTCCCTCTTATAGCTGGCAAGAAATCTTAAGAAATCTTCCTAGCATAAGAGGGAATATGACATGTGACGTGGGGGGTCTTTAAACCCCGTTTTCATTCAATAAATCATTTTTGTTTGCTTGAATTTTATTATGTATTTGACAGCCAGATTTTCGTTTGGTTTTTTTTTTTCTTAATTTATAATTTTAGACGAGAAACTTAATCAATGTAGTTAGCTTTTCCCATATGCTCTCTCTCTCTAGCTCTCTCTCTTTGTCTCTTTCTTATTTTGTGACACTTAAGTATTTGTTCTCTGTCTCTTTGTCAGTTGTATTGTATTTCATTGTATTGTATTGCATTGCTTACATTATTTTTCTGTTCAAAGACAATTTTGTGGGTTGCATTTTCGGGAGTCATCCCATACTTATCATTTTGTTGGCATACATATTGGTCATAAACAAATCATTAGGGAACTGGATGTCTTCTTCTGTACGTGTGGCTCAGATCGTGGACGAGGAGACCGGGCAGGCCCTGGGGCCTGGTCAGACGGGCGAGCTGTACGTGCGAGGACCTCAGGTGATGAAGGGCTATCTGGACAACCCCCAGGCCACACACGACACCATCGTGCAGGGGTGGCTCAGAACAGGTCAGCACAACATGCTCCAACTTCTGCTTGTTGCAAATAGTAGTGTCCATTTGTTCAGGGGTGGCTCAGAACAGGTCAGCACAACATGCTCCAACTTCTGCTTGTTGCAAATAGTAGTGTCCATTTGTGCAGGGGTGGCTCAGAACAGGTCAGCACAACATGCTCTCTAACTTCTGCTTGTTGCAAATAGTAGTGTCCATTTGTTGAGGGGTGGCTCAGAACAGGTCAGCACAACATGCTCTAACTTCTGCTTGTTGCAAATAGTAGTGTCCATTTGTGCAGGGATGGCTCAGAACAGGTCAGCACAACATGCTCTAACTTCTGCTTGTTGTAAATAGTAGTGTCCATTTGTTCAGGGATGGCTCAGAACAGGTCAGCACAACATGCAATCTCTAACTTCTGCTTGTTGCAAATAGTAGTGTCCATTTGTTCAGGGATGGCTCAGAACAGGTCAGGGTCCAACTTCACAAAATAGTAGTGTCCATTTCGATGGCATTAGTGACATATTATTGAAAATATTACGAAAGCTAATAACTTGTATCAAAAAAAGACTGCAGAAATATAAAAAGCATAACCCCCTTTTTATATTTCTGCAGTCATTGTTTGATACAAGCTTAGTTGTCTGTGTTTTGGACTCCAAGCCATCAGAGTCAGGTCAACATGTGTTTTATCTGCTTGTTGCAAATAGTTTTCTTTGTCCTTGTTGCAAATAGTAGTGTCCATTTGTGCAGGGGTGGCTCAGAACAGGTCAGCACAACATGCAATGCTCTAACTTCTGCTTGTTGTAAATAGTCTGTCCATTTGTTCAGGGATGGCTCAGAACAGGTCCACAACATGCTCTAACTTTGTTGCAAATAGTAGTGTCCATTTGTTCTCAACTTCTGCTTGTTGCAAATAGTAGTGTCACACAGGGATAGCTCAAAGCACAGACAAAATGCAAAATATTTGTGTCTATTATTTCTACTGATGGGTGTAGATGTTTTCTTTCTAGTTTCTTATATAGTCAATTTCACTTTCAGGACTTCTTGACAATTTTTGACATTCCATCACAATCTTTGTGTGCCACATCAGTATCTTGATCGTCATCAATACCATCAAGAAAGTTTCCCACATTTCTATGGTCATTTGCTGGTCCATATGTTTCAGGTGATTTAGGTCACTATGATGAGGAGGGCTACTTCACCATCACTGACCGTCTGAAGGAACTCATCAAGTATAAAGGATTCCAGGTGGGTTTATCTCTTCAGTACCATGATTTATACATATTTATGTAAAGTCGTGTATGACTATGATCCCCATATAGAACACAAGTGAAGTACTATACTGGAAACTGATTGCACCACGTGGAAAATGCCTTACTTGGATATTTCTTTTTATGCTCACAGCCAATAGGATGCCTGAGCATTGTTCAGTACTGATGTTTGTGCACTGTTCCAGTTGATGCTGATGTCTGTGCATTGTTCCTGCAGAACTAGAGACCTAACTGCTGACAGGTGTTCACCTTGAAGTCCATGTTTTACACCAGGTTGCCCCAGCAGAACTAGAGACCTAACTGCTGAAAGGTGTTCATCTTGACGTCAATGTTTTAATTGCCCTTGCAGAACTAGAGTCCTAACTGCTGACAGGTGTTCACCTTGAAGTCAATGTTTTACACAAGGTTACCCCTGAAGAACTGGAGACCTAACTGCTGACAGGTGTTCATCTTGAAGTCAATGTTTTACACCAGGTGGCCCCTGCAGAACTGGAGGCTCTGCTGCTGACTCACCCGGCAGTGGGGGACGTGGCGGTGGTGGGCCTGCCTGACCCCCAGGCTGGAGAACTGCCCACCGCTTTCATCGTGCCCAAGGCTGGAGTCAGCCTGGACCAGCAGAACGTCACAGACTTCCTCAACAGTGAGTTTGTGTTGCTTGTTGTTGTCGTGGTGGTGGGGACGATCGTGTAGTGACTGTGTGGGGTTGTTGGCGATGGTGATGGTTTATGCTATGTTCAGCCTTTTGCTCATAGGGCTTTTGTCACTGGTTGGCCTGTAGTATGGGACAACAGTAAACGAGAGCTGTACAGTAAATGATGTTCTACAGTATTGGAATAATAATAAGGTAGACTTACATAGCGCAATACCATTCATAAAGGGCAGGCTCATCGCCTGAATTGGGGAGGAGGGGGGGAAAGGAAGGAAGAGCTGTTGTATCAGAGCTGATTCTAGGATTTTGAAAAAGTGGGGGCGCTCCCCCCCCCCAAGATTGAAAAAGTGGGGGCGCTCCCCCTCTAAGAATGAAAAAAGGGGGGCAGGCATAATGGATATGATGCCGGTAAAACGAGATGAATGCGATTGGTTGATTTACACTAACATTGTAAAGGAACCAATGAAATATCGAGAAATCATTCATTCCTGCTCAATGCTTTCGGTTTGTGCAGACGACGGATTTAGCAGACGACGAAGGAATTCCCGCAGCGAGCAGTAAAAAGTGCGGGCAGTTCTGCAAATATGCGGGCGTCGGCCCGCGCTTAGACCCGATTGTTGCGGGAAGGAACAGATTGGGGGGGGATTTTACCAATCCCGCACCCTAGAATCAGCTCTGTTGTATGGTGAAAGAGAGTTGAAGTTTGTCAGGGATCAGTGAGGATACAAACTTATCCTTTCTATTCCTCGTACTAACACTAAGACAAATGGTGAACGTTCATTTTCTTTCAGCGCCCCTTCTGTCTGGAACACCCTACCATATGAACTTCGTTCTGCTAAATCTGTCCAGTCTTTCAAAACCGCTCTTAAAACTCACCTCTTCCGGCAATACCTCTGATTTCTTCCCTGTCCTGTTTCTTGCCTTAAAATGATGTCCCCCACATTGTGGGTGGGTGGGTGTGCGCGCGTGTGTGGGTGTGGGCGTGTGCGTGTTGTGGCTGTGTGAATGTTTGTGATAGTTGATATTGTAGTAGCTTATTTATGATTTATGTATTTATTTTATTGTGAAGCGCCGTGAGCTCAAGAGAGAAAGGGCGCTCTATAAATGTTATTTATTATTATATTATTATTATAGTGGAGTCGAAATAAGTATGTTTTCAATGCCTGTTTCACTGCTGAGTTTGATTTGATTTGACGAAGAGAATATGGTACGGCTTAGTCTTTCGAGGAAGACTATGACTTGGTTTGGCCATTGGGAACCTTCCCTAACGCCAACTGTCCTCAAATTCCTTTGGCCCAGAGAGTGGGGATGTACCCTGGGCAAGGCTTCTCCACTATAAACAAATTTAGCCCAGCCCACCGGAATAGCAGCTGTTCCCTCTGCTGTCCAGCACTTATTGTCAGAAACGACAGACAGGCATACATACGATGGTCCGTGTGCTATGGTGGTGTTAGTGGTGGTCAGCTTTCATGACCAAAGCAATAAATCAGCAACAAATAGCGGACTTAAGTGCAAGTATGCACTGTTTGTTGTTAATGTTAGACACACCAAACTTGCACACAAAACACATCTTTACACACACTACATGGTCAACTGCCTGTGGGTGTGCGTCTGTGTGCAAGAACGCGTTCACTCGCGTGCGTGTGTGTGTGTGTGTGCGTGTGTGAGTGTTTCAATGTTGATTGTAAAGCGCTTTGTGCTCGATAAAAAGCGCCATATAAATCTCTGTTTATTATTATTATTATTTTTCCCTAATCTTACGTTACTCGTGCGTTAACACATATCCTGCTTCAAACTCTTCTCTTCAGGTAAAGTGGCCCACTACAAACAGTTGAGGGGAGGGGTGAGGATAGTGGACAGAATTCCCAAGAACCCCAGCGGCAAGATCCTGCGCCGTTTACTGAAACAAAGTGTAGCGTCCTGATGCCTCGACTCTTAGACCCGAGTACAGGAATGAGAGAGTCACTGATATTTGTGCATTTTCATGATATTGAAGCTTACCTTTACTCAGAGTGGTGGTGCATTTTTTTTTTTTAACCTAATACTTCATGGTTTACCGGTGGGAAAAAACTGGGCTGTAATTACGGGTATATCAATTTTGTCCATATTAACCCTTTCACCGCCAATGTCACATTTTTGCACCACAATGATTCAACACCCATGTCATTAAAACCCTTGAAATCAGGGTCTGTTATTCAATGACATTGTGTTCCTAAATTTGGGCAGTGAGGATTGACCCTATTCTAAATGTGTTAGAGAGAAATCCCATAATATTGCAAACAAAATCTTTTTTTGTATCCAAGTAAGTTTAATGGAAATGTTTGGCTCAAAGATGGCTGGCGGTGAAAGGGTTAAAAATAATAGACTGCACTAAATTTGTATGTGTAACTTTTGTGTCAGTTTTTTGTTTGTTAATTATGAGGAGGCTAGTTACCCATTTCATGCTAAATTAGCAAATTTGAAAAGTTAACATGGTATTGCGATTTATTTATACACATTTTTTATTGTAAATTAAAGTCTTTTGTGTGTGTGTGTTTTCTTTATAGTTTGAATGGCTCCTTTATAAACCATGTCAAATGATTGGAAGACTGTATATAACCGTAAATATTTGAAGTTTTACTAAAAAGAAAATGTGTACACCGGTAGATGTGTGAATGAGAACAGGTATGATGGAAGCGTGGGAAGTAATCAGTGCATGCTAAATGTTTGACAATAAAATACCCCTTTTTATAAAAACACATTTTAATTATGGAGCTTTCACATGTACCCCCTCGTCTCATACCCCTAGTCACTCCAGTTTTATCCCTCTACATAAATGTCATAAGAAAATAATACACAATGTAAAATAACTTGATTTGTCCATTTCACGCAAAGTAGCTATAAAAAAAAAGAAGCAGCAAACAGAAATCATTGGATTGGCATTTTATTTTTATTTATCCACACACTCACAACTCAACACACACAAGCAAATGTATAAATATGTACACACTTTTCAAAACACAAGTAAACATGATTCTCATTGAGAAAATAATGCACAGTTCCCAATGGCTCCTCCCAATCACACAGGTAGACGTCCGCAACAGAAAAAGGCAAGTTCTAATTTCTTTTTAGAAAAAAATGTCAGTCTTCAAACTGAGTCCCCATCCTTTCGTTTCTATTGATTGTATGTTTTGGTGACAAAACTCCAACAATTCAATTCTCATCATTGGCACAAGTCATAAGTTTTACTTCTAAAAAACCCCACACAAAACCCCAAAATCTCAATCTTTAAACTGTTTTTGTCGCTTGTATATTTTCGGTGACATGCTTCACAACGCATCTGCTGGTTACATGGTTCTGCGACTGGACGAATCACAGTGCGACTGTGAGAAGAATGACCGGCGTTGGAGCAATGCCACTGTGTGGTCCAGAGAATCGGGTAAAAAAAAACCACCCACGCAATTTCTACTATCAGCACAAGTCTCAGTTGTACGTACACCTCTACAAAATCTCAATCGCTGAAACTACTGTAAAACCCCTATCATCTCATTCATGCTGCTTGTATATTTTAGTGACAACATGTATGACCCCCTAAAAAAAAAAAAATGTCTTTGAAACTGCTGTTAAGTCTCTCCCGTGACAGCATACATGTATGACTCACTTAATTAAAAAAAAACTGTCTTTGAAACTGCTGTCAAGTCCCCCCCAGTGATGTATGACTCCCTTCCTCTGTCTTTGAAACTGCTGTCAAGTCCCCCCCAGTGATGTATGACTCCCTTAAAAAAACATGTCTTTGAAACTGCTGTTAAGTCCCTCCCCCTCTCCCGTGACAGCATACATGTATGACTCCCTTAATTAAAAAAAAACCTCTGTCTTTGAAACTGCTGTCCCCCCCCTCCCTTAAAAAAAACAACATGTCTTTGAAACTGATGTCAAGTCCCCTCCCCCCCCCCCCCCCCCCCCCCCCCCCCCCCCAGTGACAGCATACATGTATGACTCCCTTAAAAAACAAATCTCCGTCTTTGAAACTGCTGTCAAGTCCCTCCCCCCAGCCCCTCCCACTGCCTCATCATTTCTGTCGCTTGTATATTTTGTTGGCGAAGGCGGTGAAGACGCTGGGTGGCAGGGACCCTGAGGAGGAGTTGATGGTGGACATGAGGTGCTGGTAGCTGGACTCCTCGTAGTCGGTGAACACCTGGGCCAGCCCCAGCTCCCTGTACAACGCCTTCACCCGCTCCACCCTCTCCTCGTCATGCCGCCCGTAATTCTCCTGACCAAACAGCACTCAACGATTATAGGCCGTGAGCACAGCAACGTGGTAAAAAACATCCGCAATCCACAAAATATACATGCCGGAAGTAAGACATATGTGGATGGGCTTCCATGTGCATGCATGGGTGCAACTTCCCAAAATGAAAACAAACTGAAAGGCAGGGACCCATGGCCCCCGGCAGGGTACAGGGGCAGAGCCCCGTCAGACAATTCATGGGGGCAAGTTAAGAGAGAGAGAGAGAGAGACAGTTTGAGTCTGATAAGCCTTCTAAAATTATAGAACCAAGTTCAAAACGCCCCAAATTGCTTGTGGTCTTTTTTTGGGGGGGGGGGGGGGGGGGGGGAATTAAAGTTCAGTTTCTGGTAAAAAATTAAAAACACTGAAATCCGTGTAAAAATGAAAGAGTAGCACCCTAAATGAGATTTTAAAGGGTAAATCTCATGCAGTTTCATATTCTACGGGGCGATATGAGAGCTCTAGTGCGTAAATATGCACAATCTGTACGTTTTCAGAAGCCACAAGTCTGAAATGATGAAAAAATAAAAAGTAGCACTCAAAAACACTTTCCTGAATTTGCTAACATCATCCCGTATATTTTTGCGATAGAATGAAGAATACTCGTTTTGTCAGGTCTGTTTATTTGGGCTGCCATTTGGGGGATAAGTCATGTTCTCGTGAGATATTTAAAAAGCCGGAAGTAAGAAAAGAAGTTCTATATTTCCCATGATTCATCTAATAGTTTGCCGCTTGTCACATCTGGAAGAGCCGCAAAGCGTTTGCGAAATTATCGGCAAACGAAGGTTTCTTAGGACCGTTTTTGCTGAATTCTGCGAACATCTATGAACGTTCGCCCCTTGTGAAACGGCCCCCAGCTTAGCCTCGCGGTTGGTAACTACCGTAAAAACTGGTGGATTTTTATTAATCCCTAGACCCTACTATCTATTTAACTTAATACTTACCAACACCTGAAACAACTGCATTAGCGTTAAGCGACCTGGAGCTATACCATAGCATATAGAAAAACGAAAGTAGGCCTCTGGCCTTGACCCCTAGCCAGATGTGGGGCGGGAGTGATCCCCCCTTACTGGTCTAGCAGTGGCTAGGCCAATGAGCGCCTACTTCCGCCATTACAAAATTTTACAGGAAGCATCTTTATTAGTGTGGGAGGATACAAGGGAGGGTACCTCGTTTGTTTCAGGTGTTGGTAAGTATTAAGTTAAATAGATAGTAGGGATTAATAAAAATCCACCAATCTACTTTAACCATACTGTACCAACACCTGAAACAACTGCAGATTACCAAAGCGGAGGAGGGTAGATGCTTCAGTACTCCAACCCAACGCGTGAGAGCGAGACCTGGGCGCTTTTTCCCTTAGGGGGTTTAAAAAAAGTGGTAATTCCACTAGACCCCCTTCCCAAAAAAACCCCGAGTAACCCCTTTTACTCCTTTAGCCTATATGCGGCTTTAGAAAGGGAAGGTAAAAGGCCTGCTCCAAATATTGCCCCAAAACATCATTGCAATGATATACCCACTAAAGTACCATAGGGGGAGTCGTTGGGAGCTTGCCTCCGTACTGACGGTCTAGACGGAGACGGCGGTCTGGGCAACAACTATCGTCCCGGGCGACCAAAACTTTCCTGATAGAGAAAGCGTCGCCTTCGTTCCCGGCCTCGATGTCTCGGAGGTCGAGCTGAAGGAACGTGTCGCGCGACCTCCAAAAGCTTAGAGAAGCTTAGTTCCGGAAAGGAGAAGCCCGAGGGCCCCGACCGGACAGAGAAAACGGTCCGAACCGTCGGGGCCGAGGACGGAACGAAAGATGGAGATGCGAACCAGAGGCGAGGGAACGCCGCCCAGCTGATTCTAAGCCCCGAATTCTGGTAGAAAGATCAAGGTGACCGAAGAGTACTCATCCGAGAACTCTATGACGCGGGCCAGGAAGCTGAGAGCGTGAAGACCGCCGATCCTTCTGGCTGAACGACTGAGGGACTCCAGAAGTCCTGGCAGGAGCTTGGAGGCGGACCGCGTCCAAGAAGAGAGAGACAGGGGTGATGTACAGAAAAGCCATGGCCAAGGAAATCGTAGTGATGAAGGCTGCTCTGTACCCCGAAAGGGTCCGGGCAGAGAAATTTCCAGACCCGTGAAGAAAACGCCAAGAGTTCTACGGACTGTACCGTAGAAGGTCTTAACGGATCGTACTTCCTGTCACCACCGAAGACGAACCGAACGAAAGAGTCCTGGAAAAATCCAGGAAGGCATCTCAGGAAAGAACATGGCTGACTAAAAAAGCAGCCAGGAGATGACAAACCCCGCATGGAGTCACCTAGAGCAGCCAAGGCCGATACAAAACGGACTATGAGTGGCCGGACCGGGCCACCACACGCTGCTACGCCCTTTCGACCGGAAAAATATCGATCGAAGTGGCGAGACTGAGTCAAAAACAAATTGGCCCACATTTGGACAAGACTTGTTCAGAATGACGGGCAAGCAAAGGACCGACGACGGGAAGAAACAGCTAGTACTAAAAGATTAAGATGAGAATACGCAAAACAGCAGATTCAACCTCTAAACTAGCCAACTGAGAAGCCAAGGAACGAATGTGCAACTGCACTTCGTAACCAACTCTACAAGCTAAGACCGTAGGAAGGCAAAATAAAAAAAAAAAAAACTGCCTCTGACGTAGGGACAGACCGAAACAGCAACATAGTTGCTATCGCATGACGTCAAATCAAACCAGATGACGCGGAAATGTCCCCACCGAAAAGGAAACATGTAGACAAAAAGCGGAACAGTGTGCAAACGTGACGTAAACACACCTCGACTTAACCCATTTCAACAGCACTGACTCAAAATGGGGGTGGGGGGCCTGAAGGAAGGCCCAAAAACACCCAGTCGAACAACTTAAGTTGAAAACTGACGTTTAGTGATCTGACAGCTGGGCATAGAAGATCATGTTAGCCGGACAGATGAGTCCGATCGGGACGGAACCAGACCGAAAAGGATGGCTGGAACGAGTGAACGAGTCCACTGGATGAACAACTCGTGGTTGTAATGAGAGGAAACGAGGGTCTGAAACAGAGCAAGTAAAAACCATGCCTGCCAGAACAGACATCATTCGAAAGAACGGCGAAGCCGGGGCCGTTCAGAAGGAAGGCAACAAGGGTACGGTTGAACCACGCTCGGTTGCAACCGTGAAAGAAGGAGCGCACGCTCCGACTTCTCTCTGCAAGGGCCTTAGTATACCTTGGCAGGAGGAAGGAGCTCCGAAACTGACTCCATCAGACTAAGAAGTCTGAGGAGACGGAAAAGTGTGACCGACTTCGTACTGAGAGGACGGACATCAACAGAGAAAACGAGGACAGTGTCTTCCGAGGCTGAGACTGTGAATCCGACCGTGTCGAACCCATCTCCAGACAGTCTTTAAAGGGCCCCAAAAAGAGTCTCTGGCCAGAAGAATCACCAAGAGAAGCTAGAGCCACTCCAAAGGTTGGTTCAATCACGGACTCAAAGAGCCAGAAAACCGCAAGAGAGGTCGTTGGAGAGGTTTTGCTCAAAGTACAGCAATGAACCGAATCAACAACATCACAAAAGCACAGCCCTTGAGGGCTTTGGACAAAGATGCTTCCAACTGTATTACGTTGGAAGGAAAAAACTTGACCGGGCAAGACTCTTGTCACAATGGAGTTTCTCCGCTACAGCCTTAGTAGGCTTGGAGAAAGAGGGAAATGGGAGGTAGTCCCATGGACACCTAGCACCGACTTGAACGGATGAATCAACAAAAAAGCCCACGGGAACTGAATCTTCCTTGGGCCAGGTAGACCTGCCCAAGGAGAAACGGTTAGTTACTGCGAGAAGCATAACAGAGTATCCAAGTGACGTCAGGATAACCGTGGAAAAATCCAATTGAACGGTACTGACTGAAAGAAACGGTAGAGGATTGAGGAACAAAAATAACCGTTTAAACGGCCATGACTTGTAACGAGTAACCCAAGTCAGAAAACAAGGCCTGACAGGCTGGGCCAAAAAAGTTGATAGAACGGTTGGCAGGACCGGTTGAATGAGTAATCAGGTTGAACTACCCTTGTTGTAACCAGAAAAGCATGAAACTGAATAGAGCAAGAAAACCCATGCTCGTCAGAATCGAAGAAACGGACCACAGGAGCCGTTGCAACAGACATGAATGAAACAAAGAAAAACGATGGATCATTCCCAAAAGCCACCGTGACAAACGGAAGGTCAGAATCACCATGAGGTTCTTGAAGAATCGGAACGGAACCCGACGGTCCGTTGCCCAACCCGGTAAAATGGATCGGTGAAAGCGATCGATCAGAAGCACAAGAGCTCGAGATCAGCAGATCGAAGTAGATCTAACCAGATGATTAGATGGTACAAGAGAACTCTTCTTGTGAGAAAACCCTTGAAGAGCCCGACGATGAACCAAAAACCGATAGAAAACGGCTGGTTCATTCACGGACTCAAAGAGCCTGAAAACCACAGGAGAATTCGTAGGAGAAAAAATTTCCCCAAATTCTCTGTGATGGGCCGAACCAACGAAGCCGCAAAGCCACAGCCCTTGAGGGCTTTGACAAAGATTCCTCCAACTGCTTGAAGTTGGAAGACTTAATCTTGGTCGGGGCAAGATTCCTGTCGCAAAGGAGCTTCTCTGCTTCGGCCTTAGAAGGCTAAAGAGAAACGGTTAGCTTCTGCCATCTTCCCTGCACAAAGGAAAGCCTCTGCTTTCCGATTGGAGTGGTCCAGAAGCTTAGGAGCTTGGAAAAAAGACCAGAACTCCTTTCCCTGGTGAGTGGCCGGACCGGGCCAGAACACGCTGCTACGCCCTTGCCTGGAAGGAGACGGACTTAGCTAAGTCCACGTCCGAATCCACTGGAGAGCGCTGACGTTACGAGCCTCTGGGGTGGACTGTCTGGTCAGAACCAGGAGAAACCACCCGAGCTTTTTGAGGACGAGTACCCTGAAGCAGAACCCGGTGAGGGACCACAGGGGGACGGTGAACGCCCAAGCCGCACCGTGTGGTAGGACGGACGGACGGTGCACCGGTCCACGGACCGTAGCGGGCGGTGACGAAACCGCCGGTCCACGGACCGTGCGGTCCGTAGCGGACAGTGACGGAGACCGTAGCCGTCTGACCACACGGTCCGCCGAGGCCTCCCACCGAGGGAGGCCCGGGTCCGAAGGAGGCCTGAGGAAGCCGGAGAGGGCCCAGGCCCGGGGAGGCCGCCGCGCACGGCGCCCGAGGCCTCCCACCGAGGGAGGCCCGGGTCCGCCGGGGGCCCGGTGAGGGAGGCCCGACGGAGCACGGGGAGGCCTCCTAGGCCGCGGCCTCCGAGCACGGCGCCCGAGGCCTCCCACCGAGAGAGGCCCGGGTCCGGAGAGGCCTAGGACCGGGGAGGCCGCGGCCTCCGGGCACGGCCACCGAGGGAGGCCTGGGTCCGCCGGGGGACCGGTGAGGGAGGCCCGACGGAGGCCTAGGCCGGGAGGCCTCGTCGGTGGGGAGGCCTCCGAGCACGGCGCCCGAGGCCTCCCACCGAGGGAGGCCCGGGTCCGGAGAGGCCGCGGCCCGGACACGGCCACCAAGGCCTCCCACCGAGGGAGGCCCGGGTCCGCCGGGGGACCGGTGAGGGAGGCCTGACGGAGCCGGAGAGGCCTAGGCCGGGAGGCCTCGTCGGTGGGGAGGCCTCATCCGTCCGTAGACGTGTCGACCGGCCTCCTGGCCGGGAAAACACTCAACCGATGTTACCCCCACTGGGGCGAACACCGGGAGACTCTCTCCTGAGAGGCACCAACAACACCATCGGGGATTTCCCGACGGGGAAGTGGTTTTAGCCTGTAGGCCTCGGCGTCCCCGGGCGGGGAGGTGTCGAGAGGCCTACGGCCTTCCGGGCTCGAGCTCCCATCGAGATCCCGGGATGTCTGCCCGAGGTCCCAGTCAAAAGACCTCGACCGGTGGTCGGAAGGGGACCTCCTTCGCCCTCTCTCCAACACTTGGTCGGAGAGGGAGGGGAGACAAGGCGGGGCCCCGAGTGCAAGCGTGCCACTCGGAGCGACAGACATGCGCGGATGCGACTTATCCAACGAAGCATTGTCCAAACGTCCGTGTAGAAGTGGAGGCCCGTGAAGAGAGGCCTCCTGGAACAGAGAGGCATGGCAGAAAAACACACGGACGAAATGGGCCTAGAGGCCTTCTGCACAACCGAAGCAGAAGGAGGGCCGAAATAAACAACTCGTGAAGACCAGTTTCTGGCTGAACGAGACGAGAACCGAAGAGGCCGCAGGAGTACTACGACCGTAGAGGCCTATAGATAGAGGCCCAGACGGATAAAGAACGTTTAGACTTTTTAGAAAAAGTTTGAACGGATGAATTTTTCTCACGAGGACCGAATCGGAACAATAAGAATAAAATCGTGGAAGAGAACGAACCGTAGGGTCCGAAAGAACTTGACTGATAAATAGGAACTCGAGTTGAAGAGACCAAATGACGCGCGCGCGCGCGTGCACTACTAGTACTACTAGTAGCAGTGCACGGTGAGTGACGAACAGAAAAACTAAAACTGTGAAAGTTCTAGCGAACTTAGGCTATAGAAACTGAGACAATCGAGACTCAGTATTACACTGAAACTGATGATAGAGAGGAACAGGAACGAACCCACCAGTTAAGAGTGTTGTAAACCAAAAAAGGTAGAAGCCAGGCAGCCCAGGTCAACAAAGAAACGCTGGAAAATTGTAATGGCGGAAGTAGGCGCTCATTGGCCTAGCCACTGCTAGACCAGTAAGGGGGGATCACTCCCGCCTAGGGGTCAAGGCCAGAGGCCTACTTTCGTTTTTCTATATGCTATGGTATAGCTCCAGGTCGCTTAACGCTAATGCAGTTGTTTCAGGTGTTGGTACAGTATGGTTAAAGTAGATTGGACTATAAGACACACCTGTATATAAGCCGCACCCCTTAAATTGACCAAATATTAGGTATTTATTCACATATAAGCCGCACCAGTTTATAAGCCGCAGAGAAAATTGTATGTGCGCAAACCAACACAAATATAGAAATTCTCCTATCAGAGCATAAGTATTTAATGTTCTCAGACACTTTACACATGCGACTTGAATCTATTGATTACCAAAACCAGTTTTGAGTCTAAAGAAGCTAAAAATAGGCTGAAGAATGAGGCCCAAAACAGATTTAATCAAACTGATAAATGTAGAATGGGAAAAAATCCACAGATAAGCCGCATCAGTCTATAAGCCGAATGGGTCAAAGTTGAGGAAAAAAGTAGCGGTTTATAGTCTGCATAATGAAATCAATGGTAACGGTTTACCCTGTTCTTTGGTACCTTTAAAACTTGGCACTGTTCGGGAGTGACCCTTTGCAGGGCTTGAACCACCAGCCAGCTGCACTTGTTGTCCTGGATGTCGGTGCCAACCTTGCCGATCACCTCCGCCTTCCCGTAACAGTCCAGGTAGTCATCCTGCAAGAAAAAAACCATCTGGTACTGAACTGGGTTGGACAATGTTCATTCAGTGCAGCACTCAACAACAGCCTTGCTGGCAGTTCAGTGGCTGGGCATTCAATAACCGGAACGTTATCAACTGCAGATGTTTTCCAGCTTCTTCAACATGGGCCAACTATTATTGCTTGTTTGTGTCACATATTTTGGTAATCACATTCTCAGAACCGGTGGGTTAGTTCCCATGATAGCGGACTGTAGCCTAGTCATCCGGGGTGACTTCCCCTCATTCCTGACACTCCCAAAAAAGAAGCATCCGAAGAGAGGGAGGAAGGGAGGGACCCTTTTTTGTTTTAGGTGTTGGTAGGTATTAAGCTAGATAGATTGTAATATTAATTAAAATCCATCAATCTATTCTAGCCATACACTACCAACACCTAAAACAATTGCAGTTTGCCCCAGCGGGGGCGGGTGATGCTTCAAAGAGCCATGAAAGACCCAGGGAAAAATATGATTTCCAGAATCATATCACCCAAGGATACGAGGGAGAGGGTTGACAAACCCAAAAAAAACCAGAAAACATGACAATGACATACCCACGAAACCAGCGAAAGACCGACAAAAAATCTAGGCACTTACGCTACAGAGGGAGCAGCTGCCCTCTCCTCGCTTTTCTCCAAACTAATATGCTTTACTTAATATTTTTGAAGCAGCTTTTCTACCAGACCCAAAAAATTTTTGGGTTGCTTTCTTTTATTTTTTAAAGCAGCTTTTCTCTCAATTAAATTGCTTTACTTAATCTTCTTAAGCTTTTCTCCCAACTAATTAATGTTGTTGCTTTATTCATTTTTTTAAAGCAGCTTTTCTCAACAATTTTGCTTTATTTAACCTTTAGCACGCTGCACTTTTTCTGACGTTCCGTACTCTGACACTGCATTCTTTTTGAGGCGGTGGAAAAACGCTTACACCCACTTGATTAAAAATGCTCCAATTTTCTCTGTGTGTTGTGTGCAGACTTGATTATTGGAATACTAATAAAGAGATGATTGAGGAAAGTTTTGATATGATGTATTTTGTTGTCCGTGTATGTTTTGTTGTTCCAAAAAAAAAAAAAGAAGCTAAATCAACAAAGCGAAAGTGTTGACTTACTGTTTCGGCACGGTCGGAATGAGCGCCGTCTGCTTCAAAGTTCACCCACTGACTAATTAACTCACGTCTAAGATCCCTTTAACGAAATAACTCACGGAAATATCATAAAGAATATTATGAAAGGCAAAATTTTCTTTGAATTCAACCTAGTAGTCAAAATCGGTACCAAATCACAATCGCGGCTCGAATCAATATCGGATCGTCTTCATCGAGTCACACTGACATCGGCTACCCCCCCTTCTACTGCATTACGATCTTCTATCACCCTTTCACTGTCGATATCCGACCTAACAAAGCCTAAGAATTCATGATTTAAACAAGCTTCGCCAACACGAAAGTCCGCCATATTTGATAGTGAACTTTACTTTCTGACCGATTGAAACTTTGAACAATTCAATACAACTAAAAAAGCAAATGGCGGCTTGCCGGAAGAGAAGCAAGGAGCAGAGCCTCGTTCTGAAGCTAAAGTGAGGTAGCTTCTATTATCAGTAACAGAAATAAGGTCCGCGAAGCATTGGTTTGGGGGTACCCCTCTCTGGGCGACACAGTATGCCTGCAGTTACAGGGGAGAGAATCTGCTCAGCGACACAGTGCGCCTGCAGTGTGCTAAAGGTTAATCAGCAGCTTTTCTCTGAACTAATTCGCTTTACTTAATCTTTTTTAAGCAGCTTTTCTCCCAGTCGGGAGTACCGCAAGGATCAGTGCTCAGCCCCTGCTTATTTCTGGTTTATATTAATGACTTACCAGAAAGGCTTTCATCGAACACAAGACTGTTTGCTGATGACACCGCAGTTTACAGACTCATTTTCTCGGGAGAGGACCATGCCCATTTACAAGAAGACCTCCAGCGCCTTGAGGAATGGGAGAAGAAATGGGACATGAAATTTCACCCGAGGAAGTGTCAAACGTTGCCTGTCACACGAAGCAAGAAGCCCTCGCACTACCCCTACCAACTTCATGGTCACACCCTGGACACTGTGCAGTCTGTGAAGTACCTGGGTGTCACTCTACAGGCAAACGGGAGCTGGGACACCCATCTGAGTGCCATCACAGCAAAGGCCAGTCAGACACTCGGATTTCTCAGGCGAAACCTCAAGATAGCCTCCACTGAGCTGAGAGAAAAAGCCTATATGGCCTTTGTAAGGCCACTTCTTGACTACGCCTGCTCAGTGTGGGATCCCTCCACTCGGAAAAACATCGATTCTTTACTACGCCTGCTCAATGTGGGATCCCTCCACTCCGAAAAACATTGACAAGTGGAACTGATCCAATGAAGAGCTGCGAGGTTCGTCTCAAATCAATATCGGAGGACAGCCAGCATCACTGATATGGTACAGAGGCTTGGCTGGAGTCCCCTGCAGCAACGCCGGCAGGTTGCAAGGCTCACCATGATGTATAAAATACAGAATGACACGGTGAGCATCAACAAAACCAAGCTTGAGCCACAGCCAGAGCGACAAAGAAGAGGACACTCGCAACAATTCCTTGTTCCCCAGTGTCGCACACAGTACAGACAAAGTTCCTTTTCCCCACGTACCATCAGGGAGTGGAACGTCCTGCCACCAGCAGCAGTTGAGGCCAGAACCCCAGAGGGCTTCGTGACCAGAGTTTGGCAACACCTCAGCAGACAACCTCCTGCTGATGGCCCCACTCTGGGGTCATCGGACTAACAAGCTACAATACTCAAATGTTTCTAATCGGTTATTACCGATAACCGGAACAGGCGGCTGAAAACTGTCTTTTAGAACATCCCAACCGATTTTCTAATTTTCCTGGACAAATACGTATACTCCGTAATGGTGGGCAGCTCAGTTTCCAATGATACAAAAACACACTACAAGCTCTATTTCTTTGATAAATCAATCCCTGTGTTCACCTGCACTTGGAAGAAATGGCCCATCTGAAGCAGGATGGTTTTGGCACTGCTGTGTGACTCCTCGTCAGCGATTCCAGCCTGGAAAAGAAAGTGATGTTGAGCTTTAGTCACATACATTTTATAAGTATAACCGCACACATCCTCTCTTTTTCACATTCTTTTGCACTTCATTCTTCAAAATCCTTAAGTTCCAACACTGAGCCAGAATTTAGCCCAAGCTACTTTTTAAATGCTATCATTCAGGAGGCGACACTCTGTTTCAAGGATGGCGGAGGAAGCAGAGTATTTCAGCTAGAGTGAAATATTTTCTCAACTATGGCTCCCCCCCACCTGCGTGCGCATCTCGACCATTCCAACGGAAGTGTCGCCATCTTAGTCCTTATTTGTGTGTAAACAAAGTGAAAATGTTATCTAAATGTGTAAAGAAAACATCCAGATGTTATAAATACAGTTTAGATAAGTTTTGAATTGGAACAGCCAAATACGCAGCATCGATCTGGCATTTTTCAATAAAAGGTAAGGACTAAGATGGCGGTCTCCCATAATATGGCGCTCCTTGTGGCCGGATATGACGACACGTGGGTACCAGCCATACTGGAGAGAAAAAAGAGAAGCAAGGATATCTTTACATGTTCCACTCGGACAGAATTGCTATATACTGAATTCAGTATCTATACTGAAGGCCTCCCACCCTGATCCATGCACAACTTAACAAAAAGAACCGTTTCATTTCTACTTTCCCCCGAAGTCGGAGTGTGGCTGCCCACGTGGCGAGGTAATCAAAAACGGTCACACACGTAATGTTCTCATCCCTGGCTGGTGCATTTGTACCATAGTGTTCAAGTGTTTCAGCTGTTGGGATGATCCCTGGAGTCTTTAAGCCAGGGTAAGACAACAACATTTCTACTTTATGCATGAATCCAGATATTCATTGAGAAGTCAAACGCCTCTTAACCCTTTCACCGCCAATGTCGCATTTTAGCACCACTGTGATTTATCACCTATGTCGCTAAAAGGCATCAAAATGGGGTCTATAATCCAAAGACCCTATTGTCTTAGTTTTGGGAGGTAAGGTTAGACCTTATGTTATATATGTCACAGAAGAATCCCCAATACTGCAAATGGATTTTGTTCTCTACCCAGGTATATTTAATAGCAATTTTTGGCTGAAATATGGCTGGCGGTGAAAGGGTTAACCCACTTACTACCACCACACCAAACGCTAACCTTGTTATGAAACCCATGTCAAGGGAAATAATGTCACGCTCATAAGAAAAATACCTAACTCAGAGTTAGGCAATTTTGCAGTAAGCGTGCATAGGACATCGGCTGACTGGTATCTATCATGACAGAAAGTACAGAAGCACCTGGAAAAGCGGAAGTGATCACCATAGATACGTAAAATGAGTTAGGCACTTATCTTATGAGCCACCTGGTTGACCTGCGCAATTCACTACAGTAGGTAATTTTTTTTAAATAATTAAAGATATAATTTTAGTCTGTTAATGCATTGAATTATTTCTATTATGTTCTTGACACTCCGAAAAAGCCACAAAGAAACACTAATTTCGAATTTACTTTTTTTTTTTAAATCAGGCATGAAAGTGGATGAAGATAAAAAAAAAAAAAGAGGAAAAAATTTTCGTCCGAGAAATCCTTCCACCCGGATTTTCACCTGGTTTTGACCTGGGGGGGGGGGGGGGGAGGGGCGAACGTTCCCCCCCAAAATTTTTCCTGCACAAACATCTTTCAACAATCAAAGAATGGGATTCTTTTCAGCCGAAAAAAATCCTTCCACCCGGATTTTCACCTAACGGCCGATGTTTTGTTGATGCTCAACGTTCACCAAAAAAAATTTCCTACCACCTTTTCACATACCTCACGTCACAAGTTTTATTCAGCGAGGCGGCAGTCCGAAAATTGGGTCGGCACAAATTGCCTTCCACACACATTTTCAGCTATCATCGCTACTTTTGTTGAGCAGGAGCTACTCATTTCGCCTTCCTTCGCACAATTGAAGCGAGTGAGCTAAAGCGACTTCCAGTTAACCAGTTTGAGATTCGCCAAATAGAGACTTGTAGATATAAGAATACGGCAAGATCGGTCCTTTACGCAGATTTTTTTTTCTTTCCGCGGAAGTTTTCAAAAATTTTCGCGGATTTTCCGCAAAACACGGAAGTCTTTCATGCCTGTTAAATGTCACACCTGATGGCAAAATGTGCACAAAATAAATAAATGTGAAAAATCAATCAAGAAAGCTCCCAATTTGGAACCAGAGAACTGAATATTCAGTCTACTACAGCTATGTGTCATAAAACTGTGCAAAACAATGTCTGTTGCAAAGATGGGCTTTGCAAACAGTACAGCCTACAACAGTTTATGATTTCTATACTGTAGCCATTTAGTTGACGGCACACACTTTCGCGATCATTTTTGGTGTCAGATCATCGATTTTGGCTTCAAAGTCTCTTACCTAGGTCATATTCAACCCCTACTCGATCAATTTCTACAAGTTACCTCGCTAAGAAGGGCTCCGTCAAAATCGCCGTAAGCAACTACGATATCGTTCAACAGACACCATAACTCTTCATCGGACAAATAAAAATGTTATTGTTGACTTCAAAAAATCATAACTTAAGCTTAAGATGTTTTGGCTAACATATGGAATCTGAGTTTATAATCTCATGGCAAAGATGGTCTGTACAATAAAATGAAAACCCCATAATCCTGTTGAAGAATGCTCATATATTAAAACAGCCTACTGGATATTCAAATTGACTGTTCCAGAATCACAAGTATAACCTTTCTGGCTTTACCAACATTTTTGTTGTTGCTGTTCCATCTTCTGAGCCTTAATTGGCGTTGCTCTCACGCCGCTCATCTCAACCCCCAACCCACAGAATCCAAAACCAGCATCCCAAAGAAAGGAAATCTATATTAGGTTGTCAAGAGGCAACCAACCGCCAGAGGAGACACATACGCAGTATACCACCTACAACTAAGCACTCTACTAACGACAATAATGTTTGAACCGCGGAGCCAACATGAGTGAGGTATTCCTCTGATGGCACCACCACGTCCGTACACTGACAGCTCCTATTAACACACCGATCCCCATGACTTTGACCCGAACGTACCCCGACATTTACCACCTACAACTAAGCCCTCGACCTCCACTGACGACAATAATGTCTGAACCGCGGAGCCAACGTGAGTGAGGTATTCCTCTGATGGCACCACCACGTCCGTACACTGACAGCTCCTATTAACACACCGATCCCCATGACTTTGACCCGAACGTACCCCGACATTTACCACCTACAACTAAGCCCTCGACCTCCACTGACGACAATAATGTCTGAACCGCGGAGCCAACGTGAGTGAGGTATTCCTCTGATGGCACCACTACATCCATACACTGACAGCTCCTATTAACACACTGATCCCCATGTCTTTGACCCAAACTTTTACCACCTACAACTAAGCCCTCGACCTCTACTGACGACAATAATGTCTGAACCGCGGAGCCAACGTGAGTGAGGTATTCCTCTGATGGCACCACCACGTCCGTACACTGACAGCTCCTATTAACACACCGATCCCCATGACTTTGACCCGAACGTACCCCGACGTTCACCAGCACACCCTTCCCCACAGAATGTTAAAAACATCTCACCATGTGCATGGCGAGAGCCACGGGCAGGTAGAAGGAGTAGAAGGCGGTTTTCCACTTGACGATGGCGGAGTAGGTGTCCATGGTGAACTTGCTGAAGTCCACGGTGCCTTCGGGAGGGGCGGTGGTCATGTCCAGGCACTGACCCACCACCGTCTGCATCACCGTCTGCCCAGCACACAGCAACACCCGGGGTCATGGCTCACCATGGTGAAAGTAAAACATTCTCTCAATCCTGAAATTGCACGTTTCAACGTTTCTCTGAATGTTCGCAAATCCTGAAGTAGTGACCACATTAAAACTAATTTCCAATGCAAGTGTGTCTGTGATAGTGTTAGAATTGCATCTATCATCTCAATGCTGGCAGAAATGTTTGATTTTATAAGACCGTGGCTCCGGATGACAAGATGGACAATCCTGAACTCTTTCTTAGTTTCTATCAGGTTTTTCAATCCTGATTTCAGGAGTAAGCCTGAACTACTTTCACCCATGCTATACCTTGATCAATATGCGAGAAAGAAACAACCGGAGCCAGAGACTCACTAACCCCAGCCTGCCCTGCCAACATGAGCAGTCCCACGCCAACCCTGAAAACCTGTGCTTGCGTATTTTTATTAGGTACTTTATAGTCACAGAGGCGTCTCTGTGAAATTCGGGTTGCTCCCACCTGGAGAGCGCGTCGCAGCCAGAGGGCGCAGACACACACTGCACAGGACATTCCATTTAGCATACATTTTCAGGAACAAAGAAACTTAAAAATCCACAATAAACCATGGCATTCAGGAACATGGCAAGAAACTGTAGCTTATTTTTAATTTTTGTGTGGTGCTTTTTTTTTTTTTTCTTTGTCCCATCTTCTGGGCCATACAGTGGCGTTGCTCCCACACCGCTTATTATGAGTCCCAACTCACAGCCACACCTTGGTTTGTCAGGTTTGCAGAATCCGAAATCAGCAGTCCAAGGGGAGCGAAGCTATGTTAGGCCACCAGAACACGGCAGAAGACAACCACCAGAGGAGACACTGTGGAGTCTTTTTTATATTTTTTTAGCTTATTTAGAGTAGAAAGGGGGGTTGTGTACTCCTTAAAATGACACAAACAATAACGCAAGCATAATGTGTTTTTCTCTACAATCTCTACTATTTCGAGGTGGGGTATGCGCGTACCCCACCAACGCACAGACCTGTTTCTACTCTAGTTACACTTGCTGACTTGCCTCCTCTTGCTATGCCAAGTCATAAGGGCAATGTTTCACAAAAAAGTATGAAGGTCAATATTTTATCTTCCATAGCAAGCTGAAAGGCAGCTTCAACTTTCACTACATGGTGATTTTCATCAATCTTTTATCTTCCATAGCAAGCTGAAAGGCAGCTTCAACTTTCAGCAGCTTCAACTTTCACTACATGGTGATTTTCATCAATCTTTTATCTTCCATAGCAAGCTGAATTCAGAAAGGCAGCTTCAACTTTCACTACATGGTGATTTTCATCAATCTTTTATCTTCCATAGCAAGCTGAATTCAGAAAGGCAGCTTCAACTTTCACTACATGGTGATTTTCAATCTGCCGGAACAGGCACCAACATATTTTTTTCAGCAACACTATGACTGATTTTCTTATTTTCACGGAACAAATACAGGCCTGCTGTGATGGAAGGCATCTCTGCACTGCCTACAGTTCAACACTCACATCATGGAAAAGCTCCAGCACTTGAAGGTAGTAGGGCTGGTCCCCGATGTGTTTGCGTAAAATCTGAAACACGGCCGACTCCAGGAAGAAGCTGTCGTTGATGGCCGTCAACCCAACGCCTTTCTGCAAAGCAACAACAGTGTTTCTAATCTCAAGAACAAAACTTTCAGACTAAACTCACAGATTCTATAAACCAATACTTTAGCAGCACGGCAGGTAATGAACAGCAACAGAACTTGTGAAAGTAGCAGGTTGGAATTAAGGTAGCAGAGTGGTCAAGACATTCGCATGCTAATTCAATGCGCGAGTGACCCCGTTTGAATCCGAGCCTCACCCTTTCTTTCCAGTTCGACAAGAAAATTGAACCGCACGTCGACTTTTTTCCAGATAGGGACTTACAGCAAATCTGACCTGTGCGCTTTACCTGTGCGCATAAAACCTCCGGCAGTTAAAAGTCGATAAGATCAAGAAGAAATCCTGCTGCCTAGCAAGAAACAAATTAATAACAGGGCTCCCAATCGTCCCACAAAACAAGGGGTCCCAGGGACTCCTTCACTTACAGTATAGAGGGTCCTGGAGGCGGGATATAGGGTCCCAGTGGCAATGCAAATACTAAAAAGAATTTTTCTAGTGCATCCCTGGGACCCCCTGCACATTCTTTTAGAGGGTCCTTTAGAATGTTAGTGCTTCATAGACCCCCAAATGGGGGTCCCTGGGAGCTCTGTAATAGCTAGGTTTCCCAAGCCAACCCCAAGGAACAGTGTATCTTATATCATACCGGTTTTTGCTGTTTGTCTTTTTTCTTTGTTGGTTGGTTTGGGTGTTGTTGTTTTTTTGCCTCTTCATTATTTGTTTCCTCTGTGAGTTACACTTTAAAATTTTATTAAAAAAAGAAACTGCACAAATCTACACCCATCAGGCATGAAAGTGGATGAAGATCAAAAAAGAGGAGATTTTTTCAGCCAAGAAATCCTTCCACCCGGATTTTCACCTAACTTCGGAAGTTTTGTTGAGTGGGGGCCCAGAACATTCCCCAAATTTTTTTTTCCAGCAAACGTCTTTCAGCCATCAAATGAGATTTTTTTCAGCCGAGAAAAATCCTTCCACCTGAATTTTCACCTAACGTCCGAAGTTTTGTTGAGCGGGGGGAGGAGGAGGGGAGGGGGAAACGTTCCCCCCAAAAAAATTACAGCCACCTTTTCACCTACCTCACGTCACAAGTTTTGTTCAGCGGGGAGGGGGATTAATCTATTCCGAAAATTTCATCGGCACAAATATCCTTCCACCCACATTTTCACCTAACATCACTACTTTTGTTGAGCGGGAGCTACTCATTTCGCCTTCCTTCGCACAAATGAAGCAAGTGAGCTAAAGCGACTTCCGGTTAACCAGTTTGAGAATCGCCAAATAGAGACTTGTAGATATAAGAATACGGCAAGATCGGTCCTTTATGCAGAATTTTTTTTTTACCCACGGAAGTTTTGAAAAATTTACGACACACTCACTCCACATAAGACACACACCATGTAGCTAGAGAAGAAGTTTGACATACCACTTTATACCAACACTCTTTTCCTCGGCGGGTGATGGACTGATCCATGACATCATCAGCAACCAAGAAAAAGGCTTGAAGCTGCAGATAAAACACCACAATAGAAAATAGTTTGTTCACAGATCTACACGCTCGCAGAATTAAAATTTATAACCTGTGCAATTATATACACCCTAGTTCAGATCTATCAATGAACGGAAGCTAACAAAATGAACGAAAATTTGTACAAAGTCATGTATGTTGCCTTAGATTTACACTCAATATCAATCAACAAAAAAAAGGAAATCTAAAAAAGAAAACGTCACAAAATAATTATAATAATTTTTTGGTGTGGCTGGTGTCATTCACTATCAAAAGACACTTACCCAGCCAACAAAAGAAAAGGTAAAACTTCCAAAATAAATTTTAAATTATAATAATTTTGTTTGCATGAGTTTGCGCCCACTAATTACACACAGGACAGCAGGGCTCCCACTTGTCCCACAAAACAAGGGGTCCCCGGGACTCCATCAATTACAGTATAGAGGGTCCTAGAGGCAGGATAGAGGGTTCCAGTGGCATTGCGAATGCTAAAAATAATTTTTCTAGTGCATCCCTGGGACCCCCTGCACATTATTTTAGAGGGTCCTTTAGAAATTTAGTGCTTCATAGACCCCCAAATGGGGGTCCCTGGGAGCCCTGGGACACAACTAAGATTGTCTCTACTTTCGTTTATTGATTTCTTCAGTGGTGCACAAAACGCAAC
The DNA here is from genome assembly GCA_017654935.2 of Phymorhynchus buccinoides. Lineage (NCBI taxonomy): Eukaryota > Metazoa > Mollusca > Gastropoda > Neogastropoda > Raphitomidae > Phymorhynchus > Phymorhynchus buccinoides. The sequence goes on from CM065701.1 coordinate 37,509,342, forward strand.
ATTCATATCAAAATGGCAGCCAGCTCGTCTGCTCTTCAACCACATGATTATAGTTTATCGTTCTTCTTCCCAAATTACGGCAAGCTTGGTGTCCTTCAATGTCTAAGGCCAAAGGGACTTACCCATTCTATGCACCATCCTAAAATTCTTGCCCGCCTGAAGTCAGTCTCAGTGCAATCTTTCTTCAGCTCCCTGAGCGACGTCACCACCGATATTCCCCTGTTCTTCTTCCCAAATGGCACGTTGTATTCAGCAACCTGTGACAGAAAAACAGCAAGAGAAATTTTCCATTGATCAATAAAATGACACAACCACAACAAAATCAGGAAAAAGTCATTAAGAGTTACAAACAAAATTCCTGTACTGCAACTCTTTTTGACAATTTTGGAAATGTTTAAGGAACAATTTGGCTTAGAACACTTAGATAAAAACAAGAGGCAAAGCCTGCAAGGCTCACGTCTGATTTTTATTACTATAGCAGGCATGGGAATTCCCATGACAATTCCCATGCCTGTGTAGAGAGAATACTGTTATGTAGACACTTGTGCATCTGAAAACAGAATTAATTTTTATTTTACTGTGTAAATTAAAATTATTTCTAATTCTATGCATTAAATTACCCCTACCCCTTTCTTTAAAATTTAATTATATGTATGCGCATGTAAAATAGTGGAGCCCTATTTTTATTTTTGGCGAACAAGTAAAATTGAAAAGCATATTGACCAAGCTTTCAGAAAAACATAGTGACCAATCCCCCCACACACACACCCCCCGCCGGGGTAAGGGGGGTCTACGGACACCTGTAGTAGGCCTACAGTCTTTGCCTGTGGGTCTAAGCCTCTTACTCTTAGAAAATTAATAATTGAAGTTGCGTGATTCGTAAGGCCATACTCCTGATCTGTTACTGTTTTAAACTGATTGTTCATGCGATGAAAACTTGTTCCACATCATCTACATTTCTGTAAGATATTTTATATTAGTCCTAATATTTTATTTTCGTTTCGTTAATTCCCCCCCCCCCCCTCTGCCACAAAGCAAAGGTCAAGGTCACAGCCAGCAAGCTCATCCATGTTTATCTTCCCCTGTACAGTCTTTGCACATGGTGATCAATCGTCTAGGCCTAACAAAGGATTCGTACGTCGAAGGCAGTGAAATCGACGAACCCTGGATTTTCCGTATATTTTTTTTCAAGACTGAAATGAATGTGGGCTAAATGTTAAGTACGTCGTCTTGATTATGAGGTAAGGCATGATCTCTTATTCTCTAGGCCTAGGCCTTGTTGCCGGAAGTGCGGTAGGCTAAGTTATGCGCAGAGATGATGTGCAAATGAACACGAACAACCGTTACTCAAAGGCGCAAATAAAGCTAAACAACCGGGCCGTCAACGCACACACTCGGTACATCCATTTGTTACAGAAAATATAAGTTGACGACGTTAAAATGTACCTATTTGTACACACCTGAAGTCTTTTTAAAGAGCGTTTTTGTATATCTAATGGAGAGTCTTCTTTCCAGTATGTATCTCCTACTCGGTACAACACAACAGTTACAGTAATCTCTGCAACAAATGATTTTCTTTCTTTTGTTCCTTACCGATGTATCTGACTGCTTTGATCGCCATGACTTGAAGGCTCACGTCAAAATCAAGTATCCTGCTAACTTTAACCCTCTAACATCTTATGTTTTTTTGAGAAAATGACAACGTTAAAGTTTCAGTGGAGAGTGAGAGTCTTCTTTAGTTTGAAGAGTGTGACTGAGTCAAGGTTAAAGGTTGCACAACAGTAATCTCTGCAACAAATGATTATCTTTATTTTGTTCTTTATCAATGTATCTGACTGCTTTGATCGTCGTGACTTGAAGGCTCACGTCAAAATCAAGTATCCTGCTAACTTTAACCCTCTAACGCCTTATATGTTTAGAGAAAATGACAACGTTAAGGTTTTGAGTTAAGGTTAAAGGTCGGGGCCACGGACGCAACACACACACACACACACATACACACAACCGAACATGTACGATACTATAGACTCACTTTGTTTTAAAAAACGACGTGAGCCAATATTAATAGGGGGGGGGGGGGGGGGGCATTTTCTAAAGCACTTTACTCCCTTTGCAGGGATCTCAAACAAAGTCAAAACACACACAGTGTATCTGAGACACTAGATATGAATAAATAAACATTATAGGGTGTGCTTTTTTATACAGCTTCAGATTGTTGGCGTGCCCACAATTGTTCAAAATGACGCATGTTAACCTTCACCATGCTTCCTGGGTATTCTAGTACCCAGAGACACATAAAAACTGTTATATCTCAAAAAGTATTTAAGCAATCATCATGAAATTTCATGAGTTTATCAAAAACGTTAATGGCTTTATGATCAGTTTATGTGTCTTAAATTTCATTAATGTGTATAAAATACAAATGACGTAATATAATGCGTCATTTGAACATGCTTGAGCTTGTCACTGATTGCGCGGGTATCCTACAACCCATACTTTAAAGAGCAGAAATATGCCACTGCAGTGCATTGAGTATGGGTAGTGGGACACCCGCGGCATCTGGATAAGGATAAACACATGGTGACTCTTTGACGAGTATGGGTACTGGAGAACCCGCATCATCTGGAATAGGGATAAACACTGTTAAAATGCATGTCCCTTTCCTTTTTAATGAGTATGGGTAGTGGAAAACCCGCCCCATCGTGACTGTGTAGTTGAACAGGGGATCCGGTGAAGGTTAACACCTTGTCATGCGCCCATCTGGCACATGCCAATTATTAAGCATGAGTGGAGACACAGAGAGAGAGAGAGTCATTTCATTCTGATTTTTTTCCTTTTTCCATCAGGTCACAAATACGTCATAGCATTACGTCATTCAGTCTTTAGAACTAAGCTTGTTTTGTAAGCACAAAAACTTTGCGTGGTCATTTTTTTTTTTTAGATCTACAAATAATTAAACTACATGACTGTAAACTTGTGGGCTACACTTAAAAAACATCGAAATTTCTTTCTGTCTGTGTCTGTCTCTCTTGTTGGCGAGCCCGCAATTGTTGAAAATGACGCATGTTAACAACTTGTCATACGTATGCCAAATAGTACCTTGACTTTTTAAGGCAATAAATTAAAGTTCTGTTCTGTTCATACACAGACTGTGTGCAATAGTTAATACACGTATTCACATAATACATGGGTGCATGCAGTGGCCTGTGACGAGGTAATGGGTTAAAAGGCTAAGTCCCTAGGGGAGACTTTTAGTGTGTTAAATTTTCAAGTAGAAAATTTGCCTTTAACCCACTTCTCTAGGGTATGGGAGATGAGCAACTTTCCCGGCCCCTTTTCATCTAATAAATTTATATTTGTGCCCGGGTTCTGGCTCGTATGATTGTAAGAAATACAAGTGGTTGATTTGCTCTTAATGGCAGACAGAGAGAAGTAGGGTTTTACATGAAATTACAAGACTCCCACTCTCATCAGTCTGACCAAAGGGTTCAGGATTATTTGACACTTGTATTTTATTTACTCCCAAAATCTGCATAAGATTATGCAACAATAATAATAAAGCAGCTCAATGGCGCCAAAACAAAATATGAATAAAAAACAATGGAATCCGAAAGGATTTACAAGACTTTTGTCTTTCTAAAAGGTTAGCCCCAAGCAGGAAGGGTCACTTATTTTCAGTGTCCGGAGGAAAGTTCAAATGATTGGCGCAGTCCAGGGGACTTAGCTGTGGTCAAGTTCCTCCGTAGTGATCGGCGAGTGCTGGGGTGGCTGGGCTTGCTCGTCAGATGAGAGTAGCTCCCAGTTGTTCCGGTTACGGCTTCGCGGGATGGCACGGTTCAAGCGTGGTCTCCTCGCGGATTCTGGGTCTTGGCGGCGGTCCCGTCTTGGTGCTTGTGAGTCAGGGATGATCTTCCTGCCCACGATGCCCTGCTGATAATCACAGGAGAAGGTGGATGTAGGTCTCTATGGCTTAGAGACAAGGGGCTTCAGTCGGCAGGGAATTAGTGAATCCCAACCGGCTAGAAGGCTTCCCTTGTACAATAGCACTAGTTAATAAATAAACTGAATTTCAGTTAACAAACTGAGATCAGTAAAACATAAAAGGTGATTAAGCCAACATCACTCTCCATCCAACACCTGGAAAGGAATGGTATCATAAAGTGCAAGATTGCGGCCCATAGGTTTCCTACTAAAAATAGACAAAAGGGTTAGTAGGCATAAACTCCGGTTCTGGTACCAAAAGTGTTCAAGTCAAAAACACACACACACAAATAATCAGTGCGCATAAATAGAACAGAATGTTTACCACTTCTTTTCAATAACATATCTATCTACTCCTTATTCATCATTGAACATAGGATCTAGATCAAAAATAGGATCAAACAAACAACCAGTCTCAATCACCAGCAATCAATAATACTCACTAGATGGGCTATTGTAACTGGCTGGGAGAGGGGTTGAGTCTGCGATGTTGCTCTAGCTAGGTTTCAGCGTCTTGTGTGAAAAACTTTTTCTCACTACGCCAATTATAGCCTTCACTTTCAAACAATGAAAGCCTGTCATTGGTTTATAGCAATTGACAGGTCACAAGATGATGCTATAATTTTATGCATACTAGTACCGAATAATCACGCGCTGGTTACATCCTTATCACGTGCCGACATTCAAATCCTTCTCGTGCTCGGAAAGGAAGGGTTCAAAGGGGCCCGACCGTGGTTGTCACTTTCTTGTGATGGGTAATGGAGATCGGGCTTCAAAGAGATAACTGCCTTAATCGGCGTTCGTTTGAAGCAGCCGGGCAATTAACGTGGCGGTTGGTCGAGAAATGAAAAGGAGAGAGGGTGGGGGGTGGGGAGGGGTGTAGATAAGAAATAAAGAAAGCGGGTCGCGCGGGACACTTACGTCACATGGCCAAAACTTGAAGTACTATCAAATAAGCTTGTATTAATAAAAAAAACAATCGGGACTTTACTGGTTTCGTACTGCCTCTGGGCATTGCCTCCAGTATTGTTCCCACCGTATTTGTATTTACTAATGTCCCATATGTGTCTGGTTCAGACCGAGAGGACGTAAAACTCCATTTTCGCTCGTGGCCAAAACTTTTGCCTGAACTTTCTTGCCGAAACCTAATGCACAGAAGAATGATATCATGTTAAAGAGCCCTTTCTTCAGGCACTCAGCTGCCTGAAGCAGCATCAAACTGCCTGAATTAAAGCTTCAGGCACACCCACATGCACCCCTGATAATATGCGTGTGTGTGTGGATGTGCGCATGCGTGTAGGTATTGTATTGCAGCATTGTAATGAAAATTAGGTTTAACCCTTTCACCGCCAAAGTCGCATTTTAGCACCACCGTGATTTAACACCTACCGGTATATCACTAAAATGCATCAAATTGGGGTCTAATTTCCAATTCCCTATTGTCTTAGTTTTGGGAAGTAAGGATAGACCTTGTTTTGTATAATTGTCACAGAAGAATCCCCAATACTGCAGATGGATTTTGTTCTCTACCCAGGTAAACTTAATGGACATTTTTAGCTGAAATATGGCTGGCGGTGAAAGGGTTAAAGTTTTACTTTTACTAGTTTTAGCAACACATTATTGCCCCATAATTTAAATAATTACCCCTCATTTTCTGTAGTCAGGGGTCATATCGACCCATGAAGTCTGAAAACAATCTGAAGCTCTGATTATATATATTATACATTAGACAAAAGACAACAATTAATTATAATATAATAAATCATTATACTTACTAACTTAGTTAACCCTTTCACCGCCAATGTCGCATTTATGCACCACAATGGTTTAACACCCATGTCACTAAAAGGCATCAAATCAGGGCCTGTTGTCCGAAGACCCTATTTTCCTAATTTTGGGAGGTAAGGATAGGTGTAATGTTATACATGTCACAGAGGAATTCCCAATATTGAAGATATTTTTTTTTCTCTACCCATTTTAAGTTCAACTTCAAGGGTATTTTGTAGCTGAAAAATGGCTGGCGGCGAAAGTGTTAACGTTAACACTAATAACAGATCATCCAAACAAAAGAACCTAGGTTTATTACGCCAGCCATTTGTTTAAGCCAAAAAATACCATTAATTGATTAAACCTAACTGGGAGGAGAAAAAAATTTATCTGCAATATTAGGAATTCCTCTGTGACATGTCTAACAAGTAACATTAATCCTATCTTTTAACTCCCAAAATTAAGAAAATAGGGTCTTCGGATAACAGGCCCTGATTTGATGCATTTTACTAGTTTTAGTGGCATGGGTGTTGTTAAATCATTGTGGTGCAAAAATGCGACGTTGGCGGTGAAAGGGTTAAAAGCTTGATTTCTTCCCTTAGTTGTCAAGATTTGCTTAAACTAGTTAAAGTTACACTCTTAATAACCGAGTCTTAATCACTTCCATGATGATGAGTATATTACATATCACGTTTAGAACCAAACTTCTACATAAACTATGATAAAGTTAAGCAAGAAAAAGGAGCTGATAAAAAAATAATCTTCAGACAAGAAGTGATCAACACACAGGCTCTCTAGAGTCAAATGAAGGTCAGACACGTTTATTCCTACTGATTTAGTGATTTGCTCAAAATGGTCAAATTTAAATGTCATTGGTACTAGTCTCCAAAACTCGACAGTACATACTGACTGTTGTGTAGCAGTAGCACTCACCCTTCTGAACCACTCCACTGCTGCCGTGGTGTCAGAGCCTTTCACGGCGGCACAGTTGAGCACATCGTCCACCAGCTCTTGAAACACATCGTCAAACTGCTCAAGCTCTGACTGTGTCCCCTTCTTTCCGGCCTCATCCCCCATCACTATGGCAACACCTAGTTTGAATAAAAAATTCAAACAAACGAAAAACAAGTAATTAAATCCTACGGAGATTATTCATTGATACATAAAAAACACAAGGCGTTCAGGTAGTATTTGGTCATTTAATGAAAGTCAATAACCAGACGTTTCGTATGGTACATACGTTTTCGATGTAAAAAGAAAGACTGACAGACAGCAAGCAAAAAGTAAGAGTTCAAAATAGAAAGAGAAGACTGAGTTGAAATTCAGATATAAAAGGAAGACTGAGTAGATATCAAGGGAGTAAGGCAATATTCATGGCAAAGTTGAGAGAAAGATACTGAGTAAGTGTTAACTCTAAAGAAATAAATGCGTACAAAAAGTTAGAAAATGTTGCTTGTGAAAGAAGCTCACACACACACACACACACACACACACACACGCACACACACACACACAACTACTATGCATAAGCACTGCACATTTCCAAACAAGATACATTGATACAAAAGAGCTAAACAGGTTACTTTTTCCATGATCTACATATTTCCTTCTGTTAGGAGAAAAAAAAAGTAGATATTGCCTTTTAGTTTTAAGCTGTTTATAAATCTATCATATTCTATGCAATTACACTTTTCATAACTGAGTAGTAGTATCACTAGCAGTAGTCTTGGTGTGAAAATAAGCTTGATGGCTTTAAGTTTAATGAATATGGTAACAGTTGTCATATTCAATTATTAACTCTTCTAGTTCTAGTTCTACTACTACTGTAGTACTAGCGCCATGCATTTTTTTATGTTCTTGGTTGTTCGCTACATCTCAACTGACAAGAGGAGAGTTACAATTTTTTTATAATATAGAATGCATGTGATGCTGTAAGTAACGAAAAATCACTGACATAAGCTCTAAATGCAGACAAACGCACGGCAGGGTACTTGGCAGTGAACGTCTTTGCATTTGGTTGGAGTGAAGAGTGATACTACTGGGCGAATCTATTTGCCCAATATGGTACAAGAAGAGAACTAGCAACCATCAAGCACAATTCATTGAAAATGTGTTGCATAAGCAGTCAAGAAGCATAGACCATAGTGTCACATTCTGAAATGAAGCAGATCCGATTTGTGTAGCATGCTACATGTAAATCTACTTGAAATATTATAACATAAACTAAAGTAACCAGTTATGGACATAGCATTAATTAGCAAGCTAAGACTTTCCATTTTTCTTTAGTACTATGGCTTGTACCCACGTGTCGTCATATCCGGCCACAAGGAGCGCGCCATAATATGGGAGACCGCCATCTTAGTCAGTAACTTTGTTTGAAAAATGCCAGATCGATGCTGTTTACACACAAATCTGACTAAGATGGCGACACTTCCGTTGGAAGGGTCGAGATGCGCACGCAGGTGGGGGGGAGCCATACCATCAGACCAGTCACCATGTCAGTAAGTTAGTTCACATCCCCATAGTCACAAACTCATACTTGATACTGTTATCACAGCAGTGCATACTGAACATATACTAAAACTTTTAGCATCTTTTTATGTAGATCTATGTTTTATTACAGTTATTGGTAAAACATTACCTGATACTGGCCTGCTTTCCTTAAGACTAAATTTACTGGTCCTTTCTTCAATAGCCTAGTTTTTGGATTGGTCACACTGTCTAAAGACTATAACACTAACAGTACATATAACCATAACCATGGCATAAGTGACTTTCTAGTTTCTAGAATTAACCTCACAAACATATATATTGTAAAATTAAGGATTAATTTAGAAACCTTATTCAACGTACTATTCTGTACTACTTTGATTTAAGGTTAGTCACTCACTCAGTCACTGGCAACTTGTGGCAATGCTTAGTCAGTTAGGCCCTAGTGACTTAGTCACTTCAGTCCAGAAGAAGCCTGAGAACTTCAACTCAGGTTCAAGGCAGAAAAGCTGACACCCGGCTGAATAGCGCTAAGTTTTGAATGTTAACTGCCTTTAAACCTTTTAACTAGCATACCCTAATCCCTCTAGAAATATATCTCAATGACTGGTTGATAACGCCAGAAATCGAAATATTAGGTTGGAAATTGTCGAGGGTAACTGGACGGCGACGCTACAGTTTAGTTTCAGACGACAATGTGACCCACAACAAAATGCTGTCTGCTACTTCCGTTATGTCGTATGTTATGTCAGGAAATTTCATTGGTCGAAATTATCGACCGATGGCTATCGCATGATGGCTGTGGAGTTTTTGCCAGAGAGAGAGCAAGATGTTGACATCTGATTAAAAAGATCATACTAGCCAAAATCACCATTCGCATGATTGCACTACACATGTGGCTCACTAGTAATATGACTATACACATCATATGACATTATACACAAGTACACAAAGATCATTTGGATCCACCCCAAAGCATCGCTACGGCACCCCTTTCTGCAGCATCAACAGCGTCATTATCATCTTGCAACTAACATGCGACATGGGCCATATGAAGTGTTTTGTGCATGGCTCTCGTTTCAAACACAGAGAGAGAGAGAGAGAGAGAGAGAGAGAGAGAGAGAGAGAGAGATACGCACGCGCGCATACGCACACACACGCACGCACACGCACACGCACACACACACACACACGCACACACACACACACACACACACACACACACACACACACGCACACACACACACACACACACACACACACACACACACACACACACACACACTGTGACACGCACACGCACGCACACACGCACACACACACACGCGCGCGCACACACACACACACACACACACACACGCACACACACACACACACACACACACACACACACACACACACACACACACACACACACACACACACACACACACACACACATACATGCGCGCACGCACGCATAAATAAATGTATTGAATAGCTGTCATAATGCAAATAACTTGATGTCTTCATATACGCATAAACGCGCGCACAACAAACACACACACACACACATACGCGCTCATGCACTGCACTCACACACAAACACACACACACACGCACGCACACATACACACAAAGGTACAATTATAAAACAAATTAAACTTATTGAATAGCTCTCATACTACAAACAAATTATTCACACCACGCATAGAGGCACACATACACGCACGCGCACGCGCACGCACACACACAGATTATTCACACACACACACACACACACACACACACACACACACACACACACACACACACACACACACACACACACACACACACACACACACACACACACACACACACACACACACACACACACACACACACACACACACACACACACACACACACACACACACACACACACACACACACACACACACACAGGGCATGTTCTCCTTTCTGTCTTCTTTGTCTTTTGAATTCATTGGGATTATTAAAAATGTCCTTAATTAACCGGGACCTTATTATGCATGCACAAACACACAGTACATTACGTACGCGGGGGCGCGCATGCTCGCATCCACCCCCCTTTCATCCCTTCACTCTCTTCACACACACGTACACAAGCCTCACACACAACACACACTGAAACACTCATAATAAAGATCGAGACAATCGGATATGACACATATGTCTATAACATACTTATAAACATGCATATACACATGCACGCGAGGGTACACGCGCACACACAACATACCCAACATACACACACACACACACACACACACACACACACACACACACACACACACACACACACACACACACACACACACACACACACACACACACACACACACACACACACACCATTCACTCAAATTTGCCTGTTACTTTTTTTCTGGTTATTTTTGTTTTCGTTATTTTTTTCCTGCTGCTTTTTTTCCTGTTATTTTTTTCCCTACAACCCTACCAGCAGCATCCATGATGAAAGTTTATAGCTTTCGGTTTATCTGCCCTTGAGATAGAGATATATATCCTTACGTAAGAGGTACTATATCGATAAGTGTCCCCTATACTCGTGTTCAATAGAAACTGGAGTACAAAAATCGAAACTCAATCATCTACCCGATCAGTTGAGAGGCCCGTAGCATCTTACACTGATGTCTTTGGGAACAGTTAACCCTTTCAACGCTAGCCATTCCTCAGCCAAAATTTACCATTAAACTTACCTGGGTAGAGAAAAGATTCCGTTTGCAATATTGGGGATTCCTCTTTGACATGCATAAATGAGGGCCTATCCTTACCTCCCAAAATGAAGAATATAAGGTCACATGGCATGTATATAGTTCCTAGCTTGCTGGGGGCGAACGTAAAAAGTAGTAGCTGCCGGCAGCTCCCTGTAGTTTCCCCTTCCCAGCCCAGAACTAGGTTTTTATTTTGTTTGCTACATCTGATTTTTCTCTATATTGAAGTGAACCCAAGTAAATGTTACAGTGCAATTTGTGTATCATTTTCTCTTGAGTTCTCTCTCTCTCTCTTCCGCTTCTTTTTCTATGGTCAACCCCTAAAGTGTGTACAATTACTTAGAACTGTATAAAGAAGTTGGGTCACCACCACAGAAGAAAAAGAAGAGGAACATTAGCTGTGTTGGTGGACAAGCAGTTACAACTTTATACAAGTACGTAGAGCAAACACATCCGCTTCTTTTTCTATGGTCACCCCCTAAAGTGTGTGCAATTACTTAGAACTGTATAAAGAAGTTGGGTCACCACCACAGAAGAAGAAGAAGAGGGACATTAGCTGTGTTGGTGGACAAGCAATTACAACTTTATACAAGTACGTAGAGCAAACACATCCGCTTCTTTTTCTATGGTCACCCCCTAAAGTGTGTGCAATTACTTAAAACTGTATAAAGAAGTTGGGTCACCACCACAGAAGAAGAAGAGGAACATTAGCTGTGTTGGTGGACAAGCAGTTACAACTTTATACAAGTACGTAGAGCAAACACACACTGCATATAGGCCTACATACCAACCCAACCCAACCCCACACTAACATACACACACAACGCCTTTTTCTTTCTTGATTCAGCATCACGTTGGGTCCTGCTGAGCTGGCTGGCTGGGTCATTTGTATATTAGTTTCGTTGCACCAAGCGTTTGGAATTCTCTCCCTGACCCGTAACCAGTCCACTCTTCCTTCATTCAAGTCCCAACTAAAAAAGCACTTCTTCAGGAAAGCTGTCTCTCTGTAAAGTCTATGATCATTTCCCCACTCTTGTCTTCCAGTTCATTGACGTTGAGTATGCGGTTAATGCGTGCGCGTGTGTATGGGGTGGGGGTGGGAAGTAGGGAGTGTTGAAGAGGTGGGTGTTAGTGTGTTGTGTTATGATTATGTGCAATACGTTCTCTAATGTATTCATTTTTCATATAGATGTATGGTGAGGATACGTGAACCAGTCTGTTAGAAATGTTTGTACGAATGGTGTGAAAAGCCGTGCATTGAGTTGCTTAGCAAGATTATGCGCTATATAAGCATTATTAATATTATTAGGTATGGAATTTTTTTTGGTATCATACCCATATGTATTGCTAAAATTTCGGGACTTTCCTGGTGTTGCACTGCCTCCGGGCATTGCCTCCAGGATCGTCCCCACCAGAGGTTTCCTGCCACCTGATATGACCCACCCAAATGGCCGCCGTGGTGGAAGTATCACATGTCTGACTGTATAAGAAATAATTACCTGTTGAGTTGTATTCAGTTCCTTTCAGTATAATAAAGACAATCTATGAAGATACTTTGAGGATTATGATGCATTACATGCACTTCACAAGAATAAATATCTAGGGTCATATCGTGGGTGTAGTCTGACCCGCTCACTAATGAATATGCACTGCATTTGCAATGTGCTGATCGATTTGCTCTCTGTGTGTACACATATATGCACGCGCACATGCGTTTGTGTGTGTATATTTATGTGTGTGCATACATGCATTTCCTCTGTGTGTGTGTGTGTGTGTGTGTGTGTATGTCATAGTGTGTTTGTGTTGTGTGTGTATGTGTCATAGTGTGTGCTCCTGGGAAATTAAAAAAATCCTGCAAGGGGGCAGCCCCGGCGGAGTACAGGGGCAGCGCGCACACACACACACACACATTTACTGCTTTTGTTTCACCCCTCTAGACTAGTACAAATCCTACATTCCTTGGAATATAGCAAATGCTTATATAGGCCCTTTTTATTGTACAAGTGTGTGTGTGTGTAAGAAAAGCGTTGCTTCTCAAATTCTCATAATCTGGCGACGCCGGCTCTAGGCAATTAAAAAATCCTGCAATTCAGGACATCCTGCAAGAAGGAGCATCCATGCAGTTATGGAAGGAGAGAGAGAGGGAGAGATAAAGAGAGGGAGGGAGGAAGGGAGGGAGGAGAGATAGAGAGTGAGGGAGGGAGAGAGAAAGAGAAGAGAGGGGAGACAGGAAGAAAAACACAGAAACACACACTCACATGTGTGTGCATGCACACACACACACACACAAAGAGCCAGACAAGAGGTTTGTAATACAAACTTTATTGGCAGACACAGACTCTTTGGTGTGAAGATGTACTACACACATGGCCACAGTGACTGATTCAGTGATTGGTACCCGAAAAAGGATACCCATAAATCGACTGATATTAAATGACGACGACGATGATAATGGTGATGATGATGATGATGACGATGATGATGGTACATACTAAATCCACAATGAGCCGTGTCAACAAACGACAAAACCGCAAGAACAAACACACCAATTTGCTACAGCCAAAAAACTCAAACGCACTGAAAATCAACAAAATGATCCTAATTGAAACCAGATTGATGCATACGTACATACACACACAAATGCACATGCATCCCCCACAGACACCAGCACAGTGATTCACTCCATAAGTTAGAGAACAATGACACTGAAGACTCAGAGCCTGACGACACGTCATTCTATTATAACAAAGACGTGCTGTTTCTTTTACAGTCGACTTAAAGACCCCCCACGTCACGTGTCACATTCCCTCTTATGCTTGGAGGATTTCTTACCAGCTATCAGAGGGAAAGCACGTGAAAAACATGATTTTGACACGTGACGTGGTGGGTCTTTAAAGCCAGGAGAAACTGGGAACTAAAGCATGCAATTTGATAGATGTTCATCCAACAGAATGGCAAGCAATACCATACGTACTTAATCAGACACGCACATACACACACAAAAATATCGTGGAACATGTTCTAGATAGTCATTCATGGCACCAATTTACGCCTTTTTTCTCTCCTATACTAATATAGCAATGATTTATGAATAAATATACCTGCAAATAAAAAGGAAAGGGACATTCATTGCTCTTACATGTGCCCAGTGTCTTTCTTAATGTACCACTGTTGACTGGTTAAAGAGAAGGGGCTGTAGTCGCAGAGAGAAGGAGCTGTTGCGGTTGTTTGAGACAGAGAGAGGGAGAGAGAGAGACAGAGAGAGAGAGAAAGAGAGAGAGAGAGAGACAGGGAGAATCTGACTTGATTCCCATTTTGGAGAATTGCCATGATCTGTTCTAAATAATGATAATTGAGACTTCACGTTGGAATCTACATTTCTTCTAATGAGCCATATACACTGTATATGAACTGCACATCGACCAATTCTAAGTATAAAAACGGTTAAGTTCTTTCATTTTGAATACGGACATCACAAAAACAAGCCAGTTCGCTATCAATAGACTGCATACTCATCCCTTGAACACACAAGACACAAGTAACAGCTCTTTCCCTGAATCTAGATGCCTACAAATAAAATAGATGGACCCCAAAGGGCCGGCCACACGTCAGCTAAAATCGCATGACTGTACGATACGATTCAATCACATGGTCTCCAAGAACAAATGACCACGTGATCGAATCGCATCGCACAGTCGTACGATTTTAGCTGACGTGTGGCCGGCCCTTAACATGCATCTCTCTCATTTCTAAAGCCATCCATTAAAAAAACGTTCCCACACACATGCATTTAATTTTGGTAAAAATCAAGACAATATGAACATATAAATTGTGACATAATCATCATTATGAATGCAACTTCGTGTGCCTGAAATCAACTCATGAGAAACGTGAAGCAGGCCAGAGTAGCGGGTCATGATGACATGAGAGCAAAAGACCAGCATGATGAGTAGAAACTTCACATTTCCGCTTCATACAACATGATAAAATAAAGCTCAAAAGAAAATAGAACATGGAACTATTTGTGTAAAAGGTTCATAGAAGGAACGAGATCCAGTGGCAAAGACGACTGCAGAAGAGCGTTGCCTAAATTTCACCATCATAATTTTCATGCAAAGCTAAACTTGGTGATGCTAAGTTTGAACTGTCAACATCACGATTTCTATTGGAGCAACTCAACGATGTGCTTCTCCACTCTTCCTCCACCCCCCACCCCCCCCCTACTAGGTAGTTTCCACCCACCTTATCTCATCCATTTCATGCACTCAAATTAGAGAACGGTTTAAAAGCCTAAGATAGAATCAAGGTCAGACACACATGACAACTAAGTATGTCACTGGAGGACAAGCAAACAAAGTTGCGTTTGTTTTCAACACGTGTCGACAGGTAGACTCTAAAATCCCGTGTGTCATTCTTTTCAAGAGAAGACTGGTGCAAAACTCAGGGAGAAATGACTTTCATCGTGACTCACCTGACTAAGCCTTAGGGACAGTGCATATTATATGTAGTATGAGCAGATCGTGTGCGTGGCATGCACAAACATGCTCTACTGTGTAAAGGTATGACTGAACACACGAAATGAATAATCATTAAAAAAAATATATATATATTTCTCTTAATTTAAGTACCCCAAATTATGTAAGAGTCATCGTAATAATCTTATAAAACAGTGGGGGAAAATGCAAATTTCCATCCCTTTTTTATTTTGATCTAAATCGCTCTTAACACAAAACATTTCATGACAGCATATAACAAAGTAGAATGACAGACAAAGAAGCTGGAAGCATCAGACTTAAGAGCATTACCCTGAGACATATCGTGTTGGCATGGCCCTAATGGTCGAGAAACATATTGTTATATCTTACTCTATCCCCATAGCAATACAGTATTACGCTGGTAAATATATTACCAGCACACGACAATGTGTTGCCATGGTGAAAGAGTGAAAAAATAATGAGTATTTTGACCATAGGCTCCTTAAAACCCTTTCATCGCCACTGTCGCCTCTTGGCACCACAATGATTGAACACCCATGTTACTAAAAGGCATCAAATGAGGGTCTGGTATCCAGTGACCTTATGTTCTTCATTTTAGGAGGTAAGGACAGGCCCTGTTTCAAGCACGTCGCAGAGGAATCCCCAATATTGCAGAAAAAATCCTGGGGTAAGTTTAATGGTAAATTTTGGCTGAGGAATGGCTAGCGTTGAAAGGGTTAAACGCTGAACAGGAACTCAACTACCATATTCCAGCTTCCTGGAGACCTTTTCTTGTGCATTTTTCGTCCACCTAGCACTGAAGAACAGTTCACAATCTTTCTTTTGATTTCTGTAAAGAGTTATATGACTAATTCTAGTATTTCTACACAAGAGTACAAGACTAATTTCTTTCCCGTCCTTTTTATTTTCCACAGATACTATTTAGTGTCCCCCCCCCCCCCCCCCCCAAGCTATTGGCTACTGCAAAGAACACCTTTTGCAAGAGTGAATGCCCTTGGTGGGTGGGGAGATGGTTGCGCACTGACCAAACAAGGGAATAACTCTTGCCAATAACCCTATTTGAGGCCACTAAATGGCTGCCTTTCGCAAGAGTGAATGCCCTTGTCCGCACTGACCAGCAAGGGCTTCACTCTCACTGTCTTAATAACCCTAGTTGCAGAGGCCAACAGGAAAAGAACAGTGCATGGAATCTAGGGGTATCACACAAAAGACAGGGGTCAAGGACATTACCCAACTGCAAATGGGGAAAAGGGTGAAAGAGGAAAATGAAAAACTAGTTTTACTTGACTCTTTTCCAGATTCTAACAACGAAACCAGAATATCGTCGGTGAAATTCAAAAACCTTGTATCTCGATTTTTTTAAATATTTTTAGTCATAGTCAGCTCTCTAATTTTTCCCGCCACCTTCCACCAATAGCTCGTATCTCTCACGACTTTCTATCTGGGGTAAATGAGGTTGTGAAAATAGAAGAAAAACTCGTAAGTCCCAAATTCAGATCTAGTTAAGGATAAAAAAACTCATATCTTCGTTCTTTTCAAGTCTAAAAACAAAAATAAAGTAATTTTAACGAATTGCAGGACTTGAACAACATATTCATCATAGTTAATCAATTGTGGTCAACACGTTTTTTTTTCAATTTTTCTTAAAAATTACCAAAATTGAGATATGAGGTTTTTGAATTTCACCAACGATATTCTGGTGTAAGTGTTGAAATGTGTGACAGTTGCGTTACGCTTGGCCCCAACTTTTCCCTACACTCATGCCTCACCTTACTCTCCACACTTTATATACACCCCCACCCCACCCCCACCCCAAATGAGACCAAACAGACGAACACCACTGCAACAGTATTTACACCATTTGATGACCACTCTTTACCGTGAAAACCTTCAGGCGTTCCAAATAACAGGGGAAGCTGAGACAGAGGCCACACTAGAGGCCACTCAATGACACGTGCTAACAGACCGAATAAATAAAATTAATACTGGAATAAATGCTGGGAGTCGTCGCAAACTGACCTGATACACTTTCTGTAAGTTAGACGTAGAAAATGTTTAAAAACACCGCTTTTTCCCCCACAGCAGAGAGCGACAAAAGAAACAAAACTATTTTGCATTTTCTCTTTCGTACGTACACACGGACAAAATATCTTGCATACACTTCACAAATATGCATTTCGTTTTGCATATTTCTTAACAGATTTTATGAGCAAGACTTTGCAGTCTTTGTTGACCACCTCAGGTTTATCCAGGTTTAAAGCTACTGAGGCAACTGCCAGAGGAGACACTGCAGTGCTTCTGAGTCACCTCAGTGGTGGCCGACAAATTTTACTCTGGTTTGCACTTTCTGTACCCCCCGTGAGGATACCGGGGGTCTTTTGCATAAATAGTTCCCCCACCTTCTGGAAGTTCTGTGCTTGTAACTTCCTCTAGTCTGCCACTCTCTTTGACTCTGCCTTTTCCCTTTGCTTACTGTCATCTACTATCTTTTTGTGTTACCGGTCCACTCTCCTGCCTTTTTTCAAGAAACACTTTCAAAAATCTTTCCTCCAGCCAAAGTCGGACTTGCTGGGCCTAACTATTTCTTAGTTAGGCGCATAACGGCAGCATGACGCATCTGCGCTCATAATTGACAGGAAACTGTCTGAGCGATCAAAGAAGAATAAGCACATTCTGTGAAATTTCCATTAAAACTTTTTTTTTTAGGGGGGGAGGGGATAATCATGATTTACTTTGGACATCCCCACCCCAATTTTTTAATTTTTTAAGATTGAATAGCAGGTTTATAATAATGGGCATAGTAAAATTCAGTCTCAAAACTGGTTTAATAAAGAACAAAGTTCTTTAAAAAAAAGAAAAGATTTTGAATTTTAAAATTCAAGCTACCAAAAAATGGTAACGAAGGAAAAGTACACACCATTGTACTTTTAAAAAAAAAGTTATAGTTTGATTTTTATAAACCTAGTAAACAATTACATTAAGTAAGTCATTTAAGTAGCAAATATTAGGGTCTCTCTCGTAGTTAGAGAATGAACAGACCTAGGACTTAAGCAGATAACACCAACATTGTTGCTTTCTTGGCCAGGTGCTATGGTGGTGAGATATAAACAAACAAACAAAAACAAAGCTAAAAAATAGTACAGTCTTAACCCCTTCCCTGCCTACCCCCTGTCCACTACAGGGTGGGTGATGTCATTGATGATGTCATAACTTTTGATGTCATGGTCCTAGAATACTGGTCTGTGTCTTAGACAAATCAGTAAAAAATATATCTAGGCCATTTTGTCAGATCTCTTTTCAATTTTATAACAAAGATTTTTTTTTTTTAATTGGCAGTTAGGGGGTTAATAGGCACTCTAATATCCATATCCGTGATATTGATGATGACGATGATTGTATTATCATTAATATCGCAGACACACCCGTAATCAGGACATTTTTTATTCAGTGCTATGGTGGTGAGATATAAACAAACAAACAAAAACAAAGCTAAAAAATAGTACAGTCTTAACCCCTCCCCTTTACTTATTTACTAAAATAGTCTCCAATTTAATGACCAACGAAGCAAGGTGGTAGAATAGTTCAGACGTTCGCCTTGCCAATTTATATGCGTGAATGACCAGGTTCGAATCCAGGCTTCGCCCTTTCTTTCTAGTTCGACAGGAAAATCGAACTCAATGTCCAGTCCTTCGGATGGGGGACTTAAAGCTGGTCTGACCTGTGCGCTTTATGCACGTACCAGTAAATATGCCATGGTAGTTAACAGTCGGTAAGAGCAGGGAGAAATCCTTGCCTGGATGGATAGCTAGGTTTCCCAAGTCTGCACTTAATATCCATATCCGTGATATTGATGATGACTGATTGTCTGAGACCACCCGTGGACATTTTTATTCAGTCTTTACTTATTTACTAAAATAGTCTCCAATTTAATGACGGTAGAATAGTTCAGACGTTCGCCTTGCCAATTTATATGCGTGAATGACCATTCGATCCCATGTTCGACAGGAAAATCGAACTCAATGTCCAGTCCTTCGGATGGGGGACTTAAAGCTGGTCTGACCTGTGCGCTTTATGCACGTACCAGTAAATATGCCATGGTAGTTAACAGTCGGTAAGAGCAGGGAGAAATCCTGCTGCCTGGTATGACCAAATTGATAGCTAGGTTTCCCAAGTCTGCACTCTAATATCCATATCCGTGATATTGATGATGACGATGATTGTATTATCATTAATATCGCAGACACACCCGTAATCAGGACATTTTTATTCAGTCTCTTCTTTACTTATTTACTAAAATAGTCTCCAATTTAATGACCAACAAAACAAGGTGGTAGAATAGTTCAGACGTTCGCCTTGCCAATTTATATGTGCGAATGACCAGGTTCGAATCCGGGCTTCACCCTTTCTTTCTAGTTCGACAGGAAAATCGAACTCAATGTCCAGTCCTTCGGATGGGGGACTTAAAGCTAGTCTGACCTGTGCGCTTTACGCACGTACCAGTAAATATCCCATGGCAGTTAACAGTCGGTAAGAGCAGGGAGAAATCCTGCTGCCTGGTATGACCAAATTGATAGCTAGGTTTCCCAAGTCTGCCTCCGCAGCCGATCCTCCCCCCCAAGCTCCCCCCCAAAAAAAAGAAGGGTGGCGCTGTGCTCACTGCGCTCGATCTCTAGGTGGGAGCAACCCCAATTTCACAGAGACAAGTATGACTAGAATATATATACCAAATACCTCACAATTAAGGACAGTTTGGGCCAGTCAGTCTGACTGCATAAAAAATCCTTCACACAGCCTCCTATTTCTACCTTGGGAAATGAAATAAGTTAAAACAACAAATTCTAACAGATCAGAAGCAAGTTAAAAACATTCAAACATTTATCTGATGGACATTTTGGTTTATTCATTTAAATCCACACGTGTAAAACTCCTGATAAGTAAAGACAAACGTGATGCAGCACAGGAAAACGAGGCTAATGTCGTAAATTATCACTTTTGACTTACATGTATTCGTATTTTCAGAAAGGCCAGAGACAACAGATTAACAGGCAAAAAACAGAATTCATCTATCTCTAATAGTTTATTTTTAACAATTTTTCAAAGTTTGTATATCCGAAGACAACAAAGGGGACTAATCCGACTATTGACCTAGTGGCGAGCTCAGCCTGACTTGTGGCTGCCCGACTTTAGCCTCCTTTTCCTGTGCTGCATCACAAATGAATGAATCCAGGGACGGTATTCATGTCGAGATAGCATGAGACTTAGCATGATGCTAACTTAGAAGCTCTTCCAAAAGTCCTATTAAATCCTATAGGACATTGGAAGAGCTTCTAAGTTAGCATCATGCTAAGTCTCATGCTATCTCAACGTGAATACCGTCCCAGGTTGCGTGCAGTTTAGAACCCTCTTCTGTACAAGTTAATTATCCAGTTCAATGCTTTGAGTGTCTCAGAACAGTGAGTACGCAATGTGACCAGGTTTACTTTCCTTTATGACTTATTTTTCAATTCAGAAATAACAAACATCACATGACAATTGTCTATTGCACAATGCATTATATGCTACATAAAAGAAGACACACTTTTCTATTTCAATAATCGGCAAAGGTAAAGATGTGCCACCCCCCCCTGCATTTCTCGGTTAATTCTATTTTTCCGTTTTTGCCTTTCTTACCATACATAAAGCTGTATTTTAGGAACATATTCAGCTAATAACCTTTTTGGAATACTAACCCTAACCCTAAACCTAACCCTACCCCCCACTATGTACTGCAGTACACCGCGATTTGTCACAGTTGTGGTTCGTTGCGTTTTTTCCGTCTTATAGGGTGGGGGGTAGGGTTAGGGTTAGGGCTAGGGTTAGGGTTAGGGTTAGTATTCCAAAAAGGTTATTAGCTAAAAATGTTCCTAAAATACAGCTTTATGTATGGTAAGAAAGGCAATAACGGAAAAATAGAATTCACCGAGATAGGTAGGGGGGGTGGCACATCTTGACCTTTACCCAATAATCTTGGATGTTTTTAATGGATTTAACAGGACTGTAGGAAAACACATACGTGAGCTTATGACGGAAAAATTAGGATCATAATGTACATATCGTCGCTGTCCGACGCTAACCGTGTATTTACACAATCAGTGATTTTACAGGAGCATCAAAAAACATTGTCGCCTGCTACAAAGTCAATCCCCATTTGATATACGCTTGACCCTTCTTCTTTACCGATGAGTAAACATGTGACACAATAACAGTTGCATTAACACCCAAAATGTTCGTGATAATTCAGTTACACGGTTAGTCACAAAGCTAGTGCATTGTTCTCACAATGGGAGATACGACAGCTGCCGGCAGTTACACGATTAGCGTGACCAGTTACACGCTTATCGCTTCAAAACCAGCAACAACCCGCCACATACACGATTATTTCCGTGGTATCATGTGACAAATTTGAGCATTTTCATTGATCGCAGACACAAGATATTTATAGAAGACCTGCGTGAGGTCACTGGAAGGAGTTTCAGTAAAAAATCTATTTTTGTCAAATTTTGTAGATACACGGTTAGCGTCGAACAGCGACGATACACATTTCTTCATAGCAAGTTAAATAATCAGAGCTTTCTAATCAGCACACTGATGAAGAAGATATGGTTTCAATAAATGTCCCTATGCTTGCTTTTTTATGATTCCCTATTACAGAAATGCTATTAATATTAGGTAATTATATATTTAAGGAATTTAATTGAAATGATACAAAATCGAAATGCAGAAAAGACTCAAACTTTTCTCAAGATGAGAGAAAACGTCTACGAAAAAAAGTTACCTCTTTCACACATTTCTCTTTCTCGCCTTCATGAACACACCCATTACTCAATATCATAATGCACATCAGAACAGAAATTCAACATGAGACAACAGCATCAGGTTTTTTTGGTGTGTTTTTCTTGCTTGCTGTCATTCACAGGAAAAAATGCACTGAGAGGATGATTGATCGGCCGATATATACACACACACACACACAACAACCACACACATAATATCTACAGCCTCGTTCTACTATACTCCCCCCCCCCCCCCCCCCCCCCAAAGCATCCATAACATGGGGTGAACACAACTACCATTTAAAAAAAATAATCAAGGATGTATCATACACCTGTGAGAAATGAAAAGGAGACTGTGGTTGCACACCACAAACGCACTCCGTAACACAGACATTGGCCTCTCTGCTGCATGTATATACACATACACTGGTAGCGCCTGTACTGGCTAGGGAAATATGTACACAGGACAAGCAGATCATGTACAGAGAAAGGAGTCACAACCTAAAACCAAAAAAGCCTGTACACATGGATTATCAATTTTGTTGTTGCAAACACACACCAATTGCCATTTAGTTTAAATATGGAAAGAAAACAAAAATTTACCCATTTCTTACAAAACTCGCATCATCAAGCATGCTAGTCAACAAGGAGAGGATATGCAGAGAAAGAGAGGAGGGAAGGAGGGGAAGGGGTGTGTGGAAAAAAGGTGGGGGGGGGGGACGAAAGAGGAAAGTTGAGTAATAAATAGCACCCGC
Source organism: Phymorhynchus buccinoides (assembly GCA_017654935.2). Classification (NCBI taxonomy): domain Eukaryota; kingdom Metazoa; phylum Mollusca; class Gastropoda; order Neogastropoda; family Raphitomidae; genus Phymorhynchus; species Phymorhynchus buccinoides. The sequence continues at coordinate 37,532,375 of CM065701.1, forward strand.
ACACAATCACTATCCATTATCAGATTGTCAGTGGAAAAAAAAAATCTTAAAATCTGATTATATATGGTTGGTCTACAAAATGTTCCCTCTGTCAAACAATGTACACTGTGATGATGAGCATACCAGAGTTAGTACACTTAAAGAAACTCGGAGACAGATATTTGTTTTAAACTTGCATTTTCCAAAAAATTGATACTCGCACTTTGCAATTCCTCTGCTTTCTTTTGTTCATTTGCTATCAAATAAAATCCAGTGTATCTTGTGGCATTTACCTTTGTTCTTAAAATGAAATAAGTTATTTTTTTGTTCGCTTGTGGTTGCAAGAAACACAGACAAAACATTTGTTGAAAATAAGTACCCCAGTAGAATAACAGGTCGAAATTATCCTTAGCCATAATTTCAAGACATGCATGGGCCTATCAACTTGCTTTGTCTTTTCTTTCTAAAGCACATCGATGGCAACTCTACAATAATTCATTTAACAAAAATCCATCCATAGCAATGCTTCTAGCTCCAAGTTATACATCTAACACACAGCATTCTTATTTAATTTTTCTCAAAGCTTTCAATTCAAAGATGTTCAGCTTGTTCAAGATAGCTCAAAAGTTTCCAAACTACAAGCTTCAACCTGAACTCAAACTGGACACAGATGTCAACGTCCTCGGTTGATGTGGTTTCTTGTTCTAGTTCACAGGGTGATGATGAAGAATATGGCATGCTCACTGTGATCTGATCACCACTAGTCAAATGTCAAACTTTTCGTCTATTTCTACACCCCGTTTTGTTCGTGCTTCTAAAATCTCAGCGCCGACTTTATTACCGGTACATCATAGACGACAGAACTCCAACACATGCAGATAAGTAGATAATCCATTGTTCCATGGCTAATATATTAAAAAACCCAAAAAACATTAGAAAGCACAGGAAAGCAAACAAGCAGCTGCAACTGCAACACACATTCATGGATGAAAACGCCGCACAGCTGTTCCAATTAAATCAGCCACTGGTCAAATTCAAATTGTGTAGACAATGCAAGAGGAGAAAAACCTTACAGCAAACAGATTCCAAGTACATCCAATACTGAAACACTCGTCCACAGACATAAGCACACACACATCTTTTCCTCAGCTATTCAAGGATTTGAAGCAGGTCATCTCTTGCCAACAGATCTCTTTCCCATAGATGACGTTCCTCTATCACACAGCCAGGGGCTTAGGAGTCAGGAGAGGGGCAGAGTGGGCTCTACTCGCACAAAGATACAGACGCGTACATCATTTCCTCAGCTATTCAAGGATTCGAAGCAGGTCATCTCTTGCCAAATCTCTTTCCCATAGATGACGTTCCTCTATCACACAGCCAGGGGCTTAGGAGTCAGGAGAGGGGCAGAGTGGGCTCTACTCGCACAAAGATACAAACGCGCACATCATTTGCTCAGCTATTCAAGGATTCGAAGCAGGCATCTCTTGCCAAAAGGTCTCTCCCATACAGGTCTATGAACTCACCAAAAGATCTCTATCACTCACACAGACGACGTTCCTCTATCACACAGCCAGGGGGTTAGGAGTCAGGAGAGGCGAAGACTGGACTTTACTCTTCCACAGACACAAGCGTGCACATCATTTCCTCAGTAATTCAAAGCAGGGCATCACTTGCCAAAAGATCTCTCTCTCTCTCTTTCAAAGAAGACTTTTTTTTTTATCAAACAGCCAGGGGTTTAGGTGGCAGGGGAGGGGTAGAGTGGGCATTACTTGCCAAAAGTTCTCTCTTATAAAGGACATTTCTCAATGAATGTGTCCAAAGTTCTCTATATCTCGCACAGACGACGTTTCTCTATCACACAGCCAGGGATTTAGGTGGCAGGGCATTACTTGCCAAAAGTTCTCTCTTATAAAGGACATTTCTTAATGAATTTGCCCAAAGTTCTCTATACCTCGCACAGACGACGTTTCTCTATCACACAACCAGGGGTTTAGGTGGGAGGGAAAGTGGGCAGGGCGGTGGGGCAGAGGGTGGGGCGGGGAACAGCAGGGGGGCAGTGCCCCCCTTCCCTCATACGATGCCCTCCATGAAGGAGGTGTCGAGGTTCTGGATGAGGGTGCGCAGGAAGCTCATCTCCTTGCGGGTGTTCTCGAAGATGACGGTGGGGTCCTGGCTCTCGCAGCGCAGGCAGTTTGGGGCCATCACCATGGCCAGGTTGTTCATGTCCATCTTGGTCACCGTCGCGTTCTCCGGGGCGGCAAAAACCTGCAGCGCACACACAACAGGTGAACGTTACACCTTGGTTTGGGTTTTTGATCATTGTAATAACAAATTGTGGCGGTACCATAGCCAATGAGGTTTAACCGAGGCGTGGTTACTGCTACACCTATCTGTATTGTTTTAAAGAATCGGGACTTTACTGGAGTTGCACTGCCTCTGAGCATTGTTCCCACCATCTTTGTATCTACAAATGTACCATATGTGTCTGTTCCAGACCGAGAGGACGTAAAACACCATTTTTCATTCATTCCTTGGTTTGGGGATTGCGGATAGAAAGAAAGACTTTCTTAGATTGCTGCTTGTCAAGAGTCACTAACACACAAAACATGTGAACGCTACACCTTGGTTTGTGGATTGTGGGTAGAAAGAAGGACTTTCTTAGATTGCTGCTTGTCGAGTGTCTCTAACACACAAAACATGTGAACGTTACACCTTGGTTTGTGGATTGTGGGTAGAAAGAAGGACTTTCTTAGATTGCTGCTCGTCGAGTTTCTTAACTTGTCGAGTGTCTCTAACACACAAAACATGTGAACGCTACACTTTGGTTTGAGGATTGTGGGTAGAAAGAAGGACTTTCTTAGATTGCTGCTTGTCAAGTGTCTCTAACACACAAAACATGTGAACGTTACACTTTGGTTTGTTGTGGATTGTGGGTAGAAAGAAGGACTTTCTTAGATTGCTGCTTGTCGAGTGTCTCTAACACACAAAACATGTGAACGCTACACTTTGGTTTGGGGATTGTGGGTAGAAAGAAGGACTTTCTTAGATTGCTGCTTGTCGAGTTTCTTAACTTGTCGAGTGTCTCTAACACACAAAACATGTGAACGTTACACCTTGGTTTGTGGATTGTGGGTAGAAAGTAGGACTTTCTTAGATTGCTGCTTGTCGAGTTTCTCTAGTGTCTCTAACACACAAAACATGTGAACGTTACACTTTGGTTTGTGGATTGTGGGTAGAAAGAAGGACTTTCTTAGATTGCTGCTTGTCGAGTGTCTCTAACACACAAAACATGTGAACGTTACACTTTGGTTTGTGGATTGTGGGTAGAAAGAAGGACTTTCTTAGATTGCTGGTTTGTCGGATTGTGGGTAGAAAGAAGGACTTTCTCAGATTGCTGCTTGTCGAGTGTCTCTAACACACAAAACATGTGAACACACTTTGGTTTGTGGATTGTGGGTAGAAAGAAGGACTTTCTTAGATTGCTGCTCGTCGAGTTTCTTAACTTGAACGCTGGTTTGTGGATTGTGGGTAGAAAGAAGGACTCTTGGTTACACCTTGGTTTGGATTGTGGGTAGAAAGAAGGACTTTCTTAGATTGCTGCTTGTCGAGTGTCTCTAACACACAAAACATGTGAACGTTACACTTTGGTTTGTGGATTGTGGGTAGAAAGAAGGACTTTCTTAGATTGCTGCTTGTCGAGTGTCTCTAACACACACAACAGGTGAACGTTACACTTACTGACTTTGGTTTGTGGATTGTGGGTAGAAAGAAGGACTTTCTTAGATTGCTGCTTGTCAAGTGTCTCTAACACACAAAACATGTGAACGTTACACTTTGGTTTGTGGATTGTGGGTAGAAAGAAGGACTTTCTTACAATATTTTTTTTACTATAAGGCATGGTTTGTGGATTGTGGGTAGAAAGAAAAACTTTCTAAGATTGCTGCTTGTCAAGTGTCTCTAACTACACAAAACATATGAACGTTACAATAGAATTTGGTTTGTGGATTGTGGGTAGAAAGAATCGGCTTTGGTTTGTGGAAAGCTGCTTGTCGAGTGTCTCTAACACACAAAACATTAATCGGCCAATTTCCTCTGGAACGGAATTTTTTTTGTGGATTGTTCTTACACTTTGGTTTGTGGATTGTGGGTAGAAAGTAGGACTTTCTTAGATGTGTTATTTTGTTCGTTTTTTGTGGCCAAAGCTGAAATCTTCAAGTGTCTCTAACACACACCACAGGTGAACTCTAATTTTTGTGGATCTTTACCCCAGGTGAACGTTACACTTTTTGAGAGAAAGGAGAACAGATTGCTGCTTGTCGAGTGTCTCTAACACACATTACAATACGTTTACATTATAAGGCGTACCCCAAACATTTTACCAAAAAAATTAAGATTTGAAGTTTTCTTAAGGTGAGCTGTTGTCAATTGAAAGACCCTGCATGGCTTTGTGTTAAAAAGCTGAAATCTCAAGAAAACAAAATCATTGACAAACTGACAACACGCTTTTGACGTTACTCTGCTGTCAATGCTTCTGTCAAGTTGTAGGATTAATAAACACACACACACACATCACAAAAAGGGAAAGAATTTGAATTTGAACTGCAACATTTAATTTTGACGTCATTGCTTTTGACTTTTGTAAAAAATAGTTCCCCCACCTTCTGGAAGTTCTGTGCTTGTAACTTCCTCTCATCTGCGACTCTCTTTGACTCTGCCTTTTCCCTTTGCTTACTGTCATCTACTATCTTTCTGACTTATTGGCCCATTCTCCTGCCTTTTTTTAAACAAAATCTTCCAAATAGTTTTTCTCCTTTGAGCTCCTCCGAAATCGGAATGTGTCAGCTGTGCGCAGTGGGGAGACCAGTGAAAACTGAAAACCGGACACATATGTACCTTACCCATTATGGCCATATGGCCTGGGAACGCAGAAGAAGAAGAAGAAGAAGAATCAAGATAGCAACAAACAATGGCTCCCGCCCACCTGCGTGCGCATCTCGACCCTTCCAACGGAAGTGTCGCCATCTTAGTCAGATTTGTGTGTAAACAGCATCGATCGGGCATTTTTCAAACAAAGTTACTGACTAAGATGGCGGTCTCCCATACTATGGAGCGCTCCTTGTGGTCGGATATGACGACACGTGGGTACAAGCCATACTATGCAAAAGAAAGGTATTAGTCTACTAAATAAAATGCCACACACAGTTAGTGTGCTTACTCATCTCTTTTGTGTAAAAAATACTCATTAACCCTTTCACTGCCAGCCATTTTTCAGCAAAAAAATTGTCCCTTAAACTTACCTGGGTAGAGAAAAAAAATCTGTCTGTAATATTCAGGATTCCTCTGTGACATATTTAAATTAAGGCCGATCCTTACCTCCCAAAATTAAAAAAGTATTTCCTTTTCGATTTTAGGTGTTGATCTTTGGATAACAGACCCCGATTTTATGCCTTTTAGTGACATGGGTGTTAGACATTGTGGTGCAAAAATGTGATGTTGGCAGTGAAAGGGTTAAAGTACCCAAAACGGAATTTTTTAGCCACCATTTTGCTTATGTAGGAACACAGCTGTTGCTAAGTGACTCTATGAAACTCGCTAAAATAAGGCCCAAATGGCTATGAGATACGGTCTAAGGGAAGCAACTGAAGCATGAATGAATGTAATTTGCCTTTCAGCAGTAAGCTCCCTTGAATAGTAGTGGATGCCAAAACAATCAGAAATTCAGACGGGCAATACATACAAATAAAGGTATACCCAAACACTAAGTCTAGTCTACAGCACGACCCGCCCCCGACAAATGTCCCATTGCTAACACAGAACTCCCAGAAGGCAGGGGAACTATTTACGAGCCCCCACGCCTGAGGTGCAGAGTGGCACAGAGGTAACGCGTTTGCCTCGTATACAATAAACCCGAGTTCGAACCTGGGTACAGGGTTTTTTTCCTCTCACTCTGCACTAGGCCTTACGGTCTGAACGTGGAGTCTTTCGGAGGAGACGATAAACTGAGTAGAGGTTCCGTGTGCCCATGCACTTAGTACATGTCAAACCCAGTAGCAATGAAAAAGTTGTCATACAGTCAAAATTTACCCCCCCCCCCCCCCTTTTCCCTCATCAGTCACACAAAAATAGCAACAAAAAAAGGATGGCGCGCCTCTGGCTGTGATGCGTTCTGCATGTGGGAGCAACCTGAATTTCATAGAGACGCCTCAGTGACTATAAAATACCAAATAACTATGGGCAAAACATCCGAAGCAAAGGTGTAGTCAAACACCTGAGTCTAGTCTTAGGCCATGTACACACATAAGCGGATATTCCACACAGAAACCTGTGCGCAATCCATAATCCGGTGTTCCCTCGCACTAGTGCCTTTATCTTTGGGCTGCTTCTCCGAGACTGTTGATGCAGTAGCTGTTTCTGCAACATCTTCTGCACACTCGTTTGGCAGAGGATTTCCTTTCTTTACTTTCCCGCCACAAAAATCAAAATCGAAGAGCGTCGTTGTCCGCTTCATTTTGAAGAAAATTCAACATGGCGGGAAGGACTCTCGCAACTTCTTGTCGGTAAAACGAGATGAACGCGATTGGTTGATTTACACCAACATTGTAAAGGAACCCATGAAATGTCGAGAAATCATTCATTCCTGCTCGATGCTTTCGGTTTGTGCAGACGACGGACTAAGCAGACGACGAAGGAATTCCCGCAGCGATCGGTAAAAAGTGCGGGCAGTTCTGCAAATATGCGGGCATCGTGCCTGCGCTTAGATCCGATTATTGCGGGAAGGAACAGATTTTGGGGGGACTTTACCAATCCCGCGCCCTAGAATCAGCTCTGTAATGTATGTAAACCCGGCCTTAAAGTCTGGCAAAATGCCCCCCACTAACGCAGAACTCCCAGAAAGCAAGGGGGGCAACTGTTCACCTGCAGGAATCGGATGAGGTAGCACAGGACGAGGCGGTTGATGTCTGGCAGGCGGTGCACGATGCCGATGGCGGTGGCGTGGTCGGAGTGGTGGTCCACACACTCGCTGTACAGGTGGGCGGGGATCAGGGGCTCCGACAGCTCCCGGTACCACAGCTTCAGCAGGGAGGCCGGCACGTGGGGGTCCGGGCAGTCCGTGGGCAGCATCCACTGGTCGCAGCGCGCCTTCAGGGCGTTCACCTCGTCGATGTCCCCGGGAACCCTGCAGGAAAGAGCAGCAGCATGGCATGGCATGAATTTGATGGGTGCTTCTACAAAACACTTGGGAAAAAACCTGAAAAGTATGAGTCCAGGCAGTCGCCTAGCTCCTGGCAGGGTACAAGGGCAACGTCCCTGGACTGGGGAGGGGGAGGGGGGGGGGGTGTAGAAGGGGGAGGGGGGGCAATGTCCTTTTGAAGTTGAGGCTGAAGGAAAAATGCTATTTTAACTCATTCGTTCCAGCCATATATGTGCAGAATTAATAGATAGCTGTCAATTTGATGCATTTGCTTCAAGGGAAGTAAATCTGTCTGCATACCATACCTTGGTCACTTCTAAACTCGCTTCGCTCGCTTAGACTACAATTTTGCCTCTGACTTTGCTTTTGTAGTGGTTTGTTGTGGGGAAACAATTGGTGTGGAGAGTTTTTCTATATAAAGTCTATAACCTGTAATCTACTTTCATTTCTCCTTTTGTTTATGTGTGTTTTGTTCGTGTGTATGGCTGGAGTGATTTGTGATTTTTTTGTAATAATTCAAAATCGTTGCTATGCGAATGAGTTAAAATAATTTGACAGGCTCTTCCTTTGAAGCACTGTACACAGCTAAGGCGTGATATGAGCAGCTACTGTCCACTGTACAGCACTGTACACAGCTAAGGCGTGACATGAGCAGCTACTGTACACTGTACAGCACTGTACACAGCTAAGGCGTGACATGAGCAGCTACTGTACACTGTACAGCACTGTACACAGCTAAGGCGTGACATGAGCAGCTACTGTACACTGTACAGCACTGTACACAGCTAAGGCATGACATGAGCAGCTACTGTACACTGTACAGCACTGTACACAGCTAAGGCATGACATGAGCAGCTACTGTACACAGCACCTGAGTCTAGTCTAAGGCGTGACATGAGCAGCTACTGTCCACTGTACAGCACTGTACACAGCTAAGGCGTGACATGAGCAGCTACTGTACACTGTACAGCACTGTACACAGCTAAGGCGTGACATGAGCAGCTACTGTACACTGTACAGCACTGTACACAGCTAAGGCGTGACATGAGCAGCTACTGTACACTGTACAGCACTGTACACAGCTAAGGCATGACATGAGCAGCTACTGTACACTGTACAGCACTGTACACAGCTAAGGCGTGACATGAGCAGCTACTGTACACTGTACACAGCTAAGGCGTGACATGAGCAGCTACTGTCCACTGTACAGCACTGTACACAGCTAAGGCGTGACATGAGCAGCTACTGTCCACTGTACAGCACTGTACACAGCTAAGGCGTGACATGAGCAGCTACTGTACACTGTACAGCACTGTACACAGCTAAGGCGTGACATGAGCAGCTACTGTACACCACTGTACACAGCTAAGGCGTGACATGAGCAGCTACTGTCCACTGTACAGCACTGTACACAGCTAAGGCGTGACATGAGCAGCTGCTGTACACTGTACAGCACTGTACACAGCTAAGGCGTGACATGAGCAGCTACTGTTCACTGTACACAGCTAAGGCGTGACATGAGCAGCTGCTGTACACTGTACAGCACTGTACACAGCTAAGGCGTGACATGAGCAGCTACTGTACACTGTACAGCACTGTACACAGCTAAGGCGTGACATGAGCAGCTACTGTACACTGTACAGCACTGTACACAGCTAAGGCGTGACATGAGCAGCTACTGTACACTGTACAGCACTGTACACAGCTAAGGCGTGACATGAGCAGCTACTGTATACTGTACAGCACTGTACACAGCTAAGGCATGACATGAGCAGCTACTGTACACAGCTAAGGCGTGACATGAGCAGCTACTGTACACTGTACAGCACTGTACACAGCTAAGGCGTAACATGAGCAGCTACTGTACACCACTGTACACAGCTAAGGCGTGACATGAGCAGCTACTGTACACTGTACAGCACTGTACACAGCTAAGGTGTGACATGAGGTGGTAGGGACAAAATATGGGAAGATAAGAAAGGGAGATTGATCCTCAATTTGTTCAAAAAACATGAATTTCAGGCAGAAGCCACTGCAAAAAAAACCAACTGAATTCAGGCACACCGCCTGAAGAGAAGCACCCATGTGATGTATTCAACCATATCATCTTCCAAAGTGACAAAAGAAAGCTTCTCAATGAAAGTTTTAAGAGGTAGCTTAACTGTTATAATAGTGCACAACAAAATCTTCTGACATTTGGCTAGTGCTAACCCCTTGACTGCCAGAGAAAATGAGAGAAAAATTCAGTTTAAAAATCGTAATGTGAATGAGAGAACTCAAGAGCCAATGTGGCAAAAATTTGATGGCTTAGAGTCAAAACGGACTGTCTGTAGATAGTTCATTGACTTCTTATTGAAGTTATTGCGAAAACTAAGAACTTGTGTTAAAAAAGTCTGCAAATAATATAAAATGGGGATTGTGCTTTTTATATTTCTGCAGTCTTTTTTTTATACAAGTTATTACTTTTCGCAATAAGTTCAATAATACGTCAATGGTCTAAAGTGACTCCAAGCCATCGATTTAATGGTCTGGGGATATAAAAAAAAGCAGCATATCAGAGTTATTCACTATGACGAGTCTATGACAAGACTCCAACTGACTCTACTCCAGCTCCTCCCACCTGACCCTTTCCAAAGAACAATGTTGATGAACCAATTTCCAGGTGTACCTGCTACATCGAAGACTACAGTACCAGAAGTACTTGTCCCTAAGAGCTACGGCTATGAGGACGTAAAACTTCCTGCAACCAACCAACCAACCAGAGTTATTCCCTTTCGTCTGATGACGTCGTTTGTGACGTCATCTGTGACGTACATGATACGCTATATGGCAGTCAATGGGTCAAATACAACACAGTAAAAAATATGAGGGGGGAAAGTTGTGATGAAAGAAAATTCAGGTGATTATATAGGACATGGGGGGAAAGGGGAATACATTGCAGACAAATTCAACTTCATACCTAAATATGCCCTCTGTAAGAGTCCCACTCATGCGCAGAACTTCTTCAGAAAGAGTGGTCTGTATCCACGGCAACTGTCGCTCAGGGAAACGCTCTTTCTGCATCAGCATCACATCCTCCAGGCTGCTCCCGAACATGGAGGGGTGGAAGATGGATTTCTGGAATCAGCAAAAACACCACGAGCAGAGATGAAAGACAACAGAAAACAACCATGTCACTAAAAGGCATCAAACCAGGGCCTGTTATCCAAAGACCCTATCGATGGCTTAGAGTCATGACTTATTATTGATGTTATTTCAAAAACTAAGAGCTTGTATTAAAAAAAGTATGCAAATAATATAAAACTAGCGCAACGCCTAGTACTGGCAATGCACCGTACTGGTGACGCCTAGTAATGGTAACGCCAAGTACTGGTAACGCTGAGTACAGCAAATTTGAAGCGATTCGGTTAAGAAACGGCGGAGTTATAAGGCCCCGTTTCCCGTTGGCGCTGCTCTGAGAGTGACGCGCTCTCCCGATTCTCTTCCAATTTGCTGCCAGGCTTTGCCCGGGCCATAGCAAGCCTGACAGCAAATTTGAGGCGATTCGGTTAAGAAACGGCGGAGTTATTCGTGAAAAGGTGAAGCGGCGTATAGCGCGCGCGTTTCTGAACCGATTCGCTTCCGGTTTGGCACACCGATAGTCACCGTCCCCGGTCATGTACCTGCCGAAGGCAATCGGTCCCGAAATGCCGGAGATACGGGCGCCGAGAGTCCAGCGGATACGCGTTTCGCACATTTGCGAAACCGCGCAAATGACACGGCCGCCCTGGTTGCCGTTGCCATCGCCCCGTTAGGGCTCACAGCAAATTTGAAGCGATTCGGTCAAAAAACGGCGGAGTTATAAGGCCCGTTTTGTGTTTCAGACAGACACACACACACACACACACAGACACTTGGCTTTTTACTATATGATGGGGATTATGCTTTTTATATTTCTGCAGCCCTTTTCTGATACGAGTTATTAGTTTTCGCAATAAGTTTAGTAATACGTCAATGGTCTATCTAAAGAAAGTCCATTTTGACACCGAGGCATCGCTATTTTCTTAATATTGGGAGGTAAGGATAGGCTTCATGTTCTACATGTCACAGAGGAATTCGCAATATTGCAGACTTTTTTTTTCTCTACCCAGTTAAGTTTAATGGTATTTTTTTCACTGACAAAAATGGCTGGCGGTGAAAGGGTTAAAAGTGAAATAGAATAGACAAGAAAATATACACATAGGTTACAGAAAACTTAGCAAAACACAAAGGAATAATGTCGTTTTTTTGTTGTTTTCTTTTGTGTTTCCACGCAATGTCACAATTCAAATCAACCTCTTGCACTTTGGATGCGAGTCGTTTTCTGAAAAGTCACTTTTAAAATATCACGGCAACCACATTTTACACACTCAAATCTCACATTTGTTTTGTTTGAATACAACACTGTAAAAAATTAACAGTTGGGGTGATTTTTTTCTTTTGTAAAACTCACATCTACACCACCAAGCGTAGCAAGCCAGTAAAGGCATCACTATCCTGTTGAAAAACTAAAAGCAGTACAATCTTTTACTTTACAAAACACAAATCAAGATTCAAAGTAACTGGTTTTGATAAAGCTGTTCAATTCATGGCATTTGGACACAAAGGTTTTATAAAACTCAAGTATTCTGCATTTCTAATGCATCAACTTTTAAATCCTTAAGGCCGGTGGAACGGTGCCAGCAAATTATTGAGATTTATCATTCGAGTTATTTAGGTTCGGAGTTCAGTGGAAACTTTGTTCACTAGCTAGCATACACGGATCACCTACTAAACTCCTGCCTGGAGGTGTTAATGGCTAAATCACAGGAGCCAGAGTGAACAGTCTTCCTCTTCACATGTCTGTTCTTTGCATATCATCAAGATAATTAGATGTACCATAAAAACTGGACTATAAGTCGCACATGTATATAAGCCGCATCCCTTAAATTGACCAAATATTAGGTATTTATTCACATATAAGCCGCACCAGTTTAGAGCGCTTAGAGCTTAAAGATTAGGCGCTATAAAAGTTGTCTTAATAAATAAATAAATATAAGCCACAGAGAAAATTGTATGTGCACAAACCAACACAAATATAGAAATTCTCTTATCAGAGCATAAATATTTAATGTTCTCAGACACTTTAAATATGAGATTTGAATCTATTGATTACCAAAACCAGTTTTGAGTCTAAATAAGCTAAAAAATAGGCTGAAGAATGTGGCCCAAAACAGATTTAATCATACTGATAAATGGGAACAAAATCCACAGATAAGCCGCACCAGTCTATAAGCCGCATGGGCCAAAGTTGAGGACAAAAGTAGCAGCTTATTATATAGTCCCTATTTTACGGTAGAGTAGCCCGTTGTATGAGTAGATAAGTGTAAATGGTTTACACCTTGGTCATTGACTTAGTGCTGGAAATGTGAAGCGCATACAGCCTGATCTATGACTCCGTAAATCACTAAATCTAAAGAGCTTGCAGCCTTTGTTAACTCAGTAGGCACTGGTCGGTTACTTTCCTTACAACGCTTTAGGCCAGGTCATTCGATTATGTTTGAAAAATAAATCGTGAAAAATAAGATATGAAGAGTTCGGGACCAATATTTTAAGAAAAGATGAGCAACATCAGGCACTAATCGATCGTAAAATATCTGATACCATACCTTTGTCGTTTGTTTCCTATCGACAGAAACAGCTTATAGGCAGAATGGAAAAAAAAATCACAACCCAACGTTTCAACCCCCGCCCCCCTTATTCCAAGAACGCAAAAGTAAAAGCCTACATCAAATGGTTGATTTCAAGAGAGTTAAGGTCAGACAAAACCAAAAATCTGTTTGGAAAGCTGGTTACAAGCCAGAAATCAAAACCTCTTGAAAACTTTCATGGCCCTCATAGCGTCCATTCGTTCCGAGTGAGTTAAGACCAAAATTAAGCATTATAAAAAATACTGCTACTACATAACAGCGGTTCTATTAGGTAATAGGGTATTAGGTACTTCATAGTCACAGAGGCGTCTCTGTGAAATTTGGGTTGCTCCCACCTGGAGAGCACGTCGCAGCCAGAGGCGCGCCACTTTTCTTTTTTTTTACATGCGATTTTTGTGTGACTGATGAGGAAGGAGAGGGTGGGGTTGGGGGGTGTAAAATTTTGACCAAATGACAACTTTTTTGTTGCCACTGGGTTTAACGTATGCTAAGTGCATGGGCACACGGGACCTCGGTTTATCGTCTCATCCGAAAGACTCCACGTTCATTCAGACTGTAAGGCCTAGTGCAAAGTGAGACGAAAAATCCCCAGTACCCAGGTTCGAACTCGGGTTTACTTGACACGAGGCGAAAAACGTGCTACGACTGTTGCCACTCTACGCCTAGAGATACTAAATGGAGATTTACCCTGGCCTGCACGACTTCTTCCAGGGCGGGGCGCCGTACCCCCTTCTTGGCCCCTGTCTGCATGATGCGCTCCAGCCGCTGAGAGCAGTGGGTGGCAAAGTGGCTCACCGGCACCTGCCCACAAACAAGTATGCAAGTATACAAGCATGAACGCACCAAAACACATGTGCGCACACGTATATTCGTTCAAGCTCTGACGCATGAAAATAAGCATACAAAAATCAAGTAATAAAGTGAAAAGAAACTCTACAGAGAGCTGGACAGCAGAGGGTCTTCGAAGAAGAAACCCCTCCCCCAAAATGAAATCACATCACATTTCACTGTTAGTGACACTGATGAAGTTTTGGACTTATAAATCTCGATGGGTGAGAGATAGGTTCCACTGTATTTTGATATTTGATCACAGTACGCACACTACACTACACTACGAAGTTAGCTACGAGAACTTGTAAACATTTTTTTAAGCACATGGCATCTGTGATGCTCTGTATTCCCAGCAATCGGCAAGCGTTTTTGTTTGCTTGGCATTCTTATGAGCAGAATAAGGATGTACACCAACTAGAGATTATAAAATGTAGGGCAGCCATATTTTCCTGCAATTACTACGGAGACAAGACACCTGGCTGTGTTGAAAGAATGCTGGTTCATTTACAGTGGGACACTCTTGAAGAGCGGAGGAAGATCAACCGCCTGTGCATACTGCACAAAATGAACAACGGCCTGGTCGACCTGAATCCAAGTCAGTACCTGCGAGAACATGATACTCAAAGTTCTATCAATGACAGCCCATCCAGTCCTCTACCATTCCGAGTTCCCACGAACACTCACAGAGAGTGGAACATGCTCCCCACAATCCTGACAGAAACCACCTGTCCAGAAGTGTTCAGGGCAGGCCTTGGTGGCATCTACACCACCAGGGCCTGTATTCAAGTTGACATAGCGTGAGACTTAGCATGATGCTAACTTAAAAGCTCTTCCAATGTCCAATAGGATTTAATAGGACTTTTGGAAAAGCTTCTAAGTTAGCATCATGCTAAGTCTCATGCTATCTCAACGTGAGTACAGGCCCAGGTCTCCTACTGAGCTCCCAGTGAACCAAGCAGTGTAAATAGTTTTAACAAGTTTTTAGAGCAGTTGACATTGTTTTTAACTAAAATTTTAAAATAATAAATTGAGAGCACATGCCGCCTGCCTTGTAGTGTGATCCTAAATTGGACTTTATTATTATTATTATTTAAGGAAATTTATGTAGCGCTTCACCTTTAAGCTCTAAGCGCTTTACAATTGCCCTAAAATTATTCATATTAAAAACCGCTTACATACCTCCACACTATCCTTCACATTCTTACACACACACACACACACACACACACACACACACACATGCGCACACAAAGAAATATGTACATATTAAACTAAATATAAATAAAATACATATACATAATAAAATAACAATTTACAATCAGATTACATTAAAAAAATCAATTTTCAATTTACATAAACAAGTTACACATTCACAATGACCGCAAAAGTAAAGTATACATATAGGTACACACAAGGTTAACAAACATTCAAAAATAGAGAAACATGCTCATAAAAGCAAATTAAGACATACTCGTATTCACCGCACTCATGGGTTACAAACCGACAACAACAACAACAAAAAAAAAAAAAAAAGATTTTGTGTAAAACAATTTAAAAGAAAATGTATACGCCTTATACGCCTGAAGGTCCAGCATAAGGAAGAAGCAAAAGAAGAAGAAGAAGAAGAATAGCATGGCACCGGACAGGAGGGTGAAAAAAAAGGTTGTAAAGAGGAATGAATGGTTGGCAGGTGTGACTATATTATTATTATTTTTTTTTTTTTAACCCTCCACTGTCCCCGCCTTTTTTCTTCTTTTCTTTTTTCATCTTTCTTCTTCTTTTTTTTTGGGGGGGGGGTTCCTTTTTTTGGGGGGCGGCCTTTTTTTTTCCTTTTCCTTTTTTTTTTTCCCCCAAACATGTTTTCCTTCTCTCACACTTACTCGCCTTTACATGTGGGTTTGTATGAATTACTACAATGTACAATTGTTACTAACGCTTAATGTTTTTCATGGTACACAAGACTGTCTGGGGTTTTGTCGGACCTAGTGTGTAATGCATTATGACTCGTTCGTCCCATGCGTGCGACTGCGTGGAGTAGAATATAAACAACAACAACAACAACAACAACAACAACAACAACAACAACAACAACAACAACAACAACAACAACAACAACATGCAGGTGTGACTATACTGCAGGCTTACATTGGGCAGGTCGAGGGTGCTGTCCAGGTGCTTGGTGATGTAGCCCTCCAGGTAGGAGTGGAAGCGGGTGGAGGGCGGGAAGAAGTGCAGACACATGGCCAGCAGCTCCCACCCTCGCTGCAGACTCTCCCTGCAAAACACACAGTCCAGACCAGGTTACCCCCTACGCAAGTCTTCAGTAGTCTGGGTAGCTGAAATGATAGCTGAAATGAGCAGTTTGGGTGGGGAATGTCTAGTCCTATTCATTAAAACCATATAACACTGCTCACTGAAAATGAGTAGCAATCAAGAATTAACCCTTTCACCGCGAATGTCGCATTTGTGCACCACAATGGTTTAACACCCATGTCACTAAAAAGCATCAAATCAGGGCCTGTTATCTGAAGACTCTATTTTCATAATTTGGGGAGGTAAGGATAGGCCTAATGTTATACAAGTCACAGGAATTCTCAATATTGCAGATTTTTTTTTCTCTACCCAAGTTAAGCTTAATGGTATTTTTTGGCTAAAAAATGACTGGCAGCGAAAGGATTAAAGAGCATTATTTATCGATGTGGAAGAGTAGTAGAGGTCCAAACTGAGTAGAATACATGTACTACTCGAAAATAGTAGAGTAAACAGGTCGGACACATACACACACACACAAGTATTGACTCTCTCTACAATCTGTAGCATACTTCGTGTTTAAACATTCACAGTTCACAACGTACTCAACAAAACCCATGCAAACCAAACTGGTGTGAAAGTATTCCTCTATGGTCCCTTAGTAGCTTCTAACCAATGAAATGACTTCTAGTCTATTTTAAGGATAACAATGAATGCAAACGGGTGCTCTTTGTCTTCTTTATGATTATTTTTTTGCAAAACGTCATTAATCGGACTGTAATAAAAATTTTGCTTCGGAACTTTAACACACATTAGCTTTTAATATTATAAATAATGGAATTTAAAAAAATAAATAATGCCACAAATTTTCAAAACTGCACCGTTAAGCATTTTTTAAAATTAAAATTATACAATGCAAACCCAGCTAGTGTTGAACATTCGCAAAGGGAAAGAATCGGGCAGAGTTGAATGAGTTAAAGAATACATGCGCAATCACTACACTTAGATTTTTTTTCTTCAGTGTTTCGATGTTCAAAAGTTTTTATATTTTCAAAAGAAATGAAAGTAAATAGTAGCTCCGATGCACCATGTCTGCAACAACAGAACAGAAAACTCAATAAGTTGGAGGAAAACTATGAACTAAAATGATCATTTACACGTTGGACTGTAGGGGGGAAGTATTGTTTTTATTTTGATCTTGATGTGTGTTTTTATTTTTGCTCCTTCTGTTGCCTACTTTTTGCTCCTTTTGCTATATTTGATGTTTGCTGTTTAATTGCTTGTCTGTGTTGATAAAGGCGCATTCGCCGAAATATCCAGTAGTTTTGTTTTGTCTCTTGTGAATAAAATAACGTCACTTTGCACTTGTCGTGTAGTTGTTTGTTTGCTGTAAAATGAATGCAAAGCAAAATCACTGACTTTAGCATACACACAATTTTTTTTTAGAATGTTTTCAAAACATTATTTAATCCTTTTCCTAAAAAGTTTCCAAAATATTTTCAAAGTAATTCATTGCATTCCCAGAAAAGTATGATTGCACAACTAGAAACCATACACTTTGAAAATCTGTACATAAAACCACTCTATTTATCATATTAGCATTCTGCACTTGCAAATTCGAAGCATTCATAACTGTTCAACACTAAAGACTTTCGTTTTTTTCTTCTTCTATTTTAAAAATGTAAACATTGTTGACTCTAGCACTACAAAAAACAGAGGATGATGATGTTTAGACTCAAAGCATGCCGATGACACAGAAGCGTTACCAAACCTGGTTACCCCTTACACAACCCATGTGGAGCCTGAATTGCTGAAATGCGTCATCTTGGTGTAACATGTTTAGTCGTAATCAGTAATCACAGTTCACTAAATAATGTGTAGTCGTCAAGAACCGAAATGCATAATTATCAATTCTGAAGTGTAGCAAAGGTCCAAACTGTGCAAAAAGTTACTTGTGTTGTAATGTAAAAAAAAAGAGACTTTTTTTCCTCCAAGTATAAACTACTATTGTTAGTTTTTCCATGCAAAAATGAGAACTCTACTATACTGACTCTTATATTTGAGTGAAGTAGGGAGGGAAGGTATTAGGTACTTATAGTCACAGAGGCGTCTCTGTGAAATTCGGGTTGCTCCCACCTGGAGAGCGCGTCGCAGCCAGAGGCGCGCCACTCAATTTTTTTGCATGCGATTTTTGTGTGGCCGATGAGGAAGGAAAGGGGGTGGTGGGTAAATTTTGACCAAATGACAACTTTTTCATTGCCACTGGGTTTAACGTGTGCAAAGTGCATGGGCACACAGGACCTCGGTTTATCGTCTCATCCGAAAGACTCCATGTTCAGACCGTAAGGCCTAGTGCAAAGTGAGAGGAAAAATCCCCTGTACCCAGGTTCGAACTGCAAAGGGTTTACTTGACACGAGGCGAACGCGCTTCCACTGTGTCACTCTACACAAAAGAATGCAAGGGAAAGAAATGGTGGGGGATAGAGGGCGGTTCTCAATGTGTTGGGAAAGGTGCCTGCATCCACTTCAAATACGTCCAGATCTGTTTACCCTTATAATGAACAACCTGGAATTTGCCACAGAAAAACCCGGAATTTGAGAAGAAAAACCAGAATTCACATCGCAATGTCGCTTATGCCACCATGCAAAATTTTGAAGTCCACGTTGCAGTACTTGCAGTGTGCATGCTCGTCTCCCAAACGCGAACTTGTTATTCCTGGCACTTTCAAATACTTTTGAGAAAACGTCTGCTTCACTTTTGGCTGTTTCACCCTATCACTGCTGTCGTTTGTCGAAGATTTCTGGCGCTTGCCGCCTGCGGTTGACTTGCCTGACGACATGTTTG
Organism: Phymorhynchus buccinoides; assembly: GCA_017654935.2. NCBI lineage: Eukaryota > Metazoa > Mollusca > Gastropoda > Neogastropoda > Raphitomidae > Phymorhynchus > Phymorhynchus buccinoides. The sequence goes on from CM065701.1 coordinate 37,551,180, forward strand.
GCGCAAAACTACAACCCTTGCGTCTTTTCATACAAACGGAAACAAATAATTTTTCGAAATCCCGTCACCCCAAATTTATTATTTTACCCAGAATTTTTGCAAACTCCTGGGATAATTCCGGAAAAACTGGGAGGGTAAACAGGTCTGTACGTCCAACTTTTTGTGAAGCACGATTGGCTGTCCATTACTTTCTTCTGTTTTGTTTTCATTTTTAATGCATGAATATGTGGGGGGGGGGGGGGGTTGGTGGGTTGTTTTTTGCACTGTGTTAGTATGAGACCACACTTTAATTTCTCTTAACGAGATAATAAAAATTATTTTTGACTTTGACTTTGACTTGAATGTGTCAAGTAAAAACCAGAGCCTGCATTCACATTGAGATAAGTTTGAGACCTTACAACTTATTTTCGACACAGAAATTAATTTCAGAAGTTGAAAAAAGAAGATGAAGGAAACTATATGTGGTGTGTTGTATTAAAGTATTGTTTGATGTATGATGAAGGAAACTATATGTGGTGTGTTGTATTAAAGTATTGTTTGATGTATGATGAAGGAAAAAAAAGAAAAGAAAAAAAAAAGTATGAGAGCTATCGTCACGATATCTTAGAAGTCCTTCTAAAGTACAGTGGAACCTCCCTTATAAGACCTCCCATTATAAGACTCCCTCCCATATAAGACCTACTTCTCTAAGACATTGCCCTTCTTTGTAAGCATTAAAATTACCTCCCTTATAAGACCCCTCCCTTATTGGCTACTGCAAAGAACACCTTTTGCAAGAGTGAATGCCCTTGGTGGGTGGGGGAAGATGGTCGAGCACTGACCAAACAAGGGCATAACTCTCGCCAATAACCCTATTTGAGGCCATTAAATGGCTGCCTTTCGCAAGAGTGAATTCCCTTTTCAGCACTAACAAGGGATTCACTTTCACTGTCAAGGGCGTTAATAACCATAGTTGCAGAGACCAATAAGACCTCACTTGGGATGATTTTTGAAGGTCTTAATAGGGAGGTTCCACTGTAGTAAGATTTAACAGGACCATCTGAACGTGAACACAGGCCTAGGTGTGCGCAGTGTGTGTGCGTGCACTGACTCTTTCTTGTTGTCGGTGGTCTGCCGCGTGAGCTGGATGTAGACCTCGTCCCGCAGGTTGGCGCTGCCCCAGCCCTTGGTGATGATGTCCAGGGCCACGCTGATGGGGGCCTGCTTCCCCCGCCGGTCACCCATGTACAGCTGGATCACTGCCCCTCGCGTTAAGGACATAACCAGAAAGTCAAATCCCCCCATGGGGATACCGGGGGGGGGGGGGGGGGTCTTTTGTATAAATAGTTCCCCCACCTTCTGGAAGTTCTGTGCTTGTAACTTCCTCCAATCTGTCACTCTCTTTGACTCTGCCTTTTCCCTTTGCTTACTGTCATCTACTATTTTTCTGCCTTACCGGTGGTCCATTCTCCTGCCTTTTTTTCGCGAAACGCTTTCAAAAACATTTCCTCCTCCAGCCGAAGTCGGACTTGCTGGGCTCTTAGTTAGGCGCATAACGGAAGCATGACGCATCTACGCTCATAATTGACAGGAAACTGTCTGAGCGATCGAAGAAGAAGAAGAAGAAAGGCAAAGCCTGCAAGGCTCACTCGCTTTGCATTACAAAAGAAGAACAACAACAAACGAGTGGGGGGGGGGGGGGGGGCATTGTCGCTGATGGGACTGGTTTTCAAAATTCCTAGCACGATCGCTGTATTACTTTAAAAAAACTATTTTCATATTGGAAAGAGAAGACACTGAATCTCACCAATTGACCCAAGCCAGAAACTCTGTACTGAAAGGATACATTTGAATATATCACAGGCTTCTTTCTTGATGCTTTTGTCGTTTGTTCGAATCATGGGCTTCTGTATAGGATCCTGCACGCAAAAAACAACAACTTTGGTTAGGAGGTAAAATGGGAAATGCATACAAACACAATTATTTTGCAGCAAATTCTGAAAAGTGGGTCCAACTTATTTTTTAATTGATCAAATTAACTGAAAGAACCACAACGCAGGAAAAAGACAACACACTCAGCCTCTTCTTCTTCTTCTTAGTACGTGGCCACAATCAACACACTGATTATTATGCCACGGAACCGGGGAGGTTCATCCACACATGCCTCTGTTTGTATTTCCACACATATACAGCTAACACACACTTCAGTCTCTCCCCTACCCTTCCCCCCTCTAGTTCCCCAGCAGTAGTTTCTGTTTTCAGAAACACATGCATGCAAGCGCACAGGCACACATAGACACATGTTCACTCGCACAAACGCATTCACTCATAAATATATACACCACACACGTAAACACACACACACACATGAAGCTCACACACTCACACACGCAGCTTTTGTTTTTCATCTTGTTTGCTTCAGTTGGGTTTCTCATTTATTTATGACGACAGGATGAAAAAAAGCTTTGTTTAGCTTATTCCTTTATCGTCAAAAAAGATCATTTTGACTTGACTTGACACACACACATACACACACACACACACACACACACATGAAGCACACACACACACAAAGGGCGTTACCTTTGACCACGTGAGCATGTTGTTGAGGGACACCTTCTTGCCAAACAGGCCCTTTTTGTGGCGGTTGAGGTGCTGGTGGGCATAGCTCTCTATGTCACTCTCCGAGGGCAGCTTCTGCCAGCACAGAAATCGCTGAACAGTGCACTTCAACATACGTCCGAGTTCCCCCCCCCCTCCGCAATTTCTTCTTCTTCTGCGTTCCCAGGCCATATGGCCATAATGGATAAGGTATGTATGTGTTAGTTTTCACTGGTCTCCCCGCTGCGCACAGCTTACACATTCCGATTTCGGAGGAGCTCAAAGGAGAAATATTATTTGGAAGATTTTATTGGAAAAAAAGGCAGGAGAATGGGCCAATAAGTCAGAAAGATAGCAGATGACAGAAAGCAAAGGGAAAAGGCAGAGTCAAAGAGAGTGGCAGATTAGAGGAAGTTACAAGCACAGAACTTCCAGAAGGTGGGGGAACTATTTGTATGGAAGACCCCCCCCCCCCCCCCCCCCCCCCCCCCCCCGGTATCCCCATGGGGGACCCCCCCGCGATAAGAACGCAATAAGAAGGCCATTTATTTTGGGAACCAATATGTGTGGGTTAGTATGTGTCTATTTATGTGAGCGTGTGAGAGAGGATGGGTGTGGGTGTGGGTGTCTGTGTGTATATCTGCGTTTGTGTGACAAAACATATGTGATTGGCACGATATACTCTTTGCGTTTGTTTCAAGTGTTAGTGCCTAACACTACATTACTCTCATTTACCACCATGTAAAGGAAGTGCCCTATCAAAACGAGCAAGCAAACAAGCAAAATTAGTTTTAAAAACATCATTTTCAACACACACACACACACACATGCGCACACACACACACAATGATTTGGGGACAAGACTTTAATCCTTTCACCGCCAAAGTCGCATTTTAGCACCACAGTGATTTAACACCTATGTCACTAAAAGGCATCAAATTGTGGTCTATTATTCAAAGACCCTATTGTCTTGGTTTTGGGAAGTAAGGATAGACCTTATTTTATATATGTTACATAAGCATCCCCAATACTGCAGACGGATTTTGTTCTCTACCCAAGTAAATTTAATGGACTTTTTTGGCTGAAATATGGCTGGCGGTGAAAGGGTTAAACAACTGTATAATGTTAACATAGTATATGTAATGTATTGTGTACGGGTACGTTATAAGCTATATGCTTGTTGCTACCCTGTTACCTCATTATTGTTTATAATTTGAAATTGTTGAATAAAAAAACCGCTTACACCAACATAGTGATAGTCTGTTGCTTTCGTCCACCCCCCCACCAAACTGCATTCCCTTACTTCCTCAATGAGTCAATCCCCTCCACACAAACATTGTTCAGTCCCACCCTGAACTTCGCTCCACTCCCTCCCCCTCCAACCCTCCTCTCCCCCCTCCTACTTGTCTGTTGAGGGAGCAGGTGCTGAAGCTGTAGGACATGTTGGCAGCCATCCTACCCCCCCCCCCCTCCCCCGTGGGGATACCGGGGGGTCTTTTGTATAAATAGTTCCCCCACCTTCTGGAAGTTATCTGCTTGCAACTTCCTCTAATCTGTCACTCTCTTTGACTCTGCCTTTTCCCTTTGCTAACTGCCATCTACTATCTTTCTGCCTTACCAGGGTCCATTCTCCTGCCTTTTTTCACGAAACTTTCACAAACATTTCCTCCTCCAGCCGAAGTCGGACTTGCTGGGCCTAACTATTTCTGAGTTAGGCGCATAATGGCAGCATGACGCATCTGCGCTCATAATTGACAAGAAACTGTCTGAGCGATCGAAGAAGAAGAAGAAGAAGAAGCCATCCTACCACCAATCCCAATCTTCACACCTGATTTTCTCTTCCTTACTCACCAGATATCCATCAAATCTCACTACCCCCCCATCCTCCCAAACTTTCCATCTATTTCTAATGTATGCGTTTGCAGAGCATGAAGTCAACACAGCTGCTGTGCCTGTTTTAATCTTTAGAGAGGGAGGTCAATACTATTATTTTTATGACACATAGGTTGCTTAGCATGCGCATCTAATAAAATGTGATACCCTATTTTTCGGACTATAAGGAGATACTTTTTTTTCCCAGCTGCGTATTTTACTTTCTAGTGATTTATTATTTGCAAATTTTTGTCCCAGCTGCGTATTTTACTTTCTAGTGATTTATTATTTGTTTGCCTTTAATTTTCTTGTTCTTGATTTAAGCGCACTGAGCTCATGTGAGAAAGACCGCTATATAAATTAACATTATTATTATGATTATTATATGACTAATAAAATAGTTTAAAAAATTATAACCCAAAAATCTAAAATGTGGGTAAAATTTGCGGGGTGCGCCTTAGAGTTAGAGTCTGAAAAATATGGTAGTTAAAGTTAGTTAGGTGCATTATAGTCACAGAGGCGTCTGTGAAATTCGGGTTGCTCCCACCTGGAGAGCGTGTCGCAGCCAGAGGCGCGCCACCCAATTTTTTTTTTTTTTTGGCATGCGATTTTTGTGTGACTGAGGAAGGAAGGGGGGGGGGGGGGGGGTGGGGTAAAGTTTGACCAAATGACAACTTTTTCATTGCCACTGGGTTTAACGTGTGCTAAGTGCATGAGCACATGGGACCTCGGTTTATCGTCTCATCCGTTTGACTAGACGGTAACTTTGTAGACAGTAGCTTTGTGCGTGGATATAATCCCGGGAGTAAACAACTGTACTCTCACCCCTCACAGTAGCTTTTCTTTAAGCTCCTTTCAGTTCATGCCTTTTGTTAACACTCGTCACCAGCATAAACCAATTTAAAGTGTTTTATCCATTAGGCTTACATTGTTTCATAGTGGCATACCACTTGTAAGGTCTTTTCCTATCCCTAACTACAATCAATGATAAAAAATGTTAAAAAACCCACCTTGAAACAAATAGATCTCTGTGGAAAACTGAAAGGAGCTAGAATGAGGGGAATTAACTCACTAAGCACTGGCCGGTTGCTTCCCCTTACAACCGTTTAGGACGGGCCATTCGACTAGGTTCGAAAACCCATCACCACAAAAAAGTTATGAAAAGTTATGGACTGATATTTTCAGATAAGATTACTAACACCATGCACTAAACGATCGTAAAATATCAGATTCTATACCTTCGTCGTTTGTCTCCTATTGATGAAAATAGCTAACACATAGAAAGAAGGAAAATTTCACATTCCGATCTTTGACCCCCAACTAGGCCTACAACCAAACCTGAATGGGAAGTCTGCAATGGTTGGTTGATTTCAAGAGAGGCAAGGTCAAAGCAAACTGAAAATAGGTTATGACTTTGCACCGGAAAGCTGGTTACACGCCAGAAATCAAAACCTCTTGAAAACTCTTATGAGCCGTAATCCGGGCCATTCGTCCTAAACGGTTGTGCGAGCCATGAGCTCATTCGTCCCAAGTGAGTTAATGTACTGTGCCCTACCTGTCTGTTGAGAGAGCTAGTGCTGGGGCTGAGGGACATGTTGGCGTCGGAAGGGGAGGCGACCACCATGGAGAGGGGCCGGTGGGTCATGTCGGCCTGCAGGGACTGGCTGCGCTCCACGGCGGGGCTGGCCTCCCCCTTCTCCCCCGCGCCCACCCCCCCACCCCCTCCTCCGCCCTTCTTGCGGCGCAGGGAGGCGTGGTGGGTCTCCAGGGGGATGGGGATGGGGGAGGACTGGGTGGTGCCCCGCGGGGAGCTGGTGCTCAGCATGCTGCTGCTGTCAGAGTCCTCCAGGCTCTGGTCTGGAACCACTGGAGACACACAGAAAACAACAGTACAGAAATCTGGAACCACTGCAATCACAGTAGACAACAACAAACTTACAGCATGCTTCAGCATATTTGGCATACTCAGAACACAACAGCACACAAAAACAAGCGCGGATTCGCAATCGTTTGTGGCGTGCGACAATTGAAAATGAAACATCATTTTAAAGAATAAAAACCACACCATACAGCTTACTAAGAACACAGTAATACAGCATACTCAGAACATAGCAACAGATTACAGAGCATGATGACATTTTCACTCAAAACACAATACTCAAGATTAGAAGGTGTGGGGAGCTGCAAAACAGCATGCATGCTGGTGTGAGAATCCTCCTGGCTCAGGTCTGGAACTGCTGATGACACTTCTTCTTCTTCTTTGATCGCTCAGACAGTTTCCTGTCAATTATGAGTGTAGATGTGTCATGCTGCCGTTACGCGCCTAACTAAGAAATAGTTAGGCCCAGCAAATCCGACTTTGGCTGGAGGAAATGTTTTTGAAAGTGTTTCGTGAAAAAAGGCAGGAGAATGGACCACCGGTAAGGCAGAAAGATAGTAGATGACAGTAAGCAAAGGGAAAAGGCAGAATCAAAGAGAGTGACAGATTAGAGGAAGTTACAAGCACAGAACTTCCAGAAGGTGGGGGAATTATTTATACAAAAGACCCCCCGGTATCCCCACGGGGAGAGCTGATGACACACAACAGGAGTTATACAAAAACTGCAGATTTGCAGATGTCAAAGAGAGAGGGAGAGAGGGAGAGAGAGAGAGAGAGGGAGAGAGGGAGAGAGGGAGAGAGAGAGAGAGAGAGAGAGAGAGAGAGAGGAGAGAGAGAGAGAGAGGGAGAGAGAGAGGGAGAGAGAGAGAGAGAGAGAGAGAGAGAGAGGGAGAGAGGGAGAGAGAGAGAGAGAGAGAGAGAGAGGGAGAGAGAGAGAGAGAGAGAGAGAGAGAGAGGGAGAGAGAGAGAGAGAGAGAGAGAGAGAGAGAGAGAGAGGGAGAGAGGAGAGAGAGAGAGAGAGAGAGAGAGAGAGAGAGAGAAGAGAGAGAGAGAGGGAGAGAGAGAGGGAGAGAGAGAGAGAGAGGGAGAGAGAGAGGGAGAGAGAGAGGGAGGGAGAGAGAGAGAGAGGGAGAGAGAGAGAGAGAGAGAGAGAGAGAGGGAGAGAGAGAGAGAGAGAGAGAGAGAGAGAGAGAGAGAGAGAGAGAGAGAGAGAGAGAGAGAGAGAGAGAGAGAGAGAGAGAGAGAGGAGAGAGAGAGAGGGAGAGAGAGAGAGAGAGAGGGAGAGAGAGAGAGAGAGAGAGAGAGAGAGAGAGGAGAGAGAGAGAGGGAGGGAGAGAGAGAGAGAGAGAGAGAGAGAGAGAGACAGAGAGAGAGAGAGGGAGAGAGAGAGGGAGAGAGAGAGAGAGAGAGGGAGAGAGAGAGAGAGAGAGAGAGAGGGAGAGAGAGAGAGAGAGAGAGAGAGAGAGAGAGAGAGAGAGAGAGAGAGAGAGGGAGAGAGAGAGAGGGAGAGAGAGAGAGAGAGAAGGAGAGAGAGAGAGAGAACGGGGTTGGGGTGGGGGTTGGAGGGGAAGACACAGAGAGATGGGGGGGGGGGGGGAGGTGTTTTTTTTATATGAAAGTCACAAAACTTCCAGCAAATCCATTATAAACTAAATTAAAGTAGCCTCTTACATCCCCTTGATGGGGGGGAGAGATTCAGAAACACAGTTTCAAAGAGCATTTTAAATTTCGTAACTCAGACAAATGTGGTTGATGGCTTGTGTCTCTGAGCTGTTTTGCAAAATCTACGTATAGTTTCGTTAGCAGACATAGTTCACAGAAGATACTGTGAACAGAAATAATACATTCTTGCATCAATATGACCACCAAGACCTAAAGGAATTGTTCTTTGGGGAAAAAGACAAGCTTTCTACAAAATTCTTATAAAAATTGTTTGTATTTTTAAAGCAGACATGCCAACTGACAACAAAGAGACAAACCTGAAGCACAACCGCTTTGATAACAGTTTGAACGACAACTAAGCTTCATCACTGCTTGGTGAAAACAAGTACTTCACTATACTCAGAATCAATAAATGATGTAAAAGATGATGGTCATTTTGTGCAATTGAAGTGATAAAAAAATTGTCATACCTACTTTCAGTCATTTTCTTATTACTCTAGTCATGTGTGCTTGATGTGCAGTAATAATATCATTCTATAGTTTCTAAAAGAGAGAAGCTCATCATTTTTACAAACATTAGCTGTTAACAAAGGTAATGATAACACATTAGATTATCAAAACTGGTTATTCTATCAATAAATGATGACAGCAAAGATAATGATACAAACTTAAGATAATGACGACACTGCTTTAACCCTTTCACCGCCAACGTCACATTTTTGCACCACAATGATTTAACACCCATGTCACTAAAAGGCATCAAATCAGGGTCTGTTATGCCAAGAACATGTCCTCATAATTTCGGGAGGTAAGGATAGGCCTTACTTTAAACATGTCACAGAGGAATCCCCAGTATTGCTGACAGATTTTTGTCTCTACCCAGGTAAACTTAATGGACATTTTTTGCTAACAAATGGCTGGCAGTGAAAGGGTTAAACAACAATTTGACAACTGCTATGTATATAAATTATAATGTATTTGGAAAGGAAAAGAATGATCTAACTACAACATAGAGAGAGAGAGAGAGAGAGAGAGAGAGAGAGAGAGAGAGAGAGAGAGAGAGAGAGAGAGAGAGAGAGAGAGAGAGAGAGAGAGAGAGAGAGAATGCTCAGAGATTAGAAACAGTGACAGAGAGACAGTGACAGAGAGACACAGAAAGAAGGATTGATTATATAAAAAAAATCTTGTACTTTCTGCTTTGAAGCTGATACCCTGAAACTATGCTTTTTGACAAGTGCAAAACAACAATAAAATTACACACACAAAATCAAGAAAACTCCTTTTACTTGTCATGATATCCCAAAGCTCCGAGGCAGGAAAGATCTGAGGCATAGTGTGAACCCTAAACACGGACACCACAAATCCACAGACGCCCTGCCCTGTATGTCTACCCACCACAAACCTCTCTTCTGCTACGAAACATTTCTTGTCCCTTTCAGAATTACAATGGAGGGAGAATAAAAGAAAAAGGTGACAGCTTGTTGAGCTATGACTCATTCCTGGCCATATGTCACACACACACACACAGAAGTTACACCGCATACATAATCAGGAAAAAGTCTGCTCTTTCTCTAAGGCTACGCAACAAATGAGATCTTCCAACGTTGTGCCAAATTAAATTTTTAAATATTTCGTCAACAAATTTTCTTATTTCGTATATTTTACGCATCTTGGTAAGGAATAGGGTTAGGGATAGGGTTAGGAAACATGTCAGAGTTAATGTTGTTAGTTTTTGAAGACATTTGCGCACGTGATTGAGTGCCGTACCCGCAGCCTGGAGAATTAGAAATACGGGCCTGTACCCCCAGCCTCTGCCTAAAATAAGACTCCAAAACAGACAAGTAGTTGACAAGTGAGACAGGCAACGTAGACAAATGTGACCCCCAATACAGATTTTGCTTTAAAATCATGACTCATACTAAAACATGTGTTACCCCCTTACGTCTGCAGCTTTATGCACAGCTGTATGCATTGGTAAACTGGATGGACAGGTAAGCACTTATGAGAAAAGAAACTATTGAACATTGATCAACGCGGGCTGGTTTTACTTCTTTTTTGTTGTTCCTGAGAATTTTACAATAAAAGTAATTTACAAAAATCAACCCAAAAGCAAAAGAAAAATACTTTAACAAGCGCGGATTCGCGGATTCGCAATCGTTTGTGGCGTGCGACAATTGAAAACGAAACATCATTTTAAAGAGCAGCCGCAATTTGAAGTGCAGCCTCGGTGAAAGGGTTAATCATTGGCGGTGAAAGGGTTAATCTAAATCGGAGCACTGAATAGTGATTTCCATACAATTGAAAACATGAGACCACAATATAATTTCTCTTGTTGAGATAATAAAGTAATTTTGACTTTGTCTTTGACACACACACAAGTCTTTGATCACTTACTGTCATAATCTGGATACTTGGGCCTCATCTGCACGTCGTCTCTGCCCATGATGGGGGAGCTACTGGTGTCCAAGCTGAAGACCGCCTGGTAGCCGTTGGCCGGCAAGCCGGGGTGCAGCACCGTTCCTGGCCGCGGGATATTAGCGTAATCCGGCTCGTCCTGACTCCCGGGACCCCCCACATCCGAGTGGAGCGGGGTCTGGGACAGGTAGCTGTCTGAGCGTTCGTGTCGGGGCAAGTCCTGGTCCGACCCCGCCCCCACCAGCGTGCCCCCCACACTACTCCCGCGCACCCCCCCTCCGCCGCCACTCTCCCCGCTCGCGCTCTTGGAAGACACGCTTTCGTGCACGGATTCCTGGAGGTTGCGCAGAGAGCCGTGGGAGGAGTGGGCATCGGACATGTTTCGGGTGGAGCCGTGTGACGACTGGCTGTCCGACAGCTCCCGCATGCGCGAGTACATGATCTGAGTGTCCGAAGGGGCGCGCTCGGGCCGGTGGTAGCCCAGCACCCCGCGTGACGAGTGGGACGTGTCGCTGTCGGAGCGTTCGTGGCGGTAGTAGGTGCCGCTGCCCCCGTAGCTCTCCGCCGTGTCCGAGGAGTACGACTGCGAAGACTGAATGCCCGTAGAGCCGCCCGGGAAGTAGGTACCGTCCTGGGGGTAGGGCACGTCGTACCCCGCGTTGCTGCCGTCCCGCTTGAACCCGGTCTGGCCCTCGCGGCGTATGCAGGTGGGGTTGGTGCGCGGGAAGGCGCGGGGCTTGGACTTGTGCAGCGAAGGCAGCGGGGAGGCGCTGCCCTGCTGGGCGGCGGCGATGTCCTGAGAGAAGGCCAGGCACTCCTCGCGGCTGGAGCGCAGGTCCGGGCTGTACACGCGCTCCATGCGCGCCACCGCCGACCCGGGCACCTCGTGGTGGTAGTTGTCCGGGCGAACGTAGATCAGCGACGCCGGGAAACCCTCCGGAGGGAAAGGGGAAGGCTGGCCGGCCGTCTCCTGCAACGAAGTCTTCCTGACCGCCGGGGTGTCTCCGTAAGCCGGCTGCCGAGAAGGACTATCCCCGAGACTGCTTTGTCGCGAATGCGCATCCGACAAGCCGGGTTGCTGTTGTTGCTGCCGCTGCCGAGTGTCAAACCCTCCCTGGAGAAAGGCGTAGGGGTCCCCAGGGAACCCCACCGCGTGACCCGGCGCAACAGCCCCGCCGCCGCTGTGTCGCCCCGTCATGCTGGAATCGGAGGCTGTCTTGTGCAGCGAGCGGGAGCGCTGCGGCCGGGGCGAGTCGATGATGGTGCGCTGGGGCATCTCGAAGGAGTCCCGGCGGGCGATGCTGCGTGGGAGGGGGGCGAAGGGCAGGCCGTCGCTCTGCGTGGACTGCGAGGAGTGGCTGCCCCGCATGTGCACGTCCCCGTTGACTGAGGAGTGGGAGTCCGAGCCCTCGTGGCGGCCGGAGCTGCTGCTGTGGGACGAGGTGGAGTCCTGCCGGGTGTAGCGGTGCTGCACAACAAACAAACAGAGATTCTGTCTTCTCCAAGTGTATCTGGTACCGTATTTTACGGACTATAAGGTGCACCTGATTATATGGTGCACCCCCCAAATTTTACACAAAATTCAGATTTTGTTATTGTGGGTGTTTTTTAAAAAACTATATTAACCCTTTCACCGCCAGTCATATTTCAGCCAAAACTTTCCATTAAATTTACCTGGTTAGAGAACAAAATATATCTGCAGTATTGGGGATTCTTCTGTGACATATAATAAGGTCTATCCTTACTTCCCAAAACTAAGACAATAGGGTCTTTGGGTAATAGACCCCAATTTGATGCCTTTAGTGACGTAGGTGTTAAATGATCGCTGTGGTGCTAAAATGCGTCTTTGGCGGTGAAAGGGTTAATAGTAAAAGACACTTTCATCATGATAACAATAAAATTACTCACATTATAAGGCCATAGGGAGGAAGATCTCAGTCTAGGAAAAAAAACGTATTGCCTTATAGTCCGTAAAAGACACTTTCATCAATGATAACAATAAAATTACTGCTAGAAGAGAGAGAGAGAGAGAGAGAGAGAGAGAGAGAGAGAGAGACAGAGAGGTACGAAGAGATAGTTGAAGGAAGATAAATAGAGAGAGAGACTGACAAGAGAGAGAGAGAGACATAGAAAGACAACCCAGAGAGAGAGAGAGAAGAGAGAGAGAGAGAGAGAGAGAGAGAGAGAGAGAGAGAGAGAGAGAGAGAGAGAGAGAGAGAGAGAGAGAGAGAGAGAGAGAGAGAGAGAGAGAGAGAGAGAGAGAGAGAGAGAGAGAGAGATTTATTGGCCCATTCATTGCTTTGGAAATTGATCCAGAGAGAGAGAGAGAGAGAGAGAGAGAGAGAGAGAGAGAGAGAGAGAGAGAGAGAGAGAGAGAGAGAGAGAGAGAGGAGAGAGAGAGAGAGAGAGAGAGAGAGAGAGAGAGAGAGAGAGAGAGAGAGAGAGAGAGAGAGAGAGAGGGGAGAGAGAGAGAGAGAGAGAGAGAGAGAGAGAGAGAGAGAGAGAGAGAGAGAGAGAATTATTGGCCCATTCATTGCTTTGGAAACTGACCCAGAGAGAGAGAGAGAGAGACAGAGAAGAGAGAGAGAGAGAGAGAGAGAGAGAGAGAGAGAGAGAGAGAGAGAGAGAGAGAGAGAGAGAGAGAGAGAGAGAGAGAGAGAGAGAGAGAGAGAGAGAGAGAGAGAGAGAGAGAGAGAGAGAGAGAGAGAGAGAGAGAGAGAGAACTCAAGACTCAAAAACTCTTTATTACACAAGGGTTAAGATTTTAGGCCAAGCCTATTCTTCCAACCTGTCCTTGGGACAAAAACTAGACTAATACAAAACAATTGGGCAAATATATATGGGCATGCATGATGATGCAAGGCAACAATAAAAAAAATTAAAAAGACAAGAGACAGAGAGACACACAGAGAGACAAAAAGACAGAGACAGACAGACACAGAGAGAGACAGAGAGACAAAGACAAAGAGACAGAGGCAGACAGACAGAATACGAATACGAACTTTTTTAATGAGGGAAATTGGATAAGCTGAGACAGCTTTTTTTACACCATGCCCTCAGGCAAAACATAGCTGGTAAGAAATCTTCCTAGCAAAAGAGGGAATGTGACACATGACGTGGGGGGTCTTTAATAGGAGGAATGCAAGGGCAGGGGGTGGGGGATTGGGATAAGGTACATCGAAAAGAAGGTGCCTATGAGTCACCTCACCGAGCTTAACTCTTCTACTACCGTCGGAGGGTTGACCCGCCGGTTTACCGTATACCGTTGCTAGCCACAGGCGGGTTTGACCGCCAGATACTAGGGAAACCCCGGTGTCCCCCTTTGCGCTATTTATATCAAGTGACATCACATCCTTTACTTCCGTGACATGCGCAGTTCGCTCAGGGAAAGCACAATCTTCCGCCATCTTCATTTGTAGGCTAAATTTTGTCATTTTCAATCGATTTTCGTCGCGTTTTCGACGATGGAAACTGACAACTTTTGGCGTGAACCTCTACAAGATGGCGATAGTGCCGACAAAGCATTTACTGTGGAAAAAGTGGCAGAATCTGAACTTAGGCGAATCAAAAAGAGCATCGAAAGTGTTGAAACGATCTTGGGTTTGCAGCAACAGATCGACACAGGTAAATTTAGTGATGATTCGAGCGAGTATTTTTTTTAATGAATTTTTAAAGTGAGTGTGTGCGAAAATTAATAGCAGCGGCAAAAATTACTTGGTGCGCAACAGTAAACAGTCTAAGTAATACTTGGTAGTAGAAGAGTTAAAGCTCTAGTCAATAATGGGAATAAGTCACTGCCGAGGCAGTTTACCCTGACCTTAATACCTAACAACACAGATCAGCGATTCCACATAAAGGATCTTGCCTCAATTCACTCTGAAGATTAAATGGCTGTGAATCTGAGCGCGCGTTAAACATCAAATATCTTTACAGATTGCAACCCACCTCTATCTTTTGTGTCTCAATGCTCTCGCTCTATTCACTGACTCCCCAATAGGCATGCAAAGTAAACAGTAAAGAGCCCGGCATTATTTTGTCAAAAGCCACTTGACAGTGAATGTTTTTCTTTTCAAGGAGTGATATAATCTTTGTACAATTTTCACTATGCCAACACACACCACTTATTTTTGATAGCATCCCCATCTCATGGGGAATATGAACAGGACTTGCCTCTATGTGGTTTTATATTTATAGGGGAGGGGGGGGGGGGGGGGGGGGGGGGAGGGAAGAGTTACTATCCCTGAACATGGTCTGGCACTGAGAGCTCTCTTCTCAAAGTATCTGGAGATTTTGTATCCCCAAAATGTTTGCAAAAACAACAACGCCGACAATCTATAACTCTTAACCCTTTCATCGCCACTGTCGCCTCTTGGCACCACAATGATTGAACACCCATGTCACTGAAAGGCATCAAATGAGGGTCTGGTATCCAGTGACCTTATGTTCTTAATTTTGGGAGGTAAGGACAGGCCTGATTTTATGCATGTCACAGAGGAATCCCCAATATTGCAGACATAATCTTTTCCCTACCCAGGTAAGTTTAATGGAACGGTTTGGCTGGCGATGAAAGGGTTAATGTAAGCAAATTTGATCCTTCAGACTTTCACCAAAGCCACAGACAGCAACAAGACACATCACTACCAAAATCAAAACAACAAAAACAAGCCTCACCCTGACCTCTCCTCACTCTCACTTTTCTTCAATCACTACCTTTACACCCCACCCACCCCCCCCACCTTCCCCCCACAATCCCACACTCCTGTCCTCATCCTCACTTTCCTCCAATCACAACCCACCCCCCCACCCCCTTTTCCCACCCCCCTGTTCTCACCTTCCTGCCCACCCGAGGGCTGGTGGTCTGCGACTGTCCCGAGGAAGCCGAGGACCTCAGCGACGACGCCCGGCCACCCCCTCCACCACCTCCTCCACCCATGGTGCAGCTGGCTCCTCCTCCTCCTCCTCCACTGCCCACTACGCCCCCTCCTCCAGCAGCACCCCCGTGGTCCCGGCGCTGGCGGAGCAGAAAGCACAATAAGAGCACTGCGAGATAGAGGAGCGACAGGGAGGAGAAGAGGAAGAAGAAGCCCACGTCCTGCCAGAAGGTGTGGGCGGGCAGCGAGGCGATGTGCTCCGCCATGCTGACTCTGCCCTCACCACCACTAATACTGACGGCGTTGGTGTTGGTGAAGAAGCCCTGAGGACGGTGCTCTGTGCTGCAAGGAAAGAAGGGGCCGTCAGCGAGGGAGCGCGCAGAAGAAGAAGAA
>CM065701.1:37571851-37591851 GCA_017654935.2 Phymorhynchus buccinoides
TCTCCTCTCTCTTCGGTCTCTCTTCTCTCTCTCTCTCTATCTTTCTCTCTCTCTCCATCTCTCTCTCTTCTTTCAATCTCTTTCTCTCTCTTCTCTCTCTCTCTCTCTCTCTCTCCTCTCCTTCTCTCTCTTGACAATATCTTTAACTCTCTCTCTCTATCTCTCTCTCTCTCTCTTGACAAATTATCTCTACTCTAACCTCTCTCTCTCTCTCTCTCTCTCTCTCTCTCTCTATCTCTTAACTCTCTCTCTCTCTCTCTCTCTCTCTCTCTCTCTCTCTCTCTCTCTCTCTATCTCTCTCTCTCTCTCTCTCTCTCTCTCTACCTCTCTCTCTCTCTCTCTCTCTCTTGACAATGATCTCTCTCTCTCTCTCTCTCTCTCTCTCTCTCTCTCTCTCTCTCTCTCTCTCTCTCTCTCTCGTCTTCTCGTTGATTGGGGCTGTTGGTCTATGTCAATTAAAATTGTTTGCCTTGCCTCTCTCTCTCTCTCTCTCTCTCCAAACATACACACGCAAGCATGCATACATGTACGCATGCACGCATGCACACACGCATGTGTGCGCCACACAGAGAGGGAGAGGGAGAGCGAGAGAGAGAGAGAGAGAGAGAGAGAGAGAGAGAGAGAGATATGGGTTAAAGACACACTGCTAAGTAACATCTGCTTCACTCAATACTCTCTCTTTGCTTATGCAGCCACATGAAAGATCTGCGGTTCCTTCTGGGAAAAGGCACAAACATGGTTCTCTTTCTTTCTGAGGCTGGGGTTGATAAGAATAAAAAGATACATCTGTTGCCTTCGCAAGCTATCTATATGGGCGATGCATGCAGTGAGAGGTCATACCCTTCCCCTTCTCCAACTCCTCTTCCAATTCTTATGGTGGGAAGTATAACATTTAAAGACAAACTGGCAGTACGTTTTGTAAAACAAGAGTAAAGTATGATCTAGAACAACAATACCTTTCTATTACCAAAAAGACACCCCCCACCCCCCCCCCCGCAGTGTTTACAGTATGTTAACAGTATGTATATCTATGGCACAAATAAGCAAGATTGATCAGCAGTCTTTGTTACGATTTCCAAGACTGACCCACAATGGTCCAAAGAATCATGCACAACACCAATTAAGCTTGACCATCATTCTTCGCAACAACTTCCAAGACTGACCCACAATGGTCCAAAGAATCATGCACAACACCAATTAAGCTTGACCATCATTCTTTGCAACAACTTCCAAGACTGACCCACAATGTTCCAAAGAATCATGCACAACACCAATTAAGCTTGACCATCATTCTTTGCAACAACTTCCAAGACTGACCCACAATGGTCCAAAGAATCATGCACAACACCAATTAAGCTTGACCATCATTCTTTGCAACAACTTCCAAGACTGACCCACAATGGTCCAAAGAATCATGCACAACACCAATTAAGCTTGACCATCATTCTGTGCAACAACTTCCAAGACTGACCCACAATGGTCCAAAGAATCATGCACAACACCAATTAAGCTTGACCATCATTCTTTGCAACAACTTCCAAGACTGACCCACAATGGTTCCAAAGAATCATGCACAACACCAATTAAGCTTGACCATCATTCTTTGCAACAACTTCCAAGACTGACCCACAATGGTCCAAAGAATCATGCACAACACCAATTAAGCTTGACCATCATTCTGTGCAACAACTTCCAAGACTGACCCACAATGGTCCAAAGAATCATGCACAACACCAATTAAGCTTGACCATCATTCTGTGCAACAACTTCCAAGACTGACCCACAATGTTCCAAAGAATCATGCACAACACCAATTAAGCTTGACCATCATTCTTTGCAACAACTTCCAAGACTGACCCACAATGTTCCAAAGAATCATCATACACAACACCAATTAAGCTTGACCATCATTCTTTGCAACAACTTCCAAGACTGACCCACAATGTTCCAAAGAATCATACACAACACCAATTAAGCTTGACCATCATTCTTTGCAACAACTTCTAAGGCTGACCCACAATGGTCCAAAGAATCATGCACAACGCCAATTAAGCTTGACCATCATTCTTTGCAACAACTTCTAAGGCTGACCCACAGAGGTCCAAACGACAGACAACTGATAGGACCTATCCTATCATGGCAATGTAACAAGCGTTAGATTAAGTTAAGCTAAGTCTCGGGCATCTGTCTCGTGCAGAACTGCGCACTCCCTGCACATGATTTCTATGTGAGAGACAACAGCCTTCTCCTATTTGAAAGGGGGGGGTGGGGGTGGGGGGGGGGGGAAGAAAACTTCCGTTCAGAGTGGACCCAAGCTTCCCGTCATCTCCCAGTTCAGGAAACATGCAGCCACTGTCGCGTCCTGCGCATTACGCTGCTGGTGTCACAGAACATTCATCACCCAAATGCTAACTTGTCACGTAACCAATTCACTAGGCCGATTTTCTTGCTTTTTTGCTTCCTTTCCGGAGGGGGAGGGGGGGAACTACAAACTAAATGTAAAATAACGAAATTGAACAAAGGGGTAGAACTCTCTTTCTAATTAACTCCCCTCCATCAAAGTTGATTACGATACCAATCATCTAGCAATACGCTGTTTCACTTAAACAATGCACAAGTTCAAGCCACTTACAAGTCTGAAAGTGATCACGTGACACTAACGCTTACGGGTGAGGGCTTAAGTTTGAAACATACAATGTTCAGAGAGTCTTTCAGAAATGTTTTATTCGCGCTCAAAGTGGGAAGAAAGACATGTCTCGCAAGTTGGTATGGACAGGAACAAGATGAACAAACATGTAACTTTGAAGAAATGAAGGGATCTTGGGGATGGGACTCACAAGGTTTTCAAGTAGGGATTATGGGTCATTGAAGTCAGTTTCCGTTGCATTGTGGTATTTCTTTTGGCATTTGATATTTTTTAAATCTGTAGATTTTCTTCTGCATTTTCTATATTCAATTTTTGTTATTTTACATTTAGTTTGTAGTTTCACCAACACCCCCCCCCCCCCCCCCCCCCCTCTGGAAAGGAAACAAAATTCAATATTTAACCAAGACAAACAAAATATCCACGTCTGATACAACAGAACAATTTGTCAAAGTCGGGGCGCAAACACGCACATTCACACGCGGATGCACACACACACACACACACACACACACACACACACACACATTTTCTTCTTTTTACACAATCTAGCCAAGATACACATAAACTGAATCCGACACCGCTGTCCCAGTTCTGCACATGTTAACAAAAAATGAAATTCTTTGAAAGCAAAAGAGAACAGAACCCAAAAGGCTTTGGTGTAAATGTCACTCCGCCCTGCGAAATGCAACCACGAAAAACATGCTGCAATTTGCCTCCCTCCACCCACCCACCCACCCAAACAAAAAAAAAATGCACCACCACTACTCATGATTCATTTTTCTCTCTGTCTCTGTCTCTAAGAATAGGCTCGCCTAAAATCTTTATCCTTGTCAAATAAAGTTTTCCAGTGTCCAAACTCTCTCTCTCACTCCTCTGTCTCTCTCTCTCTCTCTCTCTCCTTTCCAGTCTCTCTCTCTCTCTCTCTCTCTCTCTCTCTCTCTGTGTCCTTATTCTATCTTGTTCTGAGTGAATATTAACAGCTATCTGACTGCAGTAATTGTAATGTGTGGAGATACTATTATCATGTGTATTGATTGTTGATGACGAGATGTATTCCAAATTTTGTTATTTGATTGACTGCTGTAAGTTAATAATGGTTATTGATCCCCTCTCTCTCTCCCCCCCCTCTCTCTCTCTCTCTCTCTTCTCTCTCTCTCTCTCTCCCTGAAATGTGCACATTTCTAAGTTGATGTAATGAATTTTAATAATTTTTCTAAGTTGATGTAATGAATTTTAATAATTATTTGGTTGGTGTAATTTCGTTTCACACGTTTGATTAATGTTCTTTCAGTTATGTTGTATCTCTGTCATGTTGCTGCACCTAACCTGAATTTCTCTTTTGGAGATATTAAAGAATAGTTGAACTTGAACTTGAACTTGTACTCCTACTATGTTCTTCATTTCATCCCACACCTATCTAGCCACCTCCTCATTATAAAATACGCCACTCGATAAGTTACAAAAAATGGCTCACAACTTCTCGACTGATGAAAATCAAGTATCTTATTTATCGATTGAATGAAATTCTGCTTAACGTTCTCCTGTCTGGAACAGACACATATGGGACATTAGTAGATATAAAGATGGTGGGAACGATCCTGGAGGCAATGCCCGGAGGCAGTGCAACACCGGGAAAGTCCCGAATCTTTAACAATAAAGATAAATTTATTGAATTATTTATCTAAAATCCTTTGCATGTATAGGGAACCAAATAGATCCGTGTGTAGTGTACAATGAACTCAAGAGAAAATAATGCAACTAAAAGAACAATACTTAACATCAACTATTGCCATTTTCAGATCCTCATTCTCGCTGCCTAAATGCTTATTCTGTCATTTCAAATGACTGATTGTCATCTTGTTTAAGTTAATTGATTAACTTGATGTCTAGTAAATTCAATGATGGGAAATATCTATATGTGTGCGTGCATCCATGCATTTGAAAACTTAAACTTTATTTTCCAAGGATACACATTTTAGGCAACGCCTATTCTTCCAATCTGTCCTTGGAAGGACAGAGAGAGAGAGAGGGGGGGGGAGGGAGGGAGAGAGAGAGAGAGAGAGAGAGAGAGAGAGAGAGAGAGAGAGAGAGAGAGAGAGAGAGAGAGAGAGAGAGAGAGTCAGAGAGAGTCGACTCCCCCCTTAGGCCTTAGGCCCATTTCAAAGAACCCAGTACATAAAAGGAACATACCATCCTACTTCTAAATAATCACCTCCTCCATTACCATATAACTAAAAACCACAGTGTCTCAGAGTCAGAAACATTGTAAGCTATAGCCACGGGGGAGAAATGTCAAGGAGAAAGAAGAGAGAGAGAGAGAGAGACAAGAGAGAGATAGGAGAGAGAGTCCGAGAGATAGACGGTAGAGGGGGGGGAGGGAGAGAGAGAGAGAGAGAGACTCCCCCCTCTCCCCCATCACCATCCTACTTCTAAGAGAGAGAAAAACCACAGTGTCTCAGAGAGAGAGATTGTAAGCTGAGAAATGTCAGAGAAAAGAGACCATGAGACAATGGAGGCAGTCCGGCCATAGAGAGGAGGCATTGTGTGTGTGAGAGAGAGAGAGAGAGAGAGAGAGAGAGAGAGAGAGAGAGAGAGAGAGAGAGAGAGAGAGAGAGAGAGAGAGAGAGAGAGAGAGAAGGCGAATCATTTTTAACAGGACGAGGGGGAAAAGAAGAAGAAAAGGAATAAACCAAAATAATATAATAGCATACATAATCACACATAGAAACATTTCAACGTGAGAGAGAGAGAGAGAGAGAGAGAGAGAGAGAGAGAGAGAGAGAGAGAGAGAGAGAGAGAGAGAGAGAGAGAGAGAGAGAGAGAGAGAGTAGGGGACGGAGGGGAGGAAGTAAGAGAGGAGAAGAGCAGGGAGTGACAGGTAGAGACAGAGAGAGAGAAGATGAAGATGGAGGGGGTCGGAGGGTAAAGATAGAGAGTATGGGATGGTGCACAGAGAGAGAGAGAGAGAGAGAGAGAGAGAGAGAGAGAGAGAGAGAGAGAGAGAGAGAGAGAGAGAGAGAGAGAGAGAGAGAGTAGAGGACGGAGAGAGAGAAGAGAGAGAGAGAGAGGGAGAGAGATAGGAGAGAGAGAGAGAGAGAGAGAGAGAGAGAGAGAGAGAGAGAGAGAGAGAGAGAGAGAGAGAGGGAGACGGAGAGGAGAGAGAGAGAGGAGAAGAGAGGAGAGAGAGAGAGAGAGAGAGAGAGAGAGAGAGAGAGAGAGAGAGAGAGAGAGAGAGAGAGAGAGAGAGAGAGAGAGAGAGAACGTGTTGCAATGACCGTGTTCTGACGACAAGGATGCAAAGAGTCTGAGGACATGTCGGGATGAAAAGAAGAGACAACCTGAGAGAATGTGTGTGTGTGTGTGTGTGCGTGTGCGTGTGCGTGTGCGTGCGTGCGTGCGCGTGCGTGCGTGCGTGCGTGCGCGCGCGCGCGTACGCGCGTGCGTGTGTATGTGTGTGTGCGCGCGCGCGCGTGTGTGAGTATGTGTGTGCGATCGTGGGTGTGTGCATGCACGAGCACATAAACTTGTGTCAATACATGCGTGCTTGTTACTTGTATGGGTAAATAAATAAAAGGAAGAAGCGGTACGAAGTACACAGAGAAACAGGGACACAAATGTCAATGCCCGTCGCCCCAACTTACTAACCTGCAAAAACCAAGTACAAGTACAATGGAACCTCCCTTATAAGACCTTGAAAAATCATCCCAAATATTTTACGAACACATCTGTATTGCATCTGTATATCTGAACACATCTAGGTAAAGGTAAAGATGTGCCCCCCCCCCCCCCCCCCCCCCCCCCCCCCCCCCCCCCCCCCCCCCCGCCCCCCCCCCCCTGCATTTCTCGGTTAATTTCTATTTTTTTTCGTTTTTGCCTTTCTTACCATACATAAAGCTGTATTTTAGGAATATTTTTAGCTAATAACCTTTTTGGAATACTAACCCTATCCCTAACCCTAACCCCCCCCCCCCCCCCAACCCTACCCCCCCCCCCACTATGTACTGCAGTACACCGCGATTTGTCACAGTTGTGGTTCGTTGCGTTTTCCCGTCGTGTAGGGTGGGGGGTAGGGTTAGGCTTAGGGCTAGGGTTAGTATTCCAAAAAGGTTATTAGCTAAAACAATGTTCCTAAACTACAGCTGTATGTATGGTAAGAAAGGCAATAACGGAAAAAACACAATTAACCGAGAAATGTAGGAGACTTTCCTGGTGTTGCACTGCCTCCGGGCATGCCTCCAGGATCATTCCCACCATCTTTACATTGACTGAAGTTTGTTTTACGTCCTCCCGGCACAAAGCCATATGGGACATTTCTTTTGATTAAGTTAGATTTTCTTTTTTAATAGAGTTGGGAGATCTTTACATCTACTAGTGTCCCATATATGTGTCTGTTCCAGACCGGAGGACGCTAAGCAGAATTTCATCCAAAATAAGGTCTTAAGCGGGAGGGAGCTGTAATAGGGAGGTAATTTTAATACTTACAAAGAAGGGCAATGTCTCAGAGAAGTGGGTCTTAAGTGGGAGGGAGTCTTATAATAAGGGATAGTCTTATAAGGGAGGTACCAGGTACCACTGTGCATGTATGATTTATAAGCTAACAGTGAGCGCAGAATCCGTTAAACAAGCAGTATTGGCACGAAGGGGAAAAACCAAGTCAATTATACTGTGTCACAGTGCGGGTCTGTGATGTCTAGATCATGTAATCACACCGTTGTGCTGTGGTTTACTTTTAAATGACTGCCAACCAAGAGGAAAGTTATGAACGGTGTGCATACTTTGGACAGATTAGGCCTACACACACACACACACACACGCATGCGCGCACACACACACACACATGCGCGCACAAACACACACCAACACATGCGCGCACACACGCAAACACACACACATGCGCGCGCACACACACAGGCATCAGAGTAGTCTGAAGTCCAATCCTCTGAAAAATGTGGTACAAGGGCCATCAAGACCCCAAACTATAGTGGGACAACACTGAAATCAACTCCCAGCAAGACTCTAAAGACTTATTGCAGTGATAAATCAGTCTTTAAAATGCCATTTAATAGGGGAAAAAATAACACTCAACAAGTACAACGCCGAGCGGCTGCAAAGTCCCCTCGCAGCATCGCCGAGCTACTCCGAAATCGGAATGTAACGGCTGTACACATACATAAAAACGCATCAAAACAGCACGTAACTACATAAAAACGCATCAAAACAGCACGTAACTGAATAGTTTTTTTATATATAGCCTTGGGATTCGGACCCGTGATTTGAGCGCGCGCGATCATGCGCACAAGCGCGCACAAAAAAATTCATGACAACTGTGTTATAGACCATTCATCAAGAAATGTTGTGAAAAAAACCGCATTAAAATACATGCAAAACTTCGCGAGATTTTAGCGATTATGTGTTTCGGGGTTTGAACCCCGTAACTGGCGCGACCTTGACTTTAATGTATAGCTAAATACATCAGTGGATAGCTTGATGATAGAATAGACTGAATAGTTTTTGAGAAAAACGGACGAATAGCCGGACGGACGGAGGCACGGACGGACACCGGACGGACGGACCAGACAAAAACAATAGTTCCCCGAACCTTCGGCTCGGGGACTAATGAAAAGGCAAAACCTCTGACAGTAGAAGCCAGTCCAATTCTTTATCCTCTGAAATTAGCAGATCCTCTGACAATTATGATGCCTGACACACACATACACACACGCACGCGCATACACGCACACACCACAAACACTGACCCTCCCGCCCAAAACCCAAATACAGTCCATCAACCCAACAAGGACAGGACCGCCAAGAGAAAAGCCGGGTCGTGCCGTTCTGAGTTTGCCCCCGATCTGAATTTGTCTCGTGGCTACTGCGCATGCGCGAAATATCAGATCGTGGTTCAGATTATTCCCTTACTTTTCAAGTTTTTACTGTTTGAAGTGTTGTTTTTCCATCTCAGTGATCGCGTTTAGTGGTAATTATCAGTAAAATACTGATTGCAAAACCAAACTACGGGGAAAATATTGATCTGTCAGCCTCAGCGACAGATATTTTTTTGCTAGGTGTTTTAACAGCTCAGGCTCCGATATTGTGAGTTTCTGTGGTTTTCTATAGTTTTCGCGAAAACATGGGACTCCTTTTGATACCTGTTGTTGGGGACATTGTTGCTGATGGGACTGGTTTTCAACATTCCTAGCGCAATCATTGCATATGTCTCTATCTCTGTATGTCTGTCTGTCTCTCTCTCTCTCTCCCTCTCTCTTTCTCAGTTTCTCTGTCGAAACTGACGGGCTAACTGAGATCGGAGGAAGTGAGATGATTAGTTTGCACATGCGCAGAAGCCATCGAGACAAAACTCAGATCGGGGGTAAATTCGGGTCGTTACACCGGCGTGACAAGAAGCTAAGATTCAAACCACCCCACCAGAAAAGTCTGATCAGTCACGGGACAACGCTCAGGCCAGCACGTGGCCAAAGCTGATGAATAAATAAATCAACAGTACGACAATAAATCACACGTGATTGGCCCTAAATTTTCCACTTGACCAAATCCAGAATGGGACATAGGGTAACGCGAGGGAAAGGAGTATCTTACTGGAACCTCTTCTATGACAGACGAAGGCATAGTAGAAGATTTTCGATCACAGAGTCCTTTCTGACTGAGCACAATAGCACAGATCAAAACAGTCAACAAATATAATCATAAAGGATAGAAGTCGTCACCAAAATTGGCACACCGATCCACAACAGATAAGATCACTTAATTATTAAAAACAAATTTAAATGCTCAATCGGCGCACATAAGAACCCTCTTTTGACCAAAGGATTACTCGATGGCACACATCACAGCCCTCTTTAGGCAAAAGGATTGTTCGATCAACGGCACGCATCACAACCCTTTGTGAATGGCACACATCAGAACCCTCTTTTGACCAAAGGATTACTCGATGGCACACATCACAGCCCTCTTTAGGCCAAAGGATTGTTCGATCAACGGCACGCATCACAACCCTCTTTGGGCAAAAAGGATAACTCAATCCGTGAATGGCACACATCAGAACCCTCTTTTAACCAAAGGATTACTCAATGGCACACATCACAGCCCTCTTTAGGCAAAAGGATTGTTCGATCAACGGCATACATCACAACCCTCTTTGGGCAAAAAGGATAACTCAATCAGTGAATGGCACACATCAGAACCCTCTGTATGCACATCGGGGCATAATCAGAATCCTCAGTGGGTACAGTATGAGGTCGGACGGACAACAAGCGCAGGTCAGCAGCGGTCAAGTGTCCACCAACACTTGGTGGATGCACTCGCACAAGCACGAAGGCACGAGACACTCACGTGCACAAACACTATTTCCAGCCAGCAAAAAAACCGACCCCAAGAAGCGAACGAACCCCCAAACTGATACTAATAGCACCGGATGGCTTTTTGAATGTATGCCTAACACGCCGAGAATGACAAGTGTTTCACATGCATGTCAGTCAGTCAATACCCTGCACGGACGCCCACACAGCTTTCTCTTCCTCTCTCTGTGTGACTTGCCTACTAACAGTGCAGACACTGTTTGCTAACTGCGCGCAAATCATACATAGCAGGAACTCGCTCTAACACATTTTAGGCCTACAACACAGGCGTTCAACATTCAGTTTTAGCTGCTGTAGGTCGAATAAATATCACCCTGTATGATACAAAGGCACCAGGCATGCCCTGTCGCCTGCAAATTTGCAGCTCGTGCAAATTTGCAGCTCGCTACTATGAGAGTGTGTATCAAAACACTATCTGAACGATCTTAGACGGAAAAAGTGGTCTCTATAAAAAAATTAACTAATATTTTCTATCCCGGATAGTACACTTGACACTTGGAGCGCAAATGAAGTCATAGTGCGCGTGCACTACAACTGCACTTGTAGAGCTGCAAATTTGCACGAGCTGCAAATTTGTACGCGACATGCCCCTCCCCCCCCCCCCCCCCCCCCCCCCCCCCCCCCCCCCCATTCAATCTCTCCGGGCCCATTCTCTGATGCCTTAACAGTTTACGTCCATTTATCCCCCCCCCCCCTCAACCCCCCCCCCCCCCCCCCCCCACTAGCCCCGCCGACCATTTCCATTATTCAAATCACCAGTCAGCAACATAATTATCGTTATTGGAATCGCTTCTGTGCACTTTGAAGTGAGTGACAGCAGGCTCCCACGCAGTGCTGAACGTGTCCGTATAGCCGATGAATGTGCAGAACAACCAACAATTAAAGCAAAGATTAATGAAACCAGCTTTGTCAATTATTGTTCCCTTTTCTCTCGGTAGAGACCCTCCTTCCCCCCCCCCCCCCCTGTGTGTGTGTGTGTGTGTGTGTGTGTGTGTGTGTGTGTGTGTGTGTGTGTGTGTTCTAGCGTGTATATGTGTGTGTTCTTGCGTGTATATGTATGTGCGTGTATATGTGTATGTGTGTATGTGTTCTTGCGTGTGTGTGTGTGTGTGTGTGTGCGTGTGCGCGCGTGTGTGTGTGTGCGCGTGCATGTGCACGAGCGTGCTAACGAGCATGTGTGTTTAATGCACGCATGCATGCGCGACACGCAAAACAATGCTGTCTTAATGCGAGACATTCGTCTAAAACATTGAACATGCATTACGCCAATATTTCACCCATTGTTTTCAGCCCCCATTTCACGCCCAACCCTCTCCTCTCCTCCCTCTACCCTGCGTGGCTCAGTCAAAGCACAATCCGGCCACTGTGTGTCTAAGGCTCGGTGTACATCTGTGTTCTACCGAGGACCCAGCATGCTTGACATGCTTGGCACATTCGGTGTGAATGACATGGCAGCAGGTATGAGAAAAACACAAAATGAAACAAAACAGATGCTTTGTATTAGCCAGGACACAAGATGTACACCGAGCCTTTTTTTCCCCACACCTGCTGCCATGTCATTCACACCGACTGGCGTGCGTGTGTTGTGTACGCGTTTGGTCCGCAGTCGCTCATGTTGTTGTGTGGGTCTTGGGGGAGAGGGAGACCAAAAGAAGCAGACCTGCTCGTGTGCATAACCTGTCAGCAAGTCAAAAGCAACAAGGCGTGTGCTACCTGTCACACGATTGTCAAACATGCCTGGTCCTCGGAAGAACACAGACGGACACCGAGCTTACTAGGAGTCGATTTAAAGCACGCCACGTGAGCAGCAATAATGTACCCTCCTCCACCTCCACCACCTTCCCCCCCCCCCCCCCCCCAGTCCCCCCCCCCTCTCTCTCTCTTTTATCTAGTTTGTTGGGTGCGTAGCGCTATCGCTACGTGTCGACAGAACTACCCGTTGTTACCACTACTGCCCATAGAGAACAACTGATGATGACTGTGCCAATCTGTCAGTTTGAAATCCGACAGACTAACCCTATTCCTAACCCTAACCCGAACCCTTTTCGTAACCTGACCCTATTCCTTACCTAAGTTTAACTCTATGTTTTACCCTAACCCTAACCCTTAGTTCGTTGCCGTAGTGATTTAGCCCAATAGTTTTATCGATACGTAGTGATAGCCGTACTGATTTATCTGGGCAGTGTTATCGATACGTAGCGATAGCGTGATGTCCCCAATTTTGTTGACGTTAACAACCATTGTTGCTCCCCAAGGCAAAGGGGGAAAAAATCATGTTCTCACGCTCTGCATCGTGGACGCGGATAATACATATACTAAGGGCTCAGTGTCTTTTTGTGTGTTTTTTACTGTTGGCCGTTTGTTTGTTGCCAGTTCCAATCGCCTTTTCCTTCTACAAAAAGACGCATGTACGGCGCAGCGGTTGCCTATCTGAAAAAATTATTTTGTTTTACGTCTCTCGACCTAGGTCATATGAGACATTACTTTAAATTGAGATGGGGGGAAAAAAGGGGGAAAAGGGAATTAAAAAAAAAGGTATTTATTTCTTTAAATAAAGTTATTTACATTTTATACTATAATTGGGTCTGATTAGTAGGTCAGAACCTATGTCTGGCGTGGCCCGCGCTTGGACGACTAAAATTGTGGATATTTTGATAAAATGTTTACATTAAAAAGCTTTGGATGTTAACTCTTAGAGCTATATGTGATGAAAATTTTCAGGACCACTTTTTAAAATCAACAAGGGTTTAAAAACTCAAAAAAGGTCAACAAATGTTTATGTACACCAATTTACACATAATCTTTATTTTGCCAAAAAAGGTATTAAAAGATTTTAAAAGCATAAAATATGTTTAACTTTTTAGTTAAGAAGATGTATTTAAATTTTCGTTTGTTCAAAGCCAATGACATTACTTATATGTACAAATTTGGCTATGCAATTTTGCAACATGCAAAATGTAAAAATTTAACTCAAGTGGATCCCCATCCCTCAAAGTTCTGATGTTACCCAATTCTGACTAAAAAAAAAACGGCTCCAAAAAGAAAATATACAGTGGGCCGAGTCCTGGTGGTACATTCAAACTATCATATTTACAAAAATGGGGATTTACTCTTATAAGTGTTTTTAAAATAGTATTAAGCTTAAATTTCTTCTCTTATCTTCTATTTTTAAGACAGATAAAATAAACTTGTGTTCAAATTATTTTAATATGTTCTTAGGATTAATGACTTTGTTAAAAAAGTTTTAAAATGGTGGCCAAAGGTTGTTTGGTTGAGAGTTTCGGCGAACCAGATCATTGGGGCCCACCCCTCGTTACCATTGGAGAGAGTATCTGTCTTGGTAAACTTTATATTATGAGACTCATACTTTCGTTTTAGCGTTTCGAATTCCTTTGTAATTATTAAACATGTACTGAACAAATGATCTATATTAAGTATCTCGCCACAAAGGCATACTTTTTCTACATATTTACATAAGTATGATTCCGTTCGTAATCTAAATATTAGTACTGAAAGCGCCCCTGAACGTTTTTATAGGTAAACACTAGTTTTGTTAATGACGTCAGTCAATAACTATGCTAATGCAGCAACAGAGTGTTGGCACAATATTGATTAACAATCATTAACAAAAGTGTTGTTCTTGTGGTGTCACGGTGGTGTCATGTGTCGTTCTGATCATGGTCGCATAATAGTGCTTGGTTTCAATGCTTTTTATTTACCAAGACGCACATTACACACATGCTAAGCAAGCACAACGGCAACAACAAGCTTAAAGCTTATAATGTGCCAACGTACTATACTTGAATTTCTACTACATAATAGTCTTTCTGAATGAAAATTCGACACAAACTTCTGCTTTTGGAAAAAAAATGCTCTTCTGAGTTCAAACAATTTGAAGTGATTCTGTGCATTAGTTCACGATATATTGCGCAGTCGGATACAAATATACATACAGATATACATATTTAGGGATACCTATACCTCTAATGCACATGTGCGTGTGCGGGCACACACAAACGAATGCACACATACGCGCGCGTGGGCACACATGCATACAGAGAGAGAGAGAGAGAGAGAGAGAGAGAGAGAGAGAGAGAGAGAGAGAGAGAGAGAGAGAGAGAGAGAGAGAGAGAGAGAGAGAGAGAGAGAGAGAGAGAGAATGTAATGGGGGAGAGAGAGGAGAGAGAGAGAGAGAGAGAGAGGGACAGAAAGAGAGAGAGGGAGAGAGAGAGGGAGGGAGGGAGAGAGAGAGAGAGAGAGACAGAGAGAGAGAGAGAGAGAGAGAGAGAGAGAGAAGAGAGAGAGAGAGAGAGAGAGAGAGAGAGAGAGAGAGAGAGAGAGAGAGAGAGAGAGAGTTCAGATTTCAGACTTCAGAAAATGTAATGTGTTTAGGCCACAGGCAGGCATACACGTGAGGTTTAAGAAATTAAAGAATATAAACACATAAACATGTAAACATGTACAAGGATAAATAAATAAATAAATAAATAAATACTAAATACAGAAACAAAACAAACAAAATAGATCATAAGAAATAAAACAAATAAACAGAGAGAGAGAGAGAGAGAGAGAGAGAGAGAGAGAGAGAGAGAGAGAGAGAGAGAGAGAGAGAGAGAGAGAGAGAGAGAGAGAGAGAGAGAGAGAGGCAGACAGACAGACAGACAGACAAGACAGGCAGACGGACAAAACACACAGAAACGTAACGATCATTGAGTAATCTCTGGCTATTGCCCATTGTTGTTAATGGCTCGTCCAGGGTAAGTCCACAGGGCCTCGTCAATAACGATTGATCACTGGACCCAGGGCCATAATTGACACACCCATAATGCTCTCTCTCTCTCTCTCTCTCTCTCTCTCTCTCTCTCTCTCTCTCTCTCACACACACACACACAGAGACACAGAGACACGCGCACACACACACACATACACGCGCCCATGCATACACACACACACACACACACGCACGCTCACACATACACACGCGCACGCACACATATATTCCGTCTATTATCACGAGGAGTGGATAGACGTTAAATGAAGCACACACACACACACACACAGTACACACACACGCGCCACACACACACAGAGAGAGAGAGAGAGAGAGAGAGAGAGAGAGAGAGAGAGAGAGAGAGAGAGAGAGAGAGAGAGAGAGAGAGAGAGAGAGAGAGAGAGAGGAGAGAGAGAGAGAGAGAGAGAGAGACGCTTCAGACATTGTTTTATTGACAATGGCACAAATACAGCCTTTATGTCAATGTGGTGAACTGTTTCTTGCAGCGCCGAAGTTACGGAACATAAATCATGAAACTCAAAAAAAGCAATAATAAAAATGAAAACCAATTTATTAAGTAAAGTGAAGAAACGGATTAAACATACATGTACCAATAATTCAGGAAACAAATTACAATAGCAAGCCGAAACCGAGAGAGAGAGAGAGAGAGAGAGAGAGAGAGAGAGAGAGAGAGAGAGAGAGAGAGAGAGAGAGAGAGAGAGAGAGAGAGAGAGAGAGAGAGAGAGAGAGAGAGAGAGAGAGAGCACGCACAGAGAGAGAGAGAGAGAGAGAGAGAGAGAGAGAGAGAGAGAGAGAGAGAGAGAGAGAGAGAGAGAGAGAGAGAGAACGCCGAGAGAGAGAGAGAGAGAGAGAGAGAGAGAGAGAGAGAGAGAGAGAGAGAGAGAGAGAGAGAGAGAGAGAGAGAGAGAGAGAGAGAGAGAGAGAGAGAGAGAGAGAGAGAGAGAGAGAGAGAGAGAGAGAGAGAGAGAGAGAGAGAGAGAGAGAGAGAGAGAGAGAGAGAGAGAGAGAGAGACAGACAGAGAGACAGAGAGAGATTCACTTCCCCCTGTCTGTTTCAGTAAGGAAACAGAGGACTGACGCATAGTACAAAGCATCGTCTTCCCCCTGTCTGTTTCAGTAAGGAAACAGAGGACTGACGCATGCATAGTACAAAGCATCGTCTGTTACAATAATAATATTCACTTCCCCATATCAAGCTGACTGTGAAGACTAGACTGTCAGGCCAGTTACAAAGAAACAACCAACTGAAACTGATAAGGAAGACACCAGGAAAAGGGGAGACAAAAATGAAACGTTTATTCACAAACAAAGAAAGTTATTGACCCGTTTAAAGACACACTGACGCACCACGATTAAGTCCCTTGGTTTTTTTTTTTTTTTCTAGGTAGCTGTGACCCACATACAAATGTCCCCAACTTCAAATCGAGGCTGCTCTTTAAAATGATGTTTCGTTTTCAATTTGGGGACATTTGTATGAGGGGGGGGGGGGGGGGGGGGGGGGGGCAAGCCTGGTCAAAACAATATTTCTTACCAGCTATAAGAGGGAAAACACGTGAAACCAGTGATTTTGACACGTGATCTGGTGGGTCTTTAAGGGGAGAGTTGGAAGGAGGGGGGCGGGGGGTGGGGAGAAGTAACTCAGAAAGGGGCATCCATCATCAGAGCGTCAGATTGTTTTTAAACTTCAAGGGTCATTATGACCCCTGGTTACAACAAAAATGATGGGTCAATTTCCAAAATGATGGCCCAATAACGTGTCAGTGCAGTGTTAAACTTAAATTTCAAAGCAGACTTTATGGGTCAGACGAGCCCTGGCTGCACAAAATGAGGGGTCAATAAACTGTTGGTGATGGTCAATGGCCCGGGCCCGCTGACAATCTGAAGCTTTGCCGGCAAATGTTAAGAATAGCCCCCTCCTCTGCCCCTTCCATTCATTTCAGACGGTTTCAGTTAGGGTTAGAGTTAGGAATAGGGTTTTGGATAGGGTTAGGGAGATAGGCTTAGTATCAGTTAAGTGTCAATCTCATAAAATAACATCAAATTTTATTTTTGTGTGTGGATTAGACGGTTTCAGGATAGGGTTAGGGTTAGGAATAGGGTTTGGGATAGGGTTAGGTTTAGTGTCAAATACACTACAAAATAAAAGTTAATGATTAAGCTGACCCTAAACCTATCCTTAACCTTATCCCAAACCCTATTCCTAACCTGAAACCGTCTGAAACGAATAAAAGGGCCAGAGGAGGGGGCTGATCTTAACATTTGCCGCTATGCCATCATCCATATTCTTAAACACAGTTTTGTTAGCCTTAAAAAAAACAATTAAAAACCCCCCAAAAAACCCACTCTCACTGTTTAAAAAAAAAAATAACTCAAAGGCATTTTAATCAGCGTCTGTTTTCTTATGACCTTTTGAACTTAATTTTAGGGGAGAAGGATAGGCCTAATAATGTTATATATGCTGCAAAGGAACCACCAAGATTACAGGCGCCATGTTTTGTATTCACTGGGCAAGTTTGACATAATTTTTTTTAGCTGACACCAGGTGTTGAAAGGACCAAAATAAAAACAAGTTGAGAAACAAAAGCACAAATAATAACAGGCTATTCTTCTTCTTCTTCTTCTGCGTTCCCAGGCCATCGGCCATAATGGGTAAGGTATGTATATGTCTGGTTTTCAGTTCTCACTGGTCTCCCCGCTGCGTACAGCCAACACATTCCGATTTCGGAGGAGCTCAAAGGAGAAAATTGGGAAGATTGGGTGTGTTTTTTTAAAGGCAGGAGAGTGGGCCAATAAGGCAGACAGATAGCAGATGACAGAAAGCCAAGGGAAAAGGCAGAGTCAAAGAGAGTGAAAGATTAGTGGAAGCTACAAGCACAGAACTTCCAGAAGGTGGGGGAACTATTTGTACGAAAGACCCCCCGGTATCCCCACGGGGAGATAACAGGCTATAATTATATCATAATGTGTAATTAATTGTTCGTGGGTTATTTTTGTCATGTCACTTTCTGTCGTAGCCCACGCCTTGTCAATCGTAATAATGCCTGCTGCTGACAGCCACAATGAGAGGCAAAGAGTGAGTAAAATGTTAAAGGGTTAACCTCCATTATCTACCCTTGTAACCCTTGCCTCAACCCCTCCATCAACCTGTCTCTCTGCTGTTCTGTCAGCCAGCCAGACTGTTTAGCCTCTCTCTCTCTCTCTCTCTCTCTCTCTCTCTCTCTCTCTCTCTCTCTGAGTCTCTCTCTCACACTACTACAGTGTGTGTGTGTGTGTGTGTGTGTGTGTGTGTGTGTGTGTGTGTGTGTGTGTGTGTGTGTGTGTGTGTGTGTGTGTGTGTGTGTGTGTGTGTGTGTGTGGTTGTTCTTCAGTTTAACGTCAGTGTGTGTGTGTGTGTGTGTGTGTGTGTGCGTGCGTGCGTGTGCGTGCGTGTGTGTGTGTGTTGTGTGTGTGTGTGTGCGTGTGCGTGCGTGCGTGTGCGTGCGTGTGTGCGTGTGTGTGCGTGCATGCGTGTGTGTTCAATACATTTCATTCTCTGTTCGTTCTCTCTCTCTCTCTCTCTCTCTCTCTCTCTCCTCTCTCACTCACACACACACACTCTCCTCTCTCGCTCCCCCCCTCTCCGCCCCCCCCCCCCCCCTCTCACCCACGTTGCAGTACAACTGTTTCCATGCTGTTGGAAGGAGAGACCGACCGACAGACAGACAGACAGAACCGACAGACGGATGGCCAGAGACACCCCACACACAGAAAAAACTGGGAGTTCAAAATAGAAAAAAACAACAACAGGATATTCCTTAACATATGTTAGAGAGAGAGAGAGAGAGAGAGAGAGAGAGAGAGAGAGAGAGAGAGAGAGAGAGAGAGAGAGAGAGAGAGAGAGAGAGAGAGAGAGATTCTGCAATGAAAAAAAAATGCTAACGGGAAGCAACTCTTGTTCCACTCCTCGATTCCTTAACAGATGTTAGAGAGAGAGAGAGAGAGAGAGAGAGAGAGAGAGAGAGAGAGATTCTGCCATGAAAATGCTAACGGGAAGCAACTCTTGTTCCACTCCTCGATTCACCTTAGTGCTCAATAGCTTTCCCTTTGCACATACGTAATGGAGATGAACGCAACTTTTATTGTGGGGTTTTATTTGCGGATAAGATAAGTTCCTCGTCACGACAGGCTTTTTTTCTCTTTTCTTTTTTTTAAACAACAAAACAAAATCGCTTCTTTCCATGGTGACTTTATTATACATTAGAATAGCTTTTTTTCTCATATGGACCAATACAGGATGGTGGGTTATTCATTTAAATTCTCAGCGAGGCAGCTTTATTGATGACAAATAGGGGTTGGATTAAAAGAAACTTGAAATGCATCGACGCTAACGATCCTTACGAAAGAAAAGAGACACTAGGAAACGAAAGGGAAGAAAACACACATATAACAACAAAAACAAATTTTTAATGGGGTAGGTGCTGCACTTGCGGCGACGCACTCTCCGGGGGAGAGCAGCCGGAATTTCACAGATAAGTCTCTGTGAATAGAATATACCAAATACCAAATACATACACAGACACACACACTGTATGCGCGCGCGCACGTGCGCACACGCACACGCACGGAGGGATACAGAAAAAGAGAACTCAGAAGAGCTGGCAATGTCTAGGGTCTAATTTTTAGCATAATTTATGAGGGTTGCGGTTGTTGTTTTTTTTTTTTTTTTTTTATCAGGGTTGCATTGGCTGCAACCTGTGTAAGAGAGAGCACCATTCACAAAAGGAGGAGGTTGGAGGGGGTGGGGTGGGGTGGGGGAGGGAGAAGAGACCAGAACTTTCACACCACCGCCTGTTGCTGTAAAAAGACTGAACACTGGGATATTGAACACTAGCAAAATGCATACATGTACTATTCATGTAATATACGAACAAACACGTCCACGCTCGCATGTAGGTAAAGAACACAAATTCGGACTGACAAAAAAAACCCAAAAAAACTTGTTAAAGACCCCCCCCACGTCACGTGTCAAAATCACGGTTTTCACGTGTTTTCTCTCTTATAGCTGGCAAAGACACTGAAAAGAAAAGACTAACATCCGGTCCCTTTTCCCTATATGAGTAGTGAGGACAGAAACACTGGTTATGTCCCTTTTAAACGTGACACATTTAGGTTACATAAAGCTCTTTTTTTCAAACCTGAGAGAGTT
>CM065701.1:37596851-37626851 GCA_017654935.2 Phymorhynchus buccinoides
ATGTGGGGGGTTAGGGTTAGCGTTTATGGTTTTTATTAGTATCCAACAAAAGGTAACTAGCTAAAAAAAAATGTTCTAAAATCCAGCATTTATGTTGATGGTAAGAAAGGCAAAAAACCGGCGAAAACTACAATATTACGAGAAAATGCCACATGGGGGGTGGCATGGGCCCATCTTTACCTTACGCAAAACCAACCACACACCTTCCCTACCTTATCTCCCATCATAGCCCCACGTCAGCCATTAATTGATGTCTTTCTATCTTTCTCCTCCTTTTTCCCTCCTGGACCCCTTGTTTTTGTCATCCTTTTGTTCTCTCTTCCTCGTTCTCTCCCCACCTTTTGGCGTCCCATGTCCCCCCGCGGCTTCTTCTCCCTTCGTTCCGCTCTTCGTTTTCGGTCAGGTCCTGCGTCCCCTCCTTTTCTCCGGCTCCCCCCCCCCCCCCCCCCCCCCCCCTCCTCCCCCCCCCCCCCCCCCCCCCCCCCCCTCTCCTCCTCCCCCCCCCCCCCCCCCCCCCCCCCCCCCCCCCCCCCCCCCCCCCCCTCTCCCCCCCCTCCCCCCCCCTCCCTTCCCTCCCCCCCCCCCCCCCCTCCCCCCCCCCCCCCCCCCCCCCCTCCCCCCCCCCCCCCCCCCCCCCCCCCCCCCCCCCCCCCCCCCCCCCCCCCCCCCCCCCCCCCCCCCCCCCCCCCCCCCCCCCTCCCCCCCCCCCCCCCCCCCCCCCCCCCCCCCCCCCCCCCCCCCCCCCCCCCCCCCCCCCCCCCCCCCCCCCCCCCCCCCCCCCCCCCCCCCCCCCCCCCCCCCCCCCCCCCCCCCCTCCCCCCCCCCCCCCCCCCCCAGCTTCGACCGTTACCCCTACCCCCACCACCCACTCCCCTCACGCCCCCCCCCCCCCCAACCCCCCCCCCCCCCCCCCCCCCCCCCCCCCCCCCGCATTTTCACACTTGCCTTTCTTACCAAGCATTAAGCTGTATTTTATTAACCTTTTCAGCTAATTATCTTTGTTGAATAATTAATCGCAGTCATGATAAAATAAAGGCCATTATGTCACCAAATATAGGACCCCCCCCCCCCCCCCCCCCCCCCCCCCCCCCCCCCCCCCCCCCCCCCCCCCCCCCCCCCCCACCCCCCCCCCCCCCCCCCCCCCCCACCCCTACTGTAGTGCAGTACACACAACAGCCGCGGAGCATTTGTCACAGTCCTGGTTCATTGCGTTTTTTCCGTCTTGCCTTTATCTTCTACTATTATTGAATGCATGTGTTTTTTTTAATTACGTAAATGGATTAAAATTAGTGTTAAATATAGCAAACGATAGAGGATGAAGTACTCAATCTGCAGTAAGAAAGGCAAGACTGAAAAAATGGAAACAACCGAGAAATGGAGGAGGGGGGGGGGGAGGGAGGGGGGAGGGAGGGGCGCGCATCTTTACATCTCAGTAGTTTGCCTTTCACTTCACATTGCCCATAGAATAAATAACTCACCATAATGTTGGTGGAATAAGAACC
Source organism: Phymorhynchus buccinoides (assembly GCA_017654935.2). Classification (NCBI taxonomy): domain Eukaryota; kingdom Metazoa; phylum Mollusca; class Gastropoda; order Neogastropoda; family Raphitomidae; genus Phymorhynchus; species Phymorhynchus buccinoides. The sequence goes on from CM065701.1 coordinate 37,598,354, forward strand.
GATCTCCACAGAAATCAACACAGTCGATCCACCGAAATACTGGAGCTTTCCCATCACAGGAGTACAGAATATAATATAAATGTAACACAATACCTTAGTCTCTCTGCTGGTGCTGCTTAGCTGTAAAAGTTTTTTTTGTCTCAATAAGTCTATTGCTTCGTTTATCTCTCGTTCGTTCTAGAATGCTATCTACTACCGCTGTCAAGTAAACCAGTTTTGCAAAGTCAGTTTTCAACGAGCCAAAAGTTCTGTTGTAACAGCATCGTTGACCACAGTGTTACCTTGGCGCTTGGGTGAATCTAAACTTCACAGAAATGATGGTCCACACACTGTTATGCCAATCCTACCAACCTTCGTGCTTCTCGGGCCAAAAAAAAAGTTTTCTTTACGTCATAGTACACAGAAATTCTTTGAAACAGGTCAACCGCTGAATGAAGAGCGTTATTATTGATTGACCAAGTCTCCCCAACTCTCACGTTTCTCCCATACGCTAAGGAAGGATGGACGTCCTGATCAGTTGATGATAATTAACAGTCGCAAGGAAGTGTCACCGTGAGAGTCTGTCCTCTCCCACACTGTCACACACACTGTCAACATCCCAGGGTCAACTCACACGCCCGCAAACCAACCCCAGGTTATTAATATACACAGGCAAGGGTTCGTTGTTGTCATGAGCAATGAGTCATGAATGAAAACCACACTTACAACCATTCACAAGAACAGCCCCTAGTGGTGGTGGTAAGTAGCCGTAGACTGAAGGACGAGCACTTTACACACGGGAGACAGACTGAGACAGAGACAGAGAGAGAGAGGGAGGGTAGGGGGCAGCAGTAAAATATCCACTAATAGTAATACAGTGGAACCTCCCTTATAAGACCTTCAAAAATCATCCAAAACGAGTTCTTATAAGGGAGGGGTCTTATGGCTCCCCCCACCTACGTGCGCATCTCGAACCTTCCAACGGAAGTGTCGCCATCTTAGTCCTTATTTGTGTGTAAACAGCATCGATCTGGCATTTTTCAAACAAAGTTACTGAATATGGCGCGCTCCTTGTGGTCGGATATGACGACACGTGGGTACAAGCCATAAAGGAGGTAATTTTAATACTTACAAAGAACGGGAATGTCTCAGAGAAGTAGGTCTTATGCGGGAGGGAGTCTTATAATGGGAGGTCTTATAAGGGAGGTTCCACTGTAATACTCCCACACACAAGCTATTAGACCACATCAACAAAGCAAGCTCCAAGAGGACAGCAAGAACGCACTCGTGTACACTAACCCACCAACCCACGCTAAGTGATGAAACAACACCATTAGCTTACAATTCGCGACCAGTCCCTACCATTTCGGTTTCATTCAAGAAAGATGTTTCTATGAATATAATATTACTTTTTATAAACACGGTTAAATTCACCGTGCATTTTGATGGGTGAAATCAAAGCGCAACAACGCATCTGATATTCACAAGCTGCTGGCACATCCGATACACGAAATTGATAAAGAAATTACAGATGAAGAAAGAAGCATTGGTGGACAAAACAAAAGTTTGTCCACAGATTCCTTTGAACAAAACCAAACTAAGAAATGAAACAGCATGCAAAGCTTTAAAGCACTAGAAAACCCTGTCTATCAGCCAGGGTTAGCATTAATTCTAGCTTTTTTGTAATAAAACAGAAACTGTCCACACATTCAGCAAGCCTAAATTTTGATTGGTGATTAAAATCCTGGTGGTAATTCGAGTGTTTGGACCAGTAATTTCCCATCATGAGGGTGTCACAAGTTCTGAGAGTCCAGTCAGGACATTTTTGTCGCTAAAAATAGTTTAAGGTTTTTTCCTCCGAGGAACAAAAAAGTTCGTTTCACAAAAGCCATTGGGAAGCAAGTATACACGCACGCACGCACGGACGCGCGCGCGCGCGCACACACACACACACACACTTGTGTGTAGGCGTGCCATAAAATGTTGTGAAATAATATTTGTGTAAACCCAAGTGCAAGCATACTTATATATTATGCAATCGTGTCTTCATAGCAGGAATCAGAAACAAGGAAAACTGTCATTGATTTTCCAAATACTCTTCCACAAAGGTCGTGACCTTATCTTTTAGACTTTCTAGTACAGGGAGGAAAGCATTTTAGGCTCGGTGTACATCTTGTGTCCTGGCTAAATACAAAGCATCTGTTTTGTTTCATTCTGTGTTTTTCTCACACCTGCTGCCATGTCATTCACACCGACTGGCGTGGTGCGTTGTGCACGCATTTGGTCCGCTGTCGCCCATGTTGTTTGGGTCTTGGGAGAGAGAGAGAGAGACCAAAAGAAGCAGACCTGCTTGTGTGCATAACCTGTCAGCGAGTCAAAAGCAACAAGGCGTGTGCTACCTTTCACACGATTGCCAAACATGCTGGGTCCTCGGTAGAACACAGATGGACACCGAGCATTAGTGTGTACACTTCGAGTGTCTCAGACCATCGGTACACACAGAAGTTAGTTGTCAACGTGGACCAGCAACGGCCTCGAATAACGTGACAAGGACGGAAACGAAGAGACGTTACATTAATAAGTGAATGAGTGATGATATGAAGCGCCCTACTAGAGCCGGAACAATGCATTCAATAGCTACTTACAACTCGGATCAGACCTGGTATTGCAGTACCTCCAGGATCTGCTCAGAGCAATGAATGATGGTTGATTGGTTGATGGTTCGTCCTATAATTATGTGTTGTTTTGCAGCCGAGTGGACGTAAAAACCTAACTTTCAATTCGGAACAATGGATTACTTTCCTCATAGATTACAATCAACGGGTTTGTTCATTTCACTTGATCGGGAAACGAAACTATGTGTGCGGGAAATGCTGTAGTAGTTGGCGGATGGTCGCACACTCAGCAGATGATCACGCGTGCACTGACTTGTCCATGTACACGCGCGCACGCACACACACGTACGCGCATGCACGCACACACATATATACACACACATACACAAAAGCACGCACGCTCACATACGTACACACACGCACGCATGTACACACACACACACACTCACACACACACACACACACACACACACACACACACACACACACACAGAGCGCGCGCGCGCGTTTTTCCCTAGCCGCAGTGTTCTCTTATCTAATTTTGTCTTGCTTGATAACAATGGAGTTTCAGAAGCCAACGATGGACAAGCCCTTAACGCTAAATAATGAACATTATTAACAGGATAATGTTATGATATTACGATGACAGGAAAGAGCCACTTCTGGTTGATGCCAAAACGACGCATCGAATCAATTGACACCAATTCGCTCTCAATTCTCGTTCCATCTTCTAACTTTACACACAAAGGCTTTCCGATTTTATACTGGAGCCAAAAAGTTAAGCAACCTTTTGCTTTTCAAGGCAAAATATTTTTCTGGGTGATTGGCATAGGGTTTGGTAAAGCAATACAAATTTAGCCTATCTACTTACCGACCTGAATGCATACATTCACTCTGTTTAATTAGTGGGTAACGCCCTCGCCCATGTTAGAGTACCCTTTGTAAAAAGTCAAGTTTGATGCACACGTTCAAGGCTGCTCCCTCATTATTATTATGATTAATATTTTGACATTTAGCATGCCTAATCAATTTAACGCCCTAGGCGTTTACAAGATACAAATATAATATACACATATAACACCACACATAATAATATTTTAACATATAGCATAAAGAATGGGAAATCAAAATTACACAAACACCCAAAGACGGTCAGACAAACAGACACAGAATTACACACACACGTAAGCGTGCGCACACTCAAGTACATACACACGCGGACACACACTCACACAGATAACCATGTGCGCTCACCAAGCGCAGACGTTCACTCTCAGACATGCACACACCAAGTCATGAAGGAAGGGATTAGAAGTTATTTAGGAAGTTTTGAGATGGCGTTTGAATGTGGGCAGAGAGGATAAGTATCTGAGAGAGCGAGGCAACTGATTCCAAGTAACACAAAGTCATCACAACAGGTATACCACCCAGGGCCTGTATTCACGTTGAGATAGCATGAGACTTAGCATGATGCTAACCTAGAAGCTCTTCCAATGTCCTATAGGATTTAATAGGACTTTTGGAAGAGCTTCTAAGTTAGCATGATGCTAAGTCTCATGCTATCTCAACGTGAATACAGGCCCAGGACCAGTAAAAAGTGATACAGAGGCGGCAGTGAGTGGGTTGTGTTCAGGCACAGCAGTTATGGTCAGCTATCACTGCTCATTTTGGAACGACAACGCGAGAAAGTCAGTCAATGATACTCTCGTTTAACAGATTCTTCCAAGTCCATTACAATTGTCTGTAAAGAGTAGCCAGCACGATCTACAGGTCTCAAAGTGACTGAACATTTAAGGGACATGCTGTAGAGAGCCATCCTGGTCAAATAACCACTCCAAACAATGTGGTGTAGCTTACAAATGCTGAACAAGAATGATGGAACAATTTGGAGCAATAAATGCCTATATGCTGCATGCAAAATGGCGCCCAAAGGCGATTTAGGTGTGGGTACGTTACGTTCATTACTGACATCACATAAAGCAACCTAAGTGACAAAATGTATGCAAAACTGAAAAAGAAGAGATTGTTTTACTTATCCTGTTTTTAAAAAAATGGCAGAGCATCTGTATTTTGTTCTCTGTGGGCTTTCAAACTCTGTTTCAGAAGTGAAATGGTGAAAACCAGTCACCATCTTTGCAGAACAAAATTGATTACTTTGATTTGACATTTTGGGTACTTATAACCAAATAACCAGCAGATAACCGAGACACGTTTTAGTGTAGCTGAGAAAGAATGAAATGTTTCTTCGAGTTCACTTTCGCTTTATGAGTTATCAAACTTTTTGTGGTGTATTTCAAAGAGGGGTTGCTTAACTTTTTGGCACGTGTTTAGTATATTCCTTCTATACTATTCTAGTTCTATTTCATATGTCTGTCTGTCTTCCTTCCTTTTGTGTGTGTGTAAGTGTGTGTGAATGTGCGTTTGCCTGCGCGTGTAATCGTGCCTGAAGAGAGAGAGAGAGAGAGAGAGAGAGAGAGAGAGAGAGAGAGAGAGAGAGAGAGAGAGAGAGAGAGAGAGTGTGTGTGTGTGTGTGTGTCTGTGTGTCTGTATGTATGTATGTATGTGTGTGTGTGTCTGTGTGTGTGTCTGTATGTCTGTCTGTCTGTTGGTCGGTCTGCCTGTCGGTCTGTCTCGTCATTTCCCGGTCCATCATTCTTCAGCAATACTCACAAGGAGTTTCCACTTCTGTATTCATCACACTCTAGGGTTTCCCACTTATAACGTTCTGGCAAGCATCCTTACTGATCTTAACGTTAATGATGATGATGATGACGATGATGATGGTCATGGGTTTTTCGTTTCTTTTTCCTTTAGTAAGGGAAGAACATTCTTTGAGACAGATGCTTGGGAGAGAATGGTATGCGTGTAAGGCTAGTGTGTGGGTGAATGTGTATGTATGCGTGCGCGTGCATGGAAGAGAATAGGAGCGAGCATGCATTCGTGTGTGTATGCTTGCGTCAACACACACACACCCTAGTTTCTTTTTTGTTTTTAATCCGCGTGGCAAACAGACTAACCGACAAACCAACGCATAACGGTTAACCTCCTCTAGCGGGGATTTGGCAAAAAGAATACGATCTGATCATGGTGGGTTACATTTAATTTGAACAATTAAAAGAGAAAAATGGATAACCAGGGAAGTGGAAGACTGTCACTGGCACCTGACATGTCACAAGCAAACTAGATTGATCCCACTTCTGATCTAAAGACAAATCATGATCACGTTGGACTCGCCACGTGCTGGTGATTTCCTTATTATTAGTGAAGGACATTGTTAATTGATTAAGGGTTCTGAATAACTGTTTTATTTAATTTTTTATGTCGCGTCATACAGACGTTGCCTCAAACAGGAATATAGTCCAATAAAGGTTGTAGAGGTCTGTACAAGGGTGAAACCTGGAAAAAAAGAAAAGCAGGAAGGCCTAGATTCTGCCTTGGCAGGGTCATGGGGCGGGGTCATTTGTAGGGGTCGGGGGGCGAAGCCCCTGCAGCTGAAGTGTTTTTTTGTTGTACATATTTTTTTATACTAAATAATAGCATTTAGAACCAGCTTTCATTTTTTGTTAACAATAAAATTAAATTAAAATAAATCCAGTGTAATTATCCTTCGATAAAGTATTGCAAATTCCTGATTAATTTCAGGAAAAATAACAAAGCCAAGGATTCCTGATTTCCCTGCCACCTGGTTACACCCATGTATGTATGTATGTATGTATGTATGTATGAGAGGGGGTGTCACTCACTCACTCACTCACTCACTCACACACACACACACACACACACACACACACACAGACAGACACGCACACACACACACACCACACACACACACATACACACACGCACGGGCAGGGAAAGAGAATGAACGAACGAAATTTTATTTATACAGGGCAATGAGATAAGTAGACATACTTTTTTACACCCAGCCCTGTGGCAAATAAAACAAAACAATAACAAAACATGCAATGAAAGAAAAAATAAACCAGAGAGAGAGAGAGAGAGAGAGAGAAAAGAGAGAGAGAGAGGGAGAGAGAGAGAGAGAGTGAGAGAGAGAGAGAGAGAGAGAGAGAGAGAGAGAGAGAGAGAGAGAGAGAGAGAGAGAGAGAGAGAGAGAGAGAGAGAGAGAGAGAGAGAGAGAGAGAGAGACAGACAGAGAGATAGAGACAGGCAGACAGAGAGAGAGAGAGAGACAGAGATAAAGATAGACACACACAGAGAGACAGACAGAGAGACACACGCAGAGACAGACAGAGAAACACAGACAGAGAGACAGACAGACAGACAAAGCGTGGGTACAGGCCAGTTGACTGTAGAGCCCCCCCACCTGTAGTTTGGCCAGGGGGATGATGTCGCAGTTCTGGGGCCGGTGCCACACGGTCTTCTGGCTGGTGGCGTTGTAGTAGTAGAAGCGGGAGGTGTTGGGGTCGAACAGCTCCCACCACTGGTTGTCGTCCGTCTTCTTTCTGCAACACACACACCACGAAGAAACACAACGCTCGTTAGGACACAGTCAAGAACAGTATATTTACTAGTCACTATATATATAGCGTCATTGACACAGTCACAGTGGATTTTCCCTCTCACTTTGCACTAGGCCTTACCATTGATCGCGTTTACTGGTAATCATATAGTAAAAAGCCAAGTGTCCGTCCGTGTGTGTGTGTGTGTGTGTGTGTGTGTGTGTGTGTGTGTGTGTGTGTGTGTGTGTGTGTGTGTGTGTGTGTGTGTCTGTGTGTGTGTGTGTGTGTGAAACACGAAACGGGCCTTATAACTCCGCCGTTTTTCGACCGAATCGCTTCAAATTTGCTGTGAGCCCTGACGGGGCGATGGCAACGGCAACCGTGTCATTTGCGAGGTTCGGCAAATGCGCGAAACGCGCATCCGCCAGCCTCTCGGCGCCCGTATCTCCGGTGTTTCTGGACCGATTGCCTTCGAATTTGGCAGGAAGATCACCGGGGACGGTGACTATCCGTGTACCAACCCGGAAGCGAATCGGTTCAGAAACGCGCGCGCTATACGACTCCGCCGTTTCTTAACCGAATCACGTCAAATTTGCTGTACTCGGCGTTGCGCTAGTTATCAGTAAAATACTGATTTCAAAACCAATATACTGAAACATGTTTGACCTGTCAGTCCCAGGGACTGATAATGGTTGCTAGGACTGATACATTGTTTTAACAGAGGCTTTGATATTGTGGTTTTCACTGGGTTTTTTGTTTCCCTGGTGACTGGTTTTGACACCGGTTGTTGGGAGAATTTGTTGCTGATGGGACTGGTTTTCAGAATTCATAGCGTGATCACTGGGCCTTACGGTCTGAACGTGGAGTCTTTCGGATGAGACGATAAACCGAGGTCCCGTGTGCCCATGCACTCAGCGCACGCCAATCCCAGTGACAACGAAAAAGTTGTCAGTTGGTCAAAATTTACCCACCCACCCCCTTTCCTTCCTCATCATTAGTCACGCAAAAAATCGTATGCAAATTTTTTTTCATTTGGGTGGCGCGCCTCTGGCTGCAACGCGTTCTCCAGGTGGGAGCAACCCGAATTTCACAGAGACGCCTCCGTGACTATAAAGTACCTAATAGTAATACCTAATATCTAATCTCAGATGGGTTTGGTTGCTTTTCTTCCAAGACAAAGCACCGCATTTTGCGGACTATAAATTATGACGACACTTTTCTTTCTTACTCTCAAATCCCTGCGTCCTATATTAAACTAACAATGATAAATAAGAAAGGAATAACAACATCTGAATTTTGTGTCAAATTGGGCGGTGAGGGGGTGGGGGTGGGGGGGGGGGTGTTGTGTTGTGTGAGGGTGCGGCTTATATCTGAATGTTGTGTAAGATTGGGGGGGGGGGGGGGGGAGCCTAATGATGAGGTGCGGCTTATAGTCCGAACATTTTTTTTTTCCCCTGTGTTCTGTACTTAAAGTGCGTGCGTGCGTGTGTGTGTAGGTGTGTGTGTGTGTGTGTGTGTGTGTGTGTGTGTGTGTGTGTGTGTGTGTGTGTGTGTGTGTGTGTGTGTGTGTGTGTGTGTGTGTGTGTGCTTGTGTGTGTGTGCGCATTAGAGACAAAAGGTCCCACCGAGTGATATACGCATCGCACAGCCCTAATCATAAATTCGCAAAACTCTGCCAAGGACGTGAAAACAGTTCCCTGAACAGATGTTTAAAGGCGTGCGTGGGCATGGGAGCATACTGTGCACACACGACAGGCATGAGAGAACGTCTCTCCACAGAGCAGATGGCAAAGCATGATTTCTAGATGCCACGTTGTGAAGGCAAATAGCCCCCTGAAGACCGCACTGACAATCATTTTTCAAGATGGGCATGAAGTCATAGTTGCAACCAATACTCTGTTTGTCTGTCTCTCTCTGTCTGTCTGTCTGTCTGTCTGTCTGTCTCTCTCTCTCTCTCTCTCTCTCTCTCTCTCACACACACACACACACACACACGCGCGCGCGCGCGCGCGCGCGCGCACACACACACACACACACACACACGCGCACGCAGACAGACAGGTAGACAGACAAGAGAGATACAGACAGACAGAGACAGGGAGTCAGAGATAGACAGGCAGATAGACAGACAGAGACAGAGACAAGAACAGATATAGACAGACGGAGACAGAGACAACAACAGATATGACAGACAGAGACAGAGAGAGAGTTCTAAGCTTAGGCGAGAGGTGAGTGTTCAAAACAAACAAGCGGATCTCGAGGGGAAATGTAGCAGAGCCAGTGGGGGAATTATACACACACATAGAGACAGAGATAGAGAGAGATAGAGCACGAACAGCTCCCTCAAATCACCCAGTATCAGGACACCGAAACATGCCCTTTCACCACGGAAAGGAGAGGATTCTGGGCAAACTTGTAATTTAGACACACAAAGTCTCTCAAAGTTCTTCCAGTTTCATGACAACCCTAAGCTGATCCCAACTCTATCCTTTTCCCGGAAACGGCAGAATGTAGAGCTCTAGCTTCTCGTTGGACATTTTCAATTAAAACAAGTGCAACGCCGAGCGGCTGCAAAGTCCCCTCGCAGCATCGCCGAGCTACTCCGAAATCGGAATGTGTCGGCTGTACACATACATAAAAACGCATCAAAACAGCACGTAACTACATAAAAACGCATCAAAACAGCACGTAACTGAATAGTTTTTTATATATAGCCTTGGGGTTCGGACCCGTGATTTGAGCGCGCGCGATCATGCGCACACGCGCGCACAGAAAAATTCATGACAACTGTGTTATAGACCATTCATCAAGAAATGTGAGAAAAAAACTGCATTGAAATACATGCAAAACTTCGCGAGATATTAGCGATTATGTGTTTCGGGGTTTGAACCCCGTAACTGGCGCGACCTTGACCTTAATGTAAAACTAACTACATCAGTGGATAGCTTGCATCTTGGCAAACTAGTATACCAAATTTGATGATGATAGACTGAATAGTTTTTGAGAAAAACGGACGAAGGCGGACGCCGGACGGGACACCGGACGGACGGACCAGACAAAAACAATAGCTCCCCGAACCTTCGGCTCGGGGATTAAAAAAAATTCACGGGGTTTCTCTAAAGTACATCTTTGCCGAATATTCCACTCTCTCTCTGCTTTTACTCAAGGCAGCCAGAGACTTTTTGTTCTCTTGACAGCACGAAGGGCCTGGTATTGATAGAGAACTACAGAACAATCAGACGCTGTCATCGGACAATGCGTGTTTGCTGAAGAAAATAACAGGTTCTCTGGAACCAAGGGAGGTGGTGCTTGTTAAAAAAAAGAGATCACGATATAATATAACCACACAACACGAGAGAGAGAACAAGCCATGTGTATGATTTGCCCCATGTCAGCAATATTGACTTTGAGTCACATCAAACATCAGACACACAAAAAGGAGGGGGGGAGGGGGGTCTAGGATAGAAACGAAGGGCTATCATAAGTGAAAATGTAATTAGAAATAGATTGAGGGGAGAGAGAAAAAAGGCGACAAGCGCATAAAGATACAACCTGTAGCCTAGAGACTCTCTCTCTCTCTCTCTCTCTCTCTCTCTCTCTCTCTCTCTCTCTCTCTCTCTCTCTCTCTCTCTCTCTCTCTCTCTCTCTCTCTCTCTCTCTCTCTCTCTCTCTCTCTCAGAGAGAGTATGGTTACACGCATGCATACCCGCACAAGTATTAACAATTATACCTGTGCGTATGTAATTCTGTAAATTCGTATTTCAACCTGTCTTTATCATAATACCTGCTTTGCTACCTTTATGTTCGTATATGTATGTGTAATTTTATGCCTTGCCATGTTTGTAGTCTATGTTCGTATATGTACAAAGGTGCTACCTTTATGCTCAAATCTGTATGTGTAATATCATGCCTTGCCATGTTTGTATTCTATGTTCGTTCGTATATATACCAAGGACAGATTGGAAGACTAGGCGTTGCCTAAAATCTTTATCCTTGAAAAATAAAGTTAAAGTTTTCAAGTTTCAAGTTCTCTCTCTCTCTCTCTCTCTCTCTCTCTCTCTCTCTCTCTCTCTCTCTCTCTCTCCTCTCTCTCTCCCCCTCCCTCCATCCCTCTCTCTCTATCTCTCCAGAGCCAAATCATTCCTAAAAGCCACTTTTAAAGTTCAAAGGGAGCAATGCAAGCAAGGAGCCGCCCACCCATCACGATACGTGCCAAAATTGGCATGTGTTGCATACACCAACATACATTTTGATTTCGCTTAGATGATGTCTTTCCTGGTGGGAGGGATGATTGATCCAAGTTAGGGCGGGGTCGAATTTTCCCTCACACCCAAACGTACTTGTATACTTCAAGATTCCAGATTCTTTAATCAGCCAATGCATCAGAATACAAAGGAAATCGTTTTGGTTTTGCAACACAGACAAAAAAATAAATTAATGCTGCTGCATCTGATTCCCTCTCTTCTCTCTCCCTCTTCCAATCGCCTTGGCACTAGTCTGTGTCAGACCAGTTAACATAATCTAGAACACCAAGGCTACATCTTAAACACTTTCTTCCGTGGGGGTGTATGTGATCTGTATCTTAACCGAAATTGTTAATAAAACTGAAAATTTTGTTTCAGAGGAGAGAGGTAACATTGCTTATAAAGTTACGGGAAGCAGAATTTAGGTAGCTTTTCCAGTTACCATTTTACAGTCATCTGAAGTTTAATTTCTGATACACCAATTGCGGAAACCAGGCGCAATTGATGTACATGCCCGGATAGATACAATTGAGTAACTTTCAACCAGGCGCAATTGATGTACATGCCCGGATAGATACAATTGAGTAACTTTCAACCAGGCGCAATTGATGTACATGCCCGGATAGATACAACTGAGTAACTTTCAATCAGGCGCAATTGATGTACATGCCCGGATAGATACTTCTTTCTTCTTCTTCTTCTTCTTCGATCACTCAACCACAGTTTCCTGTCAATTATGAGCGCAGATGCGTCATAGATACTGCCGTTATGCCATGCCCATAAATGCGAGTAACCTAAACCAGGAAATAGTAGGCCCAGCAAGTCCGACTTCGGGATGGAGGAAATGTTTTTGAAAGTGTTTCCGTGAAACAAAGCAAGGGCAGGAGAATGGACCGGTAAGGTAGAAAGATAGTAGATGACAGTAAGCAAAGGGAAAAGGCAGAGTCAAAGAGAGTGACAGATTAGAGGAAGTTACAAGCACAGAACTTCCAGAAGGTGGGGGAACTATTTATACGAAAGACCCCCGGTATCCCCATGGGGGGGGGGGGGGGGGTATCTATACAATTATGTAACTTTCAACCAGGCGCAATTGAGTGGTAGCCAAACCAACTCCCTTCTTTTTTTCTCGGTGCCTTAACAAAACACGTTCAGTTGTTGTTGTTTTTTTAAATGCTGCTGCATCCCATTCCCTCTCTCCTCTCTCCCTCCTTTCAACCCTCTTCCAAATTGCCTTGGCATGAGTCTGTGTCAGACCAGTTGACATAAGCTAGAACACCAAGGCTACATCAAAATGTTGTTATATTCTGCATGGTTGCGCGGGGATTGTCTTAAACCATGACGAGCTCCTAGCATAACATCATCAGTCTAAAATCCTCCGAAGTCGAGTGTGGCTAGGCTGCCCACGTGGCGGGATAATAATTTTTTTAAAAACCGGCCACACACACACGTAATGTTCTCATCCCTAGCTGGTGCATTTGTGCCATAGTGTTCAAGTGCTTTGGCTGTTGGGATGATCCCTGGGAGTCTTTAAGCCAGGGTAAAACAACAACAACAAACCGTCTTCTATAAAAACAACAGCATTCCAGTCTTATTACTTGTGGCAGCCAATATTGTATAATCTACTTGTGTTTGAGCGCCTTGTATAAGCTTTAAGCTTGTTGTGCTCGTTCTCATTTGTTTATGTTGCTGCTTTACTATGTGATACTCAACAAAGAACAAAATTCGTTTAAACCAAGCAAAATAACTGGGGTGTACAAAATAAATAACAGAGTGATACATTTCGCTATTGCTTTGCCAGGTGATACGAAGCCAGGTAAGCATCCCACAATTATTATTTCACGATCCGTGTAATGAACGTCCAACTTTTAATGGACGAATATCAAGCGGAGAGATAAAATACATGGTTTGACTGACTTGGAGAATCGGCCATGCCAAAACGGCATGTTTATAACCATTTCTGAAAGCGTGTGCCAACAAGCGGGTTTTTGCCTGAGTGGACCCCCCCCCCCCCCCCTCTCTCACTCACACACTCTCTCTCTAAATCTCTCTCTTGGTCTCTCTCTCTATATATATATCTCTCTCTCTATCTCTCTCTCTCTCTATCTCTCTCTCTTTATGTACTGTGGCCTAAGGCCAATGTGCATTAAAACATTTTCAGTGTTCAGTGTTCTCTCTCTCTCTCTCTGATTTGTATTGGTTAGTATTAATTATTATTTTGTGCATCGCTCCGATTTGCTAATGGAGCTTGCAAGCTTTAAAGACACGTGTCACATTTCCCTCTTTGTCTTATGCTTGGAAGATTTCTTAAGATTTCTTACCAGCTATAAGAGGGAAAACACGTGAAAACCATGATTTTGACACGTGACGTGGTGGGTCTTTAAAGCAATAAATATCTCTCTCTCTCTCTCTCTCTCTCTCTCTCTCTCTCTCTCTCTCTCTCTCTCTCTCTCTCTCTCTCCCTCTCTCATACACTGCGGCCAGGTGTTGTGTATTAATGCTGCCTACTTAGATAAGAGCTGAAAGGAGATGGAGGGAGGGTACTTGCATAATACGCGAACTATTTAGACAGTCTGGAAGAAAGAAAAAAAACCTGTGTGCCCAGTGCCCCTTCATAACTCAACAAGACAGGTAAACTGTCTATACTCTAAAGGGCCAGCCACACGTCAGCTAAAATCCAAACTGTTTCCAAACTGTCTGTACTCTAAAGGGCCAGCCACACGTCAGCTAAAATCCAAACTGTTTCCAAACTGTCTGTACTCTAAAGGGCCAGCCACACGTCAGCTAAAATCCAAACTGTTTCCAAACTGTCTGTCTCGAAAGGGCCAGCCACACGTCAGCTAAAATCCAAACTGTTTCCGAACTGTCTATACTCTAAAGGGCCAGCCACACGTCAGAAAATCGAAACTGTTTCCAAACTGTCTATACTCTAAAGGGCCAGCCACACGTGAGTTAAAATCCAAACTGTTTCCAAACTGTCTATACTCTAAAGGGCCAGCCACACGTCAGCTAAAATCCAAACTGTTTCCAAACTGTCTATAGTCTAAAGGGCCAGCCACACGTCAGCTAAAATCCAAACTGTTTCCAAACTGTCTATACTCTAAAGGGCCAGCCACACGTCAGCTAAAATCTCATGACTCTGTACGATACGATTCGATCGCGTGATCTCGAAGCGCCAATCACATGTTTGTTCTTCGAGACCACGTGATCGACTCGTGTCGTACAGTCGTGCGATTTTAGTTGGTGATGATGAGATTAGCGTCCAATCGGTCAGAGACCCTTATGGACGGTCAATTTTAGTTGACGTGTGGCTGGCCCTTAAGCGATAACAAGAAGACCACACGGTCGTCTCTCTCTCTCTCTGTCTCTCTCCCTCCCTCTCTCTCTGTCTCTCCATCCCTCCCTCTCTCTCTCTCTCTCTCTCTCTCTCTCTCTCTCTGTCTGTCTGTCTCTCTCTCTCTCTCTCTCTCTCTCTCTCTCTCCTCTCTCTCTCTCTCTCTGTCCTGCCTCTCTCTCTCTCTCCCTCCCTCTGTCTCTCTCTCTCTCTCCCTCCCTCTCTCTCTCTCTCTCTCTTTCTCGATGGTTGGTTTAACGTCTAATTAGGCGTAGCCTCTTATAATGGTCGTCTTCGTCTACTCTTTAATTAACCTCCAAAGGAGGACGCTAGAAACTGTTCAACAGTAAAGTCAGGCATCAGGAATTGTCTGAGGTCCAATCCTCTGAAAACCGTGCTGAAAAAACCCCAGGTCCTCAAGCTGAGTAGAGGAGCAACACTGAAATCATTTCCAAACGTGTCCAGAAAGGCGTAATTCATTAAGAAATGGCTATCTGACGTGAGTATCAACCCTTTCAACGCCAACCATATTTCAACCAAACATTTCCATTAAACTTACCTGGGTAGAGAACAAAATCCATCTGCAGTATTGGGGATTCTTCTGTGACATATATAAAATAAGGTCTATCCTTACTTCCCAAAGCTAAGACAATAGGGTCTTTGGATAAAAGACCCCAATCTGATGCCTTTTAGTGACATAGGTGTTAAATCACTGTGGTGCTAAAATGCGACTTTGGCGGTGAAAGGGTTAACCTCAGAAGCAATGGCAACACCTCTGACACCACAAGCAAAATATATCCTCTGCCAGTGATTATCAATCCTCTGAAATTAGCAAATCCTCTGACAATTATGACAAAGTGTTCGTTTACAGTACTTGGGGAGTCTAAGTATATAGTACTTTATGCCCAGTCTAAATTCGTATCCTTGTAAAATAAAGTTTTTGAAGTTTGAAGTACTATACGCCCACATGATTTGGCACAAATTGGCAGAAGTACAATCTCTCTTGGTAAAAAAACCAAAAGGAAAACAAAAAGCAAAAAAGTTGCGCAGTTTGAAAAAAATTTCCCATTGGAGAGTCTGGACATGAATTGCAACAGGACACGACCTCGGTCGGCGTGGCTATCATATTTGGGAGGCATCGGAAGAGTCAGGTGAGTGTGGCATTGATTTGCCCATGAAAGAGTACAAGGACACAGAGACACCCAGCACAGACTGTCTCATAGTAGTTCCCGAGTAATGCCCGTCTACTCCACCCCCACCACCCTCCCTCCCTCTCTCTCTCTTTCTCTGTGCGTATGTACGCGCGCTTACGTGCATATGTGTGAGGAAAAGTAAGACGGCGCGATCGGGAAACTGGAAAATCTGATTAGCGCCCTCCGGTCTGAAACAGACACATATTATGGGACATTAGAGGATATAAAGCTGGTGGGAACGATCCTGGAGGCAAAGCCCTGTTGCAGTGCAACACCAGGAAAGTCCCGAATTAGTAACAATACAGATATTGAAGTGCGAGTCTGACGATAACGATCGGGAAAGCCAAAGGAGCTCAAACAGAACGGCGTTCGACAACGGCGGCAGCGGAGACACGCAGTAACGCATCCCTGGTGGCTTTACCGCCTTTTCTTTGAAACCGGGACTGTGGCTAAGCCCCAGGTCATCCACCCCGGTCCTAACGGGCGAGTTTCACGGCACGGAGCTCTCATCACCCATCCGACATGCTCCAGAGACTTCCTTTGAGTTCCTTGCACATTTGGGTATTGGCCAGATCCCACGTCATACCCACTACATCCGGATTCCTAAGCACTCGGCCCAAAATAAAGTCTTTCTGACTCAGCCGTCCTAATGCCACAGGGGGTAATGAAAACCACAGAGCTCTGCTGATCAAACATCTGCTGGGTGGGTTCCAATTATGCAATGTGAACTTTCGGAACATGAAAAGGGGATGTCTGTGCAAGGTATTGTGCAAATTTCGATGTCATCACTTTTTGTGAGTGATGTATTATTCTGTTTCTATTCCGTAGTCATTGTCTTACTTCACTCTCGTTGTTTCTTTTACCAGTTTCCTTTTCACCCCCAGAGAGAATAGGCAATAGACTGGGAACAGGGCAATAGAGAATGATTTCCCAAATGCCTTGAACAGTGTACTCCAGAGAAGGGTAGTGAGAGAGAAGAGAGAAAACGAAAACGAAAACGAAAACGAAATTTTATTTAACCAGGGAAACATGAGATAAGCAATACAATGCTTTTTTCCACCCTATCAAATAGAACATGAGAGAGAGAGAGAGAGAGAGAGAGAGAGAGAGAGAGAGAGAGAGAGAGAGAGAGAGAGAGAGAGAGAGAGAGAGAGAGAGAGAGAGAGAGAGAGAGAGAGAGAGAGAGAGATGGGAAAGGAAGAACTGGTGATAAGAATGCAAGCAAGAAAGCCAGCAAGGAAGTAAGTGCGTGCGTGCGTGTATGTGTGTGCGTGCATACGTGCGCGCGCGAGTGTGTGCGTGCGCGTGCCTATGTATGTGGATGGGGTGGGGCATAGCTGTGGTAAACGGTAAAACCTGTCAGAACTGTGCAGTGATAAGAACCGACACGCGTCTTTCGTCACTCCTGCACAACCGACATTACAACCCTGCCAAACTGAATCACCGAAACTCTGTCTGACTGTGTGTCTGTCCGTCCGTCTGTCTGTCTCTCTGTCTCTCTCTCCACACATACTCACACGAGAGAGAGAGAGAGAGAGAGAGAGAGAGAGAGAGAGAGAGAGAGAGAGAGAGAGAGAGAGAGAGAGAGAGAGAGAGAGAGAGAGTAAGTGTGTATACATGTATCCATGGGTAAATGTATGAGTGTGTAGGTGTGCATGGGATACATGTGAAGGAAGCTGTTTACTGGGAAGAAAGTAGAAAAAGCAAAGAAGAAAAAGTTGTAAGAATAGGATTATTAAGTTATATTTTTCATTTATTCCAGTGTTGTCTACATTGAATGTTAAATGGTTGTTCCCCCCTTGCCATAAGGGCGTTTGTTAATGGCAATAAAACAGATTTGATTTGATTTGATTTGATTTCTCTCTCTCTCTCTCTCTCTCTCTCTCTCTCTCTCTCTCTCTCTCTCTCTGATAATGATGAGGAGTGTTATCCTTTGCTGTTTTTATGTTTGCATGATGTGACTTTTTTTTCTTTTTTTCCCCTGTACTTTAAATTCCAAAATTTCCCCATCCTTATACCCCTCTGTGCCTCTTCCCCCCATCCTCCCTCCCTTTTATTCTCATTTCTGCATGTACATATATTATTTAGCTTTCTTGTTTGATTTATTTCATTTTTCCCCAGGGCTGGGTGGAAAAAAGCATGTAACTTGCTTATCTCATGTTCCCTGGTTAAATAAAATTTCGTTTTCGTTTTCGTCTCTCTCTCTCTCTCTCTCTCTCTCTCTCTCTCGTGTCATGTCCACAGACCTGTATTATTAGCACACCCTAACCAGTGATCGCGCTAGGAGTCTTGAAAACCAGCCCCATCAGCGACAATGCCCCCACAATATCGAAGCCTCTATTAAAACAATTCATCAGTCCTAGCAAAAATGTATCAGTCCCTGGGGACTGACAGGTCAAAATATTTTCAGTATTTCGGTTTTGCAATCAGTATTTTACTGATAATTACCAGTAAACGACATCACAGGGCCCCTCTTGTGTACAATTATATTACCCGTTTATTCGGTATGTGTAGGGAGGGGCCCGTCTTCTTAGCGATTAAGATCAATCGTAATAATAAAATAAAAACGTTTCCTAATCAACTCAACCATTAAGAGTTGAAACAAATTTCACAGCCTAAATATTTGTGCTGAAACTAAAATCTCTTCTTTGTTATTCCGAGGCTGCTGCTGTAGTGCCAGACTTGGATTCAAACCTGACAACTGAAATCAGACCTCTCAGTAGTAATGCACTTTGGGCCGCTACAAGTGGGATCAGTCTATAGGTTTACATTACTTCCTTCGTCGAGAGGCAACGTCTATTTTGTGTGTGTGTGTGTGTGTGTGTGTGTGTGTGTGTGTGTGTTGTTGTGTGTGTGTGTGTGTGTGTGTGTGTGTGTGTGTGTGTGTGTGTGTGTGTGTGTGTGTGTGTGTGTGTGGTGTGTGTGTGTGTGTGTGTGTGTGTGTGTGTGTGTGTGTGTGTGTGTGTGTGTGTGTGTGTGTGTGTGTGTGTGTGTGTGTGTGTGTGTGTGAGAGAGAGAGAGAGAGAGAGAGAGAGAGAGAGAGAGAGAGAGAGAGAGAGAGAGAGAGAGAGAGAGAGAGAGAGAGAGATAGGCAGAGAGACAGAGACAGAGAGACAGAGAGAGAATGTTTCGCTCCCTCTACATGGAACCAGGAAGCGCACTAACGTTACTATCCTTGATGGAACACCTGGTGTCAAACAAAGGCTTAGGACGATAACTCCACCTAAATAGCACATCGTTTTGTTTTTTTAAATGGTCAGGAAGTCGGCCACACCATCCCTTTTTCACCCCCCACCCCCATATAACCTCAATATTATTTCGCTACCCTTCCTCTCCCTACCTCCATCAACCTCTTGTCGACAGCATCAAGGCACAAATTGTTTACAGTTCGCTTTCAGAGCGTTGCACAATTTCCCCTATCAGTTCGCTTTCAACACCGGCAATTTGAAGCCACACGCAGATAAAGCAGTGCTTTTTTTTTACTCGTTTCCATCCTGCCCCAGTTTCCCTATAATGAATGATTCCCCTGAAAACCTTTTTACCCACCCAAACTCTCCAGCAAGTTTTTTTGTCCCCTTTAGTAACACTCTCTAATTGCATGATTTGGTTTTCATCGCTTTAAAGCAGTTTCTTTTTACCATCAACTTCATAGCCCTTACTTTCGCACCTTTCTGTCAAGAGTCACTAGCATGCACCAGACACTAGTCTCTCTCTCTCTCTCTCTCTCTCTCTCTCTCTCTCTCTCTCTCTCTCTCTCTCTCTCTCTCTCTCTCTCTCTCTCTCTCTCTCTCTCTCCTCTCTCTCGATCCACAGTGAGCGAGAGACAGAGACAGACAGACACAAAAATGGAGAGAAACAGAGAACCAGCCAGCCAGACAACTAAACACTGACAAACTTTATTCAACAGAAAGAGAGACAGAGACAGACACACACAAAAATGGAGAGAAATAGAGAGCCAACCAGCCAGACAACTGAACACTGAAAAACTGTATTCAACAGAAAGAGAGACAGACAGACACAAAAATGGAGAGAAATACAGAACCAACCAGCCAGACAACTGAACACTGAAAAACTTTATCCAACAGAAAGAGACAGACAGACACAAAAATGGAGAGAAATAGAGAACCAACCAGCCAGACAACTGAACACTGACAAACTTTATTCAACAGAAAGAGAGACAGACACACACAAAATGGAGAGAAATAGAGAACCAACCAGCCAGACAACTGAACACTGACAAACTTTATTCAACAGAAAGAGAGACAGACACACACTAACATGGAGAGAAATAGAGAACCAGCCAGCCAGACAACTGAACACTGAAAAACTGTATTCAACATAAAGAGAGACAGACAGACACAAAAATGGAGAGAAATAGAGAACCAGCCAGCCAGACAACTGAACACTGACAAACTTTATTCAACAGAAAGAGAGACAGACACAGACACACACAAACATGGAGACTGAGAAATAGAGAACCAACCAGCCAGACAACTGAACACTGAAAAACTGTATTCAACAGAAAGAGAGACAGAGACAGACACACACTAACATGGAGAGAATTAGAGAACCAACCAGCCAGACAACTGAACACTGAAAAACTGTATTCAACAGAAAGAGAGACAGAGACAGACACACACAAACATGGAGACTGAGAAATAGAGAACCAACCAGCCAGACAACTGAACACTGACAAACTGTATTCAACAGAAAGAGACAAGCAAAACAAATTAATCCTAAAAAGAAAGCCCCTGGCACCTGAGGTTATCGAAAGCTGCAGAAAATAGCGGGGCCAACACAGGGCGGGCTCTTGTGTCACCACCATCACTATTATTTTAGCTCCGACTTCCTGGGAACAGGAAGAAAACAGGGTTGTTGCCCCACTTCGTTACTAGCAGCTTATCAAGCAACTGCGATAATAGGTGCCTTTAAAAAAAAATCTGCACATTAATTTACCCCTCCTCTTGAAGCGTGCGCACAAGCAAGCTCACTTGCATACACACACGCATACACAAACGCACGCACGCGCATAAAAACACAAATAAAAACACGCACGCACGCACGCACGCACACACAGTCATGACGACAGGATGTAAAAAAGCTTTATCAAGCTTATTATTCTTTTATCGTCAATAAAGATCATTTTGACTTGACTTGACTACACACACACACACACACACACACACACACGCACGCACGCACGCACGCACACACACCACACACACATCACACACACACGCGCGCACACACACACACGCACACACACACCTCTATAACAATTTTCCATCACACCGACCCTCCCGTCCACAGTTTTCAAGATCACCTGAGATACAGCAGGGGGGGGGGGGGGGGGGGGGGGGGGGGGGGAGAAAAAAAGAGAAAAAGATTGCCCTTTCAACGCTAGCCATTTTTGAGCTAAAACTTTCCATGACACTTACCTGGGTACAGAAAAGATTCTGTCTGCAATATTGGGGATTCCTCGTTGACATGCATAAAATAGGGCAAGTCCTGACCTCCCAAAATTAAGAACATAAGGTCACTGGATACCAGACCCTCATTTGATGCCTTTCAGTGACAAGGAAGGGTGTCAAATCATTGTGGTGCCAAGAGGCGACAGTGGCGATGAAAGGGTTTTAACTTTGCGCAGAAGAAAAACTCACAGTGTGACTCAGCAGTGGCTGCCACCCTCTGTGAAAAAAAAATCCCTACTATAAACGTGAGGGTGACATGGAGATGGACATTCTATTAATCCAAAACAGACAAGAGGCGACCGGTGCAATAAATGGCTAAATTGCCTATAAAAAGAGAGAGAGAGAGAGAGAGAGAGAGAGAGAGAGAGAGAGAGAGAGAGAGAGAGAGAGAGAGAAGAGAGAGAGAGAGAGAGAGAGAGAGAGAGAGAGAGAGAGAGAGAGAGAGAGAGAGAGAGAGAGAGAGAGAGACTTTTCGACCGGTGCAATAAATGCCTAAATTGCCTATAAAAGAGAGAGAGAGAGAGAGAGAGAGAGAGAGAGAGAGAGAGAGAGAGAGAGAGAGAGAGAGAGAGAGAGAGAGAGAAAGAAAGAGAGAGAGAGAGAGAGAGAGAGAGAGAGAGAGAGAGAGAGAGAGAGAGAGAGAGAGAGATGAGAGAGAGAGAGAGAGAGAGAGAGAGAGAGAGAGAGAGAGAGACTTTTCGACCGGCGCAATAAATGGCTAAATTGCCTATAAAAAAATGAGAGAACAGAGAGAGAGAGAGAGAGAGAGAGAGAGAGAGAGAGAGAGAATGTACTCTGACAAAAATCAGGCACATGAAATATTCAGGAAACTAGATATAAAATGTTTTGTAATCCAAGCCCCTGTTATATGGATTTTGTTTATAGATAAAGCATTATGTTATGTTATGCTATGCGCGCGCTCGCTCTCTCTCTCTCCCCCTCCCCCCCCCCAATCCCCCCCCCTCCCCTCTCTCTCTCTCTCTCTTTCTCTCTCTCTCTCTCTCTCGCTCTCTGAGGACTCTCTCTGGGGGGGGGGGGGGGGGGGGGGGGGGGGGGGGGGGGGACTACGGGGGTCGATCTCTCTCGGGGGGGGGGGGGGGGGGGGGGGGGGGGGGTGGGGGGGGGGGGGGGGGGGGGGGGGGGGGGGGTGGGGGGGGGGGGGGATAACTGGGGGGGGGGGGCTCAATGTGGGGGGGGGCTGGTGGTAAAGGGGGGGGGGGTGGGGCATAACGCTTTAAGGGGGGGGGGGGGGGGGGGGGGGGGGGGGGGGGGGGGGGGGGGGGGGGAAGCATTATGTTTGCTTAATCTATTATCCTCATTAAAGAAAAAATATTCAATTCAATTCAATGCTTTCTCACTCACTCACTACTCTCTCTCTCTCTCTCTCTCAATGATAATTAGCCCACTTTTTGTGTAACCATCACCAGTGACATGGGCCAATGGCCTATTAATTAAAATCGTTCAGTTCTCTCTCTCTCTCTCTCGTTTTCAAATGACTCACCTCCTGTCTCCCCCCCCCCCCCCCCTCTCTCACTCTCTCTCTCCATCACAATACCACATTGTAATCCCCACGTGAACAACCCATTAATAGGAAAGCGGACACCCGCGTACTACAAAACCAAGCTGATGTCCAGCAGTGTCATGTCGTCAATAAAGATCAGAAGTCAATGACCAACAGAGGTGACTGACCCTCCATCACCCAATGGTCAGTGCACCCAACGTTGAATATACTTTTTTATTTTTAATTATGTCTGGGCAGGTCATTGCCTGGCTTTTGGACTACGGTATGGACCGTAAATTCGTGATCATTGTCACCCCTGCCATTATCTGAAGTCATACGCGAGCCTTACCCGTCTAATCCCGGAGCCCTCCCTATCCGACCTCCTTCTATTCCCTAAAGTACCCTGTGACAGGTTCCACATTTAGAGCTAGAAATGTATTAAAATTAGTATAAGTTAAGAGTCAGGGACGGTATTCATGTCGAGATAGCATGAGACTTAGCATCATGCTAACTTAGAAGCTCTTCCAAAAGTCCTATTAAAATCCTATAGGACATTGGAAGAGCTTCTAAGTTAGCATCATGCTAAGTCTCATGCTATATCAACGTGAATACCGTCCCTGGTTAATGCGGATCGTGTTTCTATATATTAACTGTAACATAATACAATCCACAGACAGCTCAATGCAACAACCAATGGGATTGGCAGAACATGAAAATAAGTAACAGGCATGTAATATTGTAAAGGGGGGGGGGTCTGCATTGTTGTGCATAACCCGCTTACACTTCCAAGTTTGATTTTTAACGCTTTAAGCATCATACTATGGGATGTTGTAGAAGTAGTTTCCACTAACTAGGTCGCTCTTACTCCGTGTTTAATTTTTTTTAAGTGACAAGAATGCATTCCAGTATCACGAGAGGTAGTACGTTATTATCATGATTATATGATCAAACTATGTATACGTTTTCAGCTTGTTATGCTCCTTTGATTTTTGTGGATCTTGCTGCTTTATAACGTGATCGACTCTCTATGAAATTTCGCCTAAACAATATATTATCAAACTTTAAAAAAAGAAAAACAGGGCATTTTCAATCGACGCCCCCCCCCCCCCCTCCCCCCCATCTATATAACCTTATACCTCCACCCCCAATACACTTTTCAGCGTCTCGTGCACACGTGTCTACCAACAGACCGCACCAACAAAGCAAGGTGAACGTTCTCACTGGAATTCCGTATAGGAAGTCCCCCCCGTCTCTGTCTAGTCCTGCCTGGCTGGTTTGTTGTACTGTTTATCCGTCACCCTCCCCATTCATTCCCCGGTGTCCACCACGCCTTCTGTCGCTTTGTTGTTGGCCATTCCATTCACAGCTGCCGAACGGGATGCACCCTGCGAACCTCCTGCGGCTAGGCTGTCAATGACAGCACTTTCGTTGTGGACTGGTGTTGAGGAAATGGGGGTAAAGTGGTCTTGAAATGGGGTAAGGGTGGAGATATTGGGGGTGGGAAACGATTGTATAAGAGAGACTCAGAGGGACAGGGGTTTTTTGGTGGGTTTTTTGTGTGTGGGGGTGTTGTTGTTTTTTTTGGGGGGGGGGGGTGTTGGTGTGTTTTTGGGTTGTTGCGTTTTTTTTGTGTTTTTTTGTGGGGGAGGAGAGCATGCAGGAGGCGAGCGAAAATATGGAAAAGAGAGACCCCAGACAGCAAAGACAGAAACAAAATGGACCGCTGAGTACGGCAACAAGCTCCCCCCTGGTGGTTAATTGACGGGTCAATTGAAGTAAAGTTTCAGGTACCAAATTAGGAATTTGACGATTCAGAAAATGTTGCGCACAGAATCAAAGAGGCAAACAAACCGACAAAACCAATCCACAATACACATACGCTCCACAAGGAGGTCATGAAAAAACAAATATGGACCATAATAATAAATTCCAACAAAAATATATATAAAAATGGGATGGGGGAAAATCGTCTCCCCGGAAGTAACAGACCCTTCAGAGACAGGAAACAGGAAGACGGATCACGCGCAAGCTCGTCCATACTAACTCCAGACAACATGAGGGCGCTGGTCGCCGCGACTCACCAGGGGAGAGGAGGCTGTCTGTCAGACGCCAATAATCTCCCCTCGTCTAGCCAGGGGGCTGGACGAGAGAGAGACTGAAGGATTTCTAAGCCTACTGGCCAGCAGCCAGTTAGCTGCTCCCTGGGGACAGACCTCTGGCTAGTGCGTTCTCCACAACACTCGACATGACTAAGACTTCGGGGGATGCCACCTCCCACCACCATCCGTATTACTTCCAATCCTTCCCAGGCTGTCCAATGTAATCGAGCGAAAGCGGACGCGAGCTTCACTCAACTGTAGTACACTCGTCCTACTAAGTTTACTTCAGAAAAAAACAACCCACCATGAAACCTGCTTCGTGACTAATTCTAAATTGGGACAGCTTGGAAGAGCCTTCACCTACTATCTCTATAGTTTAAAAGGAATGAATTCACCCTAAACGTTTCGTTAACATTCCTAAACACACATTATACTTTTCATGGACATATTGTTTAAACACAAATTCAACAGCATCACAGTGCAACATTTTAAGATGTGTGGGTGCCACCATGTTTTGCCAATGGTCGACATATGGCGATGATTTGACCGCCAGGGGACAGTCAAACCAGTAGGGGCTTATCGCGCGATATTCTTAGTTGGGCGCAGTGAGATGAGTCCCTCCCTCCCCCCCCCCCCTCTCTCTCTCTCTCTCTCGATAAGCCCCTACTGGTTTGACTGCCCCTGGTGGTCAAATGCGCGTCCTAAGTTGCTCATTAAGAGTACTAAAGGTGCATGTCCCATGAATGTGATGTAACCATCACCCCTGCGGTCAATGCCTGTGCGTCTCTTTCTGTCCAGCTGTGTGCTTGTGCGTGCGCGCGCACCGGTGTGTGTGTGTGTGTGTGTGTGTGTGTGTGTGTGTGTGTGTGTGTGTGTGTGTGTGTGTGTGTGTGTGTGTGTGACGCGCGTGTATGTGCGTGTGTGTATATGTGTGTGTGCGCGCACACGTGTAAAGTGTGTACATGCGCGCGCATTTATCTACGTCACTTCCCTGAAGTCCTTCCACATCATTCCCGTCTACTCCACTTCCACAAGAACATTCATCCGCAAACAACGCACAGTATGATGACGACCGACACACACGCACGCACGCACGCACGCACGCACACGCACACACACACACACACACACACACACAACTATTATTTATGTCTCCCAATTCTCCCGTCAACTGCGGCGTCCTGAGACAAGAAGAGACATTGACCCCCCCCCCCCCCCAACACCCCCCACCCACCCCCCCAACACCCCCCCCCACCAACACCCCCACACCCCCACCCCCACCTTGTTGTTCTATGTTCCAATCAAACACCCACGACAAGGCCATCAAAGACCCAGGGCTCCCGCTCTTCGGGCTATATTATAAGATGTAGGACCCAACGCTTACGCCCTACGACGACTCATTATTCATGACCTTCGTCAGGGGAGGGATACAGAGGCCGAGTCTGGCACAAATGCTCTCCATTGTATGCCAGTCAGTCGTTTCCAACCATGAGAGGAGATAGCAGAGGGGGGCAGATGCTATTCCGGCAGGCTGGGCTGGAATTTGTTTATATAGTGGGAATGCCTTGCCCAGAGTACACCCCCACTCTCACGGCTCTCTACATAGACACTGGATGATTAACATGTCTGTCTTTTCCATATCCATCCATCCACACACACCCTTTCCCACCCCTCTCTGAATCCCCCATACCCGTCAGCTCTTCCTCGATTTATACGACTTCCATTCAATCATTTTTTTAAAAAGTAATTGACACTCACATACTTATAATAAGCAAGTAGGTGTCAATTACTTACCACATACTTATATAATAAGTATGTAGGTGTCAATTACTCGCATGTAAGTATTTTGTGGGCGTCAATTACTTAAAAGGAATAAAAAAAAGTTATTCAGAGTTCTGGAGACCGGGGGATGGGGGATTCCATGGTATTGAACGTCTGCAATATGTCTCTTTAAAAAAAATCTTCATATTGTTTTTCACCTGCATTAGTTTTGATGCTAATCTTCTTCAGGAAAAAAAAATTTCGAATGAGAACCTCAAAACTTTATTAAGACAGACTGGAGTTAACACACACATAAGAGAGAGAGAGAGAGAGAGAGAGAGAGAGAGAGAGAGAGAGAGAGAGAGAGAGAGAGAGAGAGAGAGAGAGAGAGAGAGAGAGAGAGAGAGAGAGAGAGAGAGAGAGAGAGAGAGAGAGAGAGAGAGAGAGAGAGAGAGAGAGAGAGAGAGAGAGAGAGAGAGAGAGAGAGAGAGAGAGAGAGAGAGCTCGCATTTTCAAAGATGACACAAGCCTGTTATTTCCTACTAATGGCATCGTTAGTTCGTACAGAAGACCATTTCCCATAGATCCCTCACAGCACGGTAAAGCTCCACGCCAGATAATGCCGTTATTCCTCTCTTATGACACTAATGGTCGTCTTAGTACCACACTAAGGCTCCTCTGCTATCATAATAATTCTGATCCCTTGCCGCAGTTACAGAGAATCCCATTTTCTTGCTCCTGTGAACTTGTGCTCTTGCATTATTATACAAAGTCAATAATGTTTTCTCCTTTAGTTAGGTGGGCGATGCCATTTTAGTCTTTGTTTCTTTATTATTGCACCACTAGCGGGTTCTGTCTCTTTATCTCAAGGTTATCCAGGTCTACTTTACTTTTTTGTAGTCCCAGTTCTATCAGAACGGGACTCTATTACGATGGGGACGAGGGCCGTGCGTTTCTCTGCTGTCTGTCTGTCTGTCTGTATGTATGTATGTACATTTAATACGTGGTAAGATTTAACGTAATGACAGTCCTGATATGGCCTTAGTTGTCGACGGGGCTATAATTTGAATCTTAATCTTAATGAATGCACATGTATGTATGCTTGTGTGCGCGTCTCTGTGCGACCAAAATGTGTTCTAGTCCATAGCACCTAAACCACTACACCGATCGTAATAAAACTTGGTACAATTATTCCTTAAACCATGCAGATGCTACCCGTATCGTAAATTTGAGTTTTACGTCCTCTCGACCTGGGAAGGCACATATGGGACATTGCAGATGCTACCCGACGACGAAAATGGTGTTTTACGTCCTCTTGGTCTGAATCAGACACATATGGGACATTTGTAAATACAAATATGTTGCGAACAATACTGGAGGCAATGCCCGGAGGCAGTACGAAACCAGTAAAGTCCCGATTTTTTTATATTAATACAGATAGGTGTAGCGGTAACCACGCCTCGGTTCAACCTCATCGGCTATGGCACCGCTACAAGTATTTGTTGCAATAAATAAGCGAGCAGATGCTACCCATCATATTAGATTCACAAAACGACAACACATACCAACGTAATCCCAGTGAGAATATTTTGAATATTATAAAAATCCACTGATTATTTCTAAGAAAATGGGTGGGTTTAAACCAAAGTAAATATGCTGAAAAGTGGTCACTTAATACTATTTTGTTGCTAACTATCTTATTTCTAAACAATGTTATACCAATACAGGAATACACAATGACCATAGAGTCCAAAATTAACTTCCTTGTATTTCATCAGTTGGTCTTATTGGATTAAATTCAAAGGGAGATCATTCTAAATTTACAAGTAACATACAATTATTTC
>CM065701.1:37631851-37656851 GCA_017654935.2 Phymorhynchus buccinoides
AGAAACATTCTTTTTAGTATTTGCAATGCCACTGGGACCCTCTACCCTGCCTCTAGGACCCTCTATAATGTAAGCGAAGGAGTCCATGGGACCCCTTGTTTGCGGGACGATTGGGAGCCCTGCGTGCACTTGCTTGCTTGCTTGAGCATAAAACCAAGTAAACTAACTTTTTCTTATAAAACACAAGTAAAACTGACTATTTGATTACACAAAGATCTTTTGATAAAAATGAACGATCTGACCTCATATTCTAAAATTTTACGACTGAAGAAGGCACAAGTTGCCAAAAAATGTATATATGAGGTGAGGTTGTTCATTATTATAATAGTCCACTTCTGGGGTAACTGTTCAAGTCCAAGATCTTTTGCATCAAAGTACCCGAATTTCAAGTCCAGTTCACTGAGAGTGCTTAACAAACACATATGTTTTTACATCAAGCAGATCAGTTCATGCGCGCGTGCGAACGCGCTTCTTTCGGTGTCGCGTGCAGTGCTTATTTGTGTGTCCGAGATGGCGCGTGCATTCAAGACCGTCCTTGCGGAAACGAAGCACATGAAGAGCAACAATCAATGGCCGAGGGTGGTGAGTCAGTCAGTGGAACTTCATAACATCCATCTTCTCCGAGCACGCGACTCCCAGACATTTGAAACGACAGGTAGCCGTTCGCGCGCGCGCGCGCGCGCGCGTGTGTGTGTGTGTGTGTGTGTGTGTGTGTGTGTGTGTGTGTGTGTGTGTGTGTGTGTGTGTGTGTGTGTGTGTGTGTGTGTGTGTGTGTGTGAGAGAGAGATTGGGTACCACCAATAATAGGTGACAGTAGAGTAAAACTCACTCACTCATCCCCCCCTCTCTCTCTCTCTCTCTCTCTCTCTCTCTCTCTCTCTCTCTCTCTCTCTCTCTCTCTCTCTCTCTCAAAGAACCACTGAGCCGGCTGGATTAAGTCCATTGGTTTTTTCTGGGTCGGTGTGGCCCACATTCAAACTTTCCTCGTATACGATCGAGGCTGCTCTTTAAAGTGATGTCTCGTTTTCGTGCAAGAGGCAATTTGTATGGGAGCAACACTTGGTCAAAATAAGATTTCTTACCAGCTATAAGAGGGAAAACACGTGAAAACCCGTGATTTTGACACGAGGGGGGGGGGTGACGTACTGGGTCTTTAAAAGGCCATGACCATGACACAAACAAAAATAACTTCCTTTCTAAAAAAAAAAAAAAATCTTCATTAAAACAGTGATCGCGTTTACTGGTAATTATCAGTAAAATACTGATAGCAAAACCAAAATACTGAAAACAAATTGACCTGTCAGTCCCAAGGACTGATAAATATTTGCTAGGACTGATAAATTGTTTAACCAGTGGCTTTAATATTGTGGTTTTCACTGGCTCTTGTTTCCCTGGGACTGGTTTTGACACCGGTTGCTATGGGGGGGGGGGGGGGGGGGGGCATTGTCGCTGATGGGACTGGTTTTCAACATTCCTCGCTGATAAAAAGTTAACATTTAAAAAAACTACAGTACAGATCTTGCGACAGCATTTCAACCGTTTCATTCCTAAGTATTCTCTTTTCAATTTCAAAGTGACGTTCCAGAGTGGGTCAATACTTTACCATACTATCTAGGAGGAAGCTTTCTATACAAAAGAGTCGGTACACTTGCCAGTGTGCATGTTGAATGAGTCTGCCAGGAGCGCTCGTCAAGAGGGCTCTAATCACCAGTGACACCCCGCCTAATGGAAAGAGGGGGACACCCAGCCAGACAGAACAGAAGAAGAGGGACACCAGACCCCCAAGAAAAGGCTTCTGAATATTCATGATTTCCCCTCTCTACCGGCAAAACCCTTCCTGCCCCCCCCCCCCCCCCCCCCCCCCCCCCTCCCCCTGTCAACTTCTCTTTGACTGTCTCGGGAAGTCCTTCCCCTGTCTACAGATCTACCTAACTTCTGTCTTGTTCTGATCCCTTTTCTTCTCTCTTTTTTGTCTCGATCTCTTTCTCGAGTCTTTCTCTCTTCCTAACAGCCCGAATTCCAAACCTCCAGCTTAAAAAAAAAAATCCGGCAGTATCGCATGGACACAAGTACTCCTATAACCTTAAACCTCCTCCCTTTCTTTCCTTCCTGCCCCCACACTCTCTCCCCTCTCCTTCCCTCTCTCTCTCTCTCTCTCTCTCTCTCTTTTTTTTCTAACTTATTGTGACCTATTATACTATGCTTTATATCTCAAAGACATCAGCTTAAAATATACATTATCCGCCAGAATCAGATCTGTACTTTCATGGCGCCATTTTACACCAATTTCTCTCGTCTTTTCACTTCCTTCTCCACTCACTCCATCCCCTTCCCCATCCCCACCCCTCCCCTCTCTCGCTTAGTCCCTCCATGTGCACACACACACCCTCTCTCTCTCTCTCTCTCCTCTCTCTCTCTCTCTCTCTCTCTCTCTCTCTCTCTCTCTCTTCGCTCTCTCTCTCTCGCTCAGATTGCCACGTGACCAGTGTCTCTGCGGAGGCAAGTTTGGACGTCATTGTGGCGACGTTTCCGTGCTAAGAAAAAAACCCCACCAATTCGACAAAATAATAGTTAAATAAGATAACCAAAAAAATAATGTATTTTAACCCTTTCACCGCCAATGTCACATTTATGCACCACAATGGTTTAAAACCCATCTCACTAAAAGGCATCAGATCAGGGCCTGTTATCCAAAGACCCTATTTCATTAATTTTGGGAGGTTAGGAGAGGCCTAATGTTATGCATGTGACAGAGGAATTCCCAATATTGCAGATACTTTTTTCTCTCTACCCAGTTAAGTTTAAATTGTATCTTTTGCTGAAAAATGGCTGGCGGTGAAAGGGTTAAGGCGACATCAGCGCACAAGCGCAACAACAAATGGTCCGAAAAGTCACAAAATGCATAACCAGAGCTTCAGATTGTTTTTAAACTTCATAGGTCATATGACCCCTAATTGCAGAAACTGAATGAATGAAAACTGGTGCTTTGCGTCCTCTCGGTCTGGAACAGACACATATGGGACATTTGTAAATACAAAGATGGTGGGAACAATACTGGAGGCAATGCCCGGAGGCAGTGCAACTTCAGTAAAGTCCCGATTTTTTTAACAATATAGATAGGTGTGGCGGCAACCACGCGGCCTTGGCTAAACCTCATCGGCCATGGTACCGCTACAAGTAAGTGTAACATATCATAAAGCAGAGATAATAAAGTACTCTTACACTTTCATAGCTTTTAATTAATTGCAGAAAACGATGGGTCAATGAGGCTTTATACTGACCATTCTCTTCCCCTGTCTCGTGCACTGAGATAGATGCGAACGCCACCTACTTAAGATTATCGCCCTACTAGTATATAAGCCACAGAAAATTGTCTACCCCTGTCATGTTCAAATTCTGATCGCTTCTCGGCCTTTTGGCTAAGACAGTGATTCAGGAACATAAATTTTTGTTTATATCCTGGTTGGTTTGTTCAGCCCGTCGTACATGGCGAAAGCCGATACGCGACGTTAAACTGAACTTCCATCTACCCCTGTTTATTGCATCTGTTCTCGGCCTTTTGGCTAAGACAGTGATTCAGGAACATAAATTTTTGTTTATACCCTGGTTGGTTTGTTCAGCCCGTCGTACATGGCGAAAGCCGATACGCGACGTTAAACTGAACTTCCATCCATCTACCCCTGACTACTAGTCACTAGGTGGCATGGTCAAGTCAGTCCGAAAATTATCGCCCTTTTGTGTCGCCAAGACGTAGAATAAAGCCCCGTTTCCAAAAATAATGGGCCCGTAATGTGTCACTGCGGTATTAAACTTTTAAAAAAACCACGGTACATTTTATTGACTTCGTGAGTCACATTACCCCTGGCTGCATAAAATGAGGGGTCAAATCGTCGTCACAATGGGTCAATGGCCCGGGCCCGCTGACAATCTGAAGCTCTGTATAACATCTATAAACTGCTGGATAGCTGAATCCAAAAGCCGGCTGTAGACGCCCTCTATTCCAACTTCAACACTGAAAACAAACCCAACTTCAGAAAGTTTAACATTGGCCATTTCATACTTGGTAAAGTCATTACTGTTAAGGAAAAGGCACTTGCTTCAAGTCACTATTACATTATTTTCTTACAAAACTCGATTTTCGACACACCGTCTTCTTAAAAAAAAATGAAAAGCACGAGATTGGCATGGAAGGAACTTACTATTACTCTAAAAACAATCAATAATAATCGGAAGGGTGGTAGTAAATGGAGGCTGTGACAAAATGAAGTTTGTGAGTGTGTGGGGTGGGGGGGGGGGGGGGGGGGGGGGGGGCGGGGGGGGGGGAGGGGGGGGGGTGTGTTGAAGCAACAAGAGGAATCAAGAGAAATGTGAAGTGGTGACATGCAGCATTATCATTTTTCAACAATGTTTACCACAGATCTTTTAATAAAAAATGGAAAGAAAGAAATTATTTGGTGAAATAAACGCTTACATGTTTATATTCATTTTTTAAATGTTTTCTTTTAAGTCACAATCTTTCGCCATACATGTTTACTTTTTTACAATTCTCTACTCTGTTTTTACTGCATAAGGGAAGCTGAAACCAGAGGGGTCGAGAGAGAGAGAGAGAGAGAGAGAGAGAGAGAGAGAGAGAGAGAGAGAGAGAGAGAGAGAGAGAGAGAGAGAGAGAGAGAGGAGAGAGAGAGAGAGAGGAGAGAGAGAGAGAGAGAGAGAGAGAGAGAGAGAGAGAGAGAGAGAGAGAGAGAGAGAGAGAGAGAGAGAGAGAGAGAGAGAGAGAGAGAGAGAGAGAGAGAGAGAGGAGAGAGAGAGAGAGAGAGAGAGAGAGAGAGAGAGAGAGAGAGAGAGAGAGAGAGAGAGAGAGAGAGAGAGAGAGAGAGAGAGAGAGAGAGAGAGAGAGAGAGAGAGAGAGAGAGAGAGAGAGAGAGAGAGAGAGAGAGAGAGAGAGAGAGAGAGAGAGAGAGAGAGAGAGAGAGAGAGAGAGAGAGAGAGAGAGAGAGAGAGAGAGAGAGAGAGAGAGAGAGAGAGAGAGAGAGAGAGAGAGAGAGAGAGAGAGAGAGAGAGAGAGAGAGAGAGAGAGAGAGAGAGAGAGAGAGAGAGAGAGAGAGAGAGAGAGAGAGAGGAAGAGAGAGAGAGAGAGAGAGAAGAGAGAGAGAGAGAGAGAGAGAGAGAGAGAGAGAGAGAGAGAGAGAGAGAGAGAGAGAGAGAGAGAGGAGAGAGAGAGAGAGAGAGAGAGAGAGAGAGAGAGAGAGAGAGAGAGAGAGAGAGAGAGAGAGAGAGAGACGGACGCATTTTCAAAGATGACACAAGCCTGTTATTTCCTACTAATGGCATCGTTAGTTCGTACAGAAGACCATTTCCCATAGATCCCTCACAGCACGGTAAAGCTCCACGCCAGATAATGCCGTTATTCCTCTCTTATGACACTAATGGTCGTCTTAGTACCACACTAAGGCTCCTCTGCTATCATAATAATTCTGATCCCTTGCCGCAGTTACAGAGAACCCCATTTTCTTGCTTCTGTGAACTTGTGCTCCAGCATTATTATATAAAGTCAATACGTGTTTATCCTTTAGTTAGGTGGGCGATGCCATTTTAGTCTTTTTTTCTTTATTATTGCACCACTAGTGGTTCTGTCTCTTTATCTCAAGGTTATCCAGGTCTACTTTACTTTTTTTGTAGTCCCAGTTCTATAAGAACGGGACTACATTACGATGGGGACGAGGGCTGTGCGTTTCTCTGCTGTCTGTCTGTCTGTCTGTATGTATGTATGTACATTTAATACGTGGTAAGATTTAACGTAATGACAGTCCTGATATGGCCTTAGTTGTCGACGGGGCTATAATTTGAATCTTAATCTTAATGAATGCACATGTATGTATGCTTGTGTGTGCGTCTCTGTGCGACCAAAATGTGTTCTAGTCCATAGCACCTAAACCACTACACCGATCGTAATAAAACTTGGTACAATTATTCCTTAAACCATGCAGATGCTACCCGTATCGTAAATTTGAGTTTTACGTCCTCTCGACCTGGGAAGGCACATATGGGACATTGCAGATGCTACCCGACGACGAAAATGGTGTTTTACGTCCTCTTGGTCTGAATCAGACACATATGGGACATTTGTAAATACAAATATGGTTGGAACAATACTGGAGGCAATGCCCGGAGGCAGTACGAAACCAGTAAAGTCCCGATTTTTTTATATTAATACAGATAGGTGTAGCGGTAACCACGCCTCGGTTTCAAACCTCATCGGCTATGGCACCGCTACAAGACAGAGAGAGAGAGAGAGAGAGACAGAGAGAATGGGGGGGGGGGGGGGGGGGGTGAAGAGGGGTTGGCCGTTGCCGTTCAGAAATGAAAAGTGAAAGCAAAAAAGTGTACACCTTTTTTGTGGAAGGACGTACGCAAAAGCAGCAAATGAGGCCTTACAACCGTAAGACGCATAATGGACAAGTAATGAATTAAGTCTACAGAAAGAGATGGTGAATGAGAAAAGAGGGGGTTGAGGTGGAGACTTCCCCCCTGTGGGGATACCGGGGGGGTCACCGTAAGACGCATAATGGACATGTAATGAATTAAGTCTACATAAAGAGATGGTGAATGAAAAAAGAGGCGGTTGAGGTGGAGACTCCCCCCCCGTGGGGATACCGGGGGGGTCACCGTAAGACACATAATGGACATGTAATGAATTAAGTCTACATAAAGAGATGGTGAATGAAAAAAGAAGGGGGTTGAGGTGGGGACTCCCCCCCGTGGGGATACCGGGCGGGGGGTCTTCCGTACAAATAGTTCCCCCACCTTCTGGAAGTTCCGTGCTTGTAACTTCCTCGAATCTGCCACTCTCTTTGACTCTGCCTTTTCCCCGTTGCTTTCTGTCATCTGCTATCTGTATGACTTATTATTGGCCCCATTCTCCTGCCTTTTTTTCTCTCCAATAAGATCTTCAAAATAATATTTCTCCTCTGAGTTCCTCCGAAATCGGAATGTGTCGGCTGTACCGGCAGCGGCGAGACCAGTGAAAACTGAAAACCGGACACTTACGTACCTTACCCATTATGGCCATATGACCTGGGAACGCAAAAGAAGAAGAAGAAAATAAGAAGGGACAGACGGACAAACAGACAAACAGATACACACGGACAAGAAACACGGACAGAAATTAAATATTACTCGTTGACAAGTGCGAGGAAGAATGTAGAAGCAGTAAATGAGACCATACAACTGCAATCTTTTTCCATTTCTACCCATAATGATAATCATGTGATGAGAAGGGTGAAAAAGACAAGAGAAAGAGGGACCAACAAAGAGAGAGAGAGAGAGAGAGAGAGAGAGAGAGAGAGAGAGAGAGTGAGAGAGAGAGAGAGAAGAGGATCACCGAGAGAGAGAGAGAGAGAGAGAGAGAGAGAGAGAGAGAGAAGAGAGAGAGAGAGAGAGAGAGAGAGAGAGAGAGAGAGAGAGAGAGAGAGAGAGAGAGGGGAGAGAGATGGAGAGGAGAGAACCGATAGAGAGAGAGAGACAGAGAGCCGAGACAAAACAGAGAGACAGAGAATGACATACGGACGGACAGAAAGACTGACGTACATGCAGATAGACAAACGAACAGACAGAAAGATAGACACACAGAGAGACACACACATAACCACGTAGGTCATAAAGTGGGAGGGAGGATTCAGAAACAGCTAACGAGACCTCCCTCAACTTTAGGCAAAAAGACACGAATAGACGTGTACATAACGATTGTTGACGATCGTATGAAATGGCATCACATTTATAATCATTGTAAACCAACGCATAACTTTGCTTGTTAGGAGAGCTAACCCTTTCACCGCCAGCCATATTGCAGCCAAAATCTTCTATTAAATTTACCTGGGTAGAGAATAAAATCCATCTGCAGTATTGGGGATTCTTCTGTGACACTTATATAAATAAGGTCTATCCTTACTTCCCAAAATTAAGACAATAGGGTCTTTGGATAATATACCCCAATTTGATGCCTTTTAGTGACATAGGTGTTAGATGACTGTGGTGCTAAAATGCGACTTTGGCGGTGAAAGGGTTACTAATAGAAAATGTTCCATAGTAATCAATACACTGCTAGCATCACCGGACACATTTATGATGGCAATGTTCTGCCGGTAGGAGGCATTCTTATGTCCTAAAATACACCTGATTATTGCATGCCCCCACTCCCGATGTCCCAAAACGGCTTATCTAACCAGAGATGCTGGCTTCAAAATACCTTAACTGCGGAGAAAAGTTCGAAAGTGGGGGTGAATGGAGGTGCATGGATTGGGGAATGGAACGAGACAGGGATATATAGGAACAGAAACAGAAAGCAAACAGAAAAGTACGCGACAAAGAGATATCATCACTCTCTCTCTCTCTCTTCTCTCTCTCTCTCTCTCCCCCCCCCCCCCACCCCTCTCATCTCTCTCGTCTCATCTCCTCTCTCTCTCTCTCTCTCTCTCTCTCTCTCTCTCTCTCTCACGCACACACGCGCGCACGCGCGCGCACGCACGCACGCACGCACGCACGCGCACACGCACACACACACACACACACACACACACACGCACACACACACACACATGCTCAGTGAAAGGGCGAGAGAGAAACGGTACGACACTCGCACACAGTTAACAAAAAACATAGACTGCATCAGAGACACACAGAGAATTAAGAACTCTTCAAATACACTTTATAAACAATCAACGAATGGTCAACATCCGCACAAACAGAACTTTCTTTTTCCCCACTTTCCCTTTCCAACATACAACGACGGGGGAATTATGATTTGACCCCTAGGATGATGGAATCATCGCCCCATCATCATCATCGTCGTCGTCGTCATAATCATCATCATCGACGTCGTCGTTGAATGAAAATATGTTTAACGTCCTCCGGTCTGGAACAGACACATATGGGACATTAGCAGATATAAAGATGGTGGGAACGATCCTGGAGGCCATGCCCGGAGGCAGTGCAACACCAGTAAAGTCCCGATTTTTTTAACAATACAGATAAGTATAATTAATCATCGTCGGTGTCAACGTTTTTTGTCCTTTTTGTTTTATACCCCACTCACAGAAGCACCCCCCAGGGAACAGACATGAATGGTGGTCGAAAAAGAACACGTGTTTTACGTCCTCCGACCTGGGAGGAGGAGGGGCATTTTTAATTATGCAGATAGGGGTTGTCGATCCTGGAGGTACTGCAACACCGGGAAAGACCCTTGACTGTCTGATGTAGAAAATGCAGTACGACAGGTTGAAACAAAGGCGAGGGAGGACACGAGAGGATGGCGTGGGGAAGAGGGGGTGGGGGTGGGGGTGGGGGACTGAGGAGTAGTAGGGTGTGACGAGTGAGGGAACATCAGAGATGGAACATTCTCTCTCTCTCTCTCTCTCTCTCTCTCTCTCTCTCTCTCTCTCTCTCTCTCTGGTGTGTGTGTGTGTGTATGTCTCTCTCTCTCTCTCTCTCTCTCTCTCTCTCTCTCTCTCTCTCTCTCTCTCTCTCTCTCTCTCTCTCTCTCTCTCTCTCTCTGGTGTGTGTGTGTATCTAATCTCTCTCTCTCTCTCTCTCTCTCTCTCTCTCTCTCTCTCTCTCTCTCTCTCTACTATGTGAATAAGCGAGCGAGTGAAAGGGTCAGTAAGTAAGTGAGTGAGCAAGTTAATGAGTGACTGAGCGAGTGACTCTGGTAGATTAAAGGCTGAGACAGACGCGGCGAGACAAGACAGAAATACGACAGACATACTGAGAGAGACAGGGCAGACAGACAGACACATGGAGACAGAGATATCTCGTTCCTTTTCTCCACCCCTCCTCCCTTGGCTGGTGATTCATCGCAGAGACGCCTCGGCGTCTTCTGCAACAAATCACTCGGAGTTGGAGGACAAATCCATCCCCTGTCCACCACGGTCATCAGTCCCAGGGACCAGTGGTCACAGCCAAGAGAAAATGTTGCCACGGAAATGTCTGGCAAGGTTTTCCACGTACGTCTGCCCGCGTGCTAAAGCAACGCTCATTGACGGGGTTTTTAAA
The DNA here is from genome assembly GCA_017654935.2 of Phymorhynchus buccinoides. NCBI lineage: Eukaryota > Metazoa > Mollusca > Gastropoda > Neogastropoda > Raphitomidae > Phymorhynchus > Phymorhynchus buccinoides. The sequence goes on from CM065701.1 coordinate 37,641,899, forward strand.
CATGATGACCCGATACCATTGCCTTTTCATCGTAGAATATATAATAGTAATGGATCTAATGAACTGAAGTATATTATGTTCTTATTGTTGGAGCTTTTGACAATATTAACTGGTTAAAATACGATGTTGGCGACGAAGACGAAAGCAACTAAATGACAATGACATGCACCAGTATAATGGTGTTGTCGATGTTTTAACCATTTGTGTCCCACAAAACCTCTGGTTTTCTTATGACAATAAAAATGTTGTTCTTGTTCTTGTTAATACTGTTGGAAAGGGTTTGAAAAAGTTGATGAGAGAGAGAGAGAGAGAGAGAGAGAGAGAGAGAGAGAGAGAGAGAGAGAGAGAGAGAGAGAGAGAGAGAGAGAGAGAGAGAGAGAGAGAGAGAGACAGAGACAGACACAGAACGAGAAATAGATGGACAGATATACAGAGCCAAAGAGACAGGGAGATGAAATAATAATAGCAAGTAGTTGGAAATGAAGATATTGTTTCATTTCGTTGTTTCTGTGGTACACTTGTCAAATTACAAAATCATCATCCTCATCAAATAATCTTATTTCAAAACAGCAAATTCGATTAAACGAAACATCGTCCAATTTTCTCATCATTGTAGACACATTTCCAATAATCACGGGGAAGAAGCTTCGTTCTTTGATCTTTAAGAAAAAGAACAAATAAGTATAAGTCTTACAGATACTTACCCGGACACAGAAGCAGTCCTAACAGTAGTCGATGACGACGACGACGATGACGACGACGAGTGAGGAGTGGTGTGGATGCGAGGCATGCTGTGGAAGGGGTGCTGGAAATCCTGGTGGTGGAGGGGGTGGTGCTGGTGATGGGGAGAGTGGTGGTGGTGGTGGTTGAGGAGGTCGAGAGGAGGATGCAGAGGCGGTAACAGGGACGGGAAGGGAGGGAACCCGTTGTTGTTGATCCTCATCAGGCGCTCAAAGTCCGCCCTCAGGTCCACCATGGGCAAGGGGTCCAGGAGATCCGCCCCGTTCAACGAACAGTCCACCCAGGGGGGCAGGCTGCGCCCATTGATGTTGTTGTTGTTGTTGTGGATGGGCGGGTGGTGAGGGAGGGAGTGGGGGTGCAGGAGGGTGGATGAGGAGGAGGGGGCGAGGTTGTCGAAGTGGTAGGAGTTGGACAGGAACTGCTGGAACATGTCCTGGGCCGAGCTGTTGAAGAAGCTCTCAGCCGAGGTGCACATGAAGGAGGATGAGGATGAGGAGGCATAGTCGGAGCGCTGGCTGAGAAAGGAAGGGGAGCTGTGGATGGTGTTCTGGTGCCCCCCTGGGGGTCCTTCCCCCCCTTGTCCTAGCTCTCCTCCTGTTCCTCCGCGTGGTCGGTTCTCCTCCATTGCTGACGCAAGGTGAACAGCTACCTCAACACAGTGTGCCCGTCTCCTTCACTGCACCGGTCACCACACTCAGCCATTCCTTAATCACGTAAAACAATGACAAAACTGGACTTCGGGGAAAACGGGATAAAAGTGTTGGTCCCATGTGCAGAAATGCTTCAAACTTGGTTCTTTACACTCATCCTTTGCAATCAAACATTTGATCCTTGTGCACCCGAAACGAACGGATACGATTTACTGTTTAATACTTCAAAAAGAGAGAGCCATAGGGTGTGGCAAAGAATACCTGCTCCGATGAAGAACAGAGTGCCATCGATGAAACTAACCCAGCACCATGCGGTCAATTTACAGCAAAACAGACGATGGCACAGACACACTGAAAGTGATAACATGATAACTCTAGCTGACGATTCACCGGATCAATAGTCCATCCGCTGATTGCCAGCACTTGCTGTCTTCACAAAGGTGCGACTACACACACACAGCGGTAAATCTAGTTCTGAAACAGAAAGGGCGCTCGTCGATAACTGCAACACAGAAACAGGATGCCGTGCATCCTATTCCAGACGTCTGCTAAGGAAAGGAGTTGCACTTTCTGACGTCTACATGGCGACAGAACCGGAGACAGGGAGAGACAGGAGATGCAGTAATCAGCAGTGAAGCACCGGTCCATATGGAAGAAGGTGTGTGATCATTATTTAGAATCAGCAGTCAGCAGAACCAGCCAACAATGGCATTTTTAAGTCTTAACCCCATTTCAGCCTTCTTGAAAAAGCCCAACTCACCTTTCTTGGTTTTTTATCTACATCTTTAAGCCTGGGCACAACATTCTTACCATTATGTACCCCTCTTTAATCAACCGCTTTTCCATGCCTAATGCACTCTCTCCACCCTTAATACCACCGACACTTTTGATTTTCTCGTCTATTTAGGCCTTTTCGGCAGATTTCATTACCCTCCGTGTGGCACGAAGAGACTCTATCAAAGTTCCTGCACAGTGCCCCTCCACAATAAAAGAGGCACGGAACAAAAAGTAGCAACAGGCCAGACACGTGTTGTTCGTGTCCGTGCCAGTGGTGTCGCGCTCTCTGCACTAGAATTGGAGGAAAGGGGGATGGGGTGTAGGTAGAAGATGGGTTAACAGATGTGACTCTACTCCACGCGCACAACCACACACACACACGACACAACTCACGCGCACGCGTGGGCACAGCAAGGCAGCCTCACTCACCAAGGCTCATACCCCACGCATCCTAAGTGAAAGAAGTAGAGACAGAATTGCCGAGGGGGGGTAGTTCGGGGGGGGGGGGGGGGGGGGGGTGCGGCGAGGGGGGGGGGGGGACCCAGATGGCAAATGTCACCCTTTATTGTCAGAGTAGGTCTGACACCGATTCCACTACAAAGTCAAGTACCTCACTAAGGCCAACCCCCGTCATCAACCTTCTTCCTGCTGATGCGCCGTTTTACTCTCTTAATAGCCGATCGATTGACTTTTCTGCGACTCAACAATTCTCAGAGATAAGCCCCTCCTCCCCTCCCTCCCTCCCCCAACCATCCGCACCCCTACCCCCCGCCCATTATTCCAACGACTCGTTTTACTCTCTTTTTTTTTTTTACCATTTCTTTGCGTGGGAAGCCATTTATTTTGCATATCTCTCTCTCTCTCTCTCTCTCTCTCTCTCTCTCTCTCTCTCTCTCTCTCTCTCTCTCTCTCCCGCCCTGAACAAAAGCTTCATTATAAAACCAGAACCGAACGCAGCCTACACACACAAGCATCTTTCATCACTGAAAACCCGTCTTCTTCTGTCTCGTTTCTTCATAATTATTATCAGCAGAACAAATTTCACACGAGAAAGCCAATTTGCCCTCAACCTTGATTATCCAAAACGAGCACGACAGTAGAGCACATCACCTTGACAGCAGAATGTTTTCCCACGCCTAGTAATCTGCTCTCCGGCCTTGTTAAAGACCCACCAGGTCACGTGCCAAAATCACGGATTTCACGTGTTTTCCCTCTTATAACTGGTAGGAAATCTTGTTTGGACCAGGTTTGACTCCCATACAAATGTCCCCAAATTGAAAACGAGACATCATCTTAAAGAGCAGTCTCAATTTGAAGTTGGGGACATTTGTATGTGGGTCACAGCCATCTAGATAAAAAAAACAAAGGACTTAATCGTGCTGCGTCAGTGTGTCTCTAATGCCACCAAACACCTTCATTTTCCCTCTATATGTATCAGACCTTTTTTCCAGCAAATTTCATCATGACAAACATCATGTCACGTTTCAGCTATAAAAAAAAACAAGCGCAAAATCGCAATAGTTTGTGGCGCGCGGTCTATTTTTACCACTCCAATCAGGAGTCATCTCCCCTGGCTTTTCAATCATTTTAATCTGTAAACCAGAATGTTATCTCTGCACCCTTTCGTAACTTTTTATATCTTTTGGAAAACATTTAAAACTATTTATCCTACTTATACTCATCAAAAGAAGCACCGCATACTCGTCGTGTCTGTTGTAGTGTCTGTATTACATATGTTTATTATTTTGTACGCTTTTAAAATACATCATTTTAAAGAGCGGCCTCAATTAATTTTGAAGTGTACCCTCGATTTGAAGTGCGACAATTTTGTCAAAATGTGCGACAATTTTGGAACGACAGACCGACCGACCGACCGACAGATAGACAAAGTGAGTTATAGGTTTGTGGCTTGAGCCACAAACAAAAATATTTGAAAAAATGCGCGCAATGTCATCAGACCTGTCATCAACTAGTTTGGTACGTTCTGACATCGGGCTTCACTTCGTATATCGACTGTCAACACAATCGACAAACCTAAAAACTATGTAAAAAAAGGGGGGGGGGGGGGGGGCGGGGGGGGGGGGGGGGGGGGAGGGGAGGGGGGGGGGGGGGGGTGGGGGGGGGGGGGGGGGGGTCACCTGTACTCTCACGCTATGTGGTTTGTAGCGTGGGTTTGGAAGTGAAGCACGCTTTACATGTACATGAAGGCCAGTTACGGATTCTCTGTTCGGTCTGAGAGCTAATGACCCCCACTCCCCCCCTCCCCCCCACCCCCCCCCCCACACACACACAACACACCCCCGACTACTCTCCATGGAACATTATGGTTTATGCCGTAAAAAAAAAATGGGAAAAATAAATAATTCAAGAGCAAAAACAAGCAACAGCGTTAGAAGAAGAAAAAAAAATTATCTGATCAATTTTGTTTCATGAAAATGTTATAAGAAAATATTTTCTTTCAAAATCTATTCTTTGACGGGATTGCTGGCACGCGCGCACACGCGCATCTCTCTCTCTCTTCTCTCTCTCTCTCTCTCTCTCCTCATCATCTCTATCTCTACGCGCGCACACAGTACTCTCTCTCTCTCTCATACTCTCTCCTCTCTCTATCTCTCATCTTCTCTCTCTCTCTCTCTCACGATTTTTGCGAACACGCAACATCTCTCTCCCTCTCTCTCTCTCTCTCTCTCTCTCTCTCTCTCTCTCACGCGCGCACCCACCTCTCTCTCTCTCTCTCAATCTCTCTTCTCTCTTCTCTCTCTCTCTCTCTCTCCTCTCTTTCCTTCCCCTCCTCCCTCCCTCCCTCTCTCTCTCACTCTCACCACTTAATCTACACCCACCACCCACCCACCCACCCCATCACCCACACCTCTCGTCCGGCCGCTCACATTTATTACCCGTAGGATAATAATCCACATAAAACCTAATTCAGGGGGAGAAGAAATGCACCCCGCTTATCCGTTCCACTTGCCGACGACTACCCTTTCCCGCTACAACCCACACCCCCAACCCTACATCAATCCAGGCTCCATATAAATCAGATGCCGATACCCCACCCTCTCCTTCTCCCTTTCAACTTCCTCCTTCGTGGAGATAGCGGCAGGTGAGCGCGCGGTTACCTCTCAATTGCGCTTTTTATTTTTTATTACATTTTTTTTTTTTTAAGTAGTCAATCGCGCCTGGTCTGTGCAATTGTCTATAAAATTCACAAACTTTGTATCTCGATTTTGGTAGTTTTGCGAAAAACGAAAACAAATCTGTATTAATGAATACGTTATTCAAGACATTGCAAGTTTAGTCCTGAATTGTGTTAACAATAGTAAGTAAGTAGGTAATAGTACATTTATGTAGCGCTTTACCTCAAATGAGCCCAAAACGCTTTAAATAAAAACATTACTTTTTAATGTTTTTAGATTTATTTTTATTTTTTTAAATACGAAAATACGAAATTTGTGTCGTTAAGAATCATGTGAAGTTGGGAGTTTTTCTTCTATTTTACACAACCTCATTTACCCCAGATAAAAAAAGTCGTTAGAGATACAAGTTTTTGGTGGAATGTGGCGGGAAAAAAATTAGAGAGCTGACTATGTACCTCACCCAACCCCCCCCCAAAACAAATCGACAAACGAAGTTTGTGAATTTCATCGACGTGATGTATCTTAGAAGGAAAACTTTACGTGACTATAAAATAAAAACTGTTTAACCCTTTCACCGCCAAAGTCGCATTTTAGCATCACAGTGATTTAACCCTCATGTCATTAAAAGGCACCAAATTGGGGTCTATTATCTAAAGACCCTATTGTCTTAGTTTTGGGAAGTAAGGATAGACCTTATTTTATATATGTCACAGAACAATCCCCAATACTGCAGATGGATTTTGTTCTCTACCCAGGTAAATGTAATGGAAATGTAGGGCTGAAGTATGGATGGCGGTGAAAGGTTAAAAAAAACCTATTTCACTTACGTTTTCTGTATCTTTATCAGAACTTTATCTTCTGAAACAAGAATCTCAGTGTAATGTGAGACACTTCCATCGTTTTCCGTGGTCCACTGGTGGAGGGAACTTCTGTGAGATGGGGCGTTGGCTAGTGACGTCAGTGATGACAACAACGGGTGCAATTGATGACTACAACAATCGCAATTGATTACTACAACGGGCGCAATTGATGACAACAACGGGCGCAATTGATGACTACAACGGGCGCAATTTATGACAACAACGGGCGCAATTGATGACTACAACAATCGCAATTGATTACTACAACGGGCGCAATTGATGATTACAACGGGCGCAATTGATGACAACAACGAGCGCAATTGATGACTACAACAATCGCAATTGATGACTACAACGGGCGCAATTGATGACTACAACGGGCGCAATTGATGACTACAACGGGCGCAATTGATGACAACAACGGGCGCAATTGATGACTACAACGGGCGCAATTGATGACAACAACGGGCGCAATTGATGACTACAACGGGCGCAATTGATGACAACAACGGGCGCAGTTGATGACTACAACGGGCGCAATTGATGACAACAACGGGCGCAATTGATGACTACAACGGGCGCAATTGATGACAACAACGGGCGCAATTGATGACTACAACGGGCGCAATTGATGACAACAACGGGCGCAATTGATGACTACAACGGGCGCAATTGATGACTACAACAGGCGCAATTGATGACTACAACGGGCGCAATTGATGACAACAACAGGGCGCAATTGATGACAACAACGGGCGCAATTGATGACAACAACAATCGCAATTGATGACTACAACGGGCGCAATTGATGACTTCAACGGGCGCAATTGATGACTACAACGGGCGCAATTGATTACTACAACGGGCGCAATTGATGACTACCACGGGCGCAATTGATGACCACAGCGGGCGCAATTGATGACTACAACGGGCGCAATTGATTACTACAACGGGCGCAATTGATGACTACAACGGGCGCAATTGGATGACTACAACGGGCGCAATTGATGACTACAACGGGCGCAATTGATGACTACAACGGGCGCAATTGATGACAACAACGGGCGCAATTGATGACTACAACGGGCGCAATTGATGACTACAACGGGCGCAATTGATGACAACAACGGGCGCAATTGATGACTACAACGGGCGCAATTGATGACAACAACGGGCGCAATTGATGACTACAACGGTCACAATTGATGACTACAACGGGCGCAATTGATGACTACAACGGGCGCAATTGATGACTACAACAATCGCAATTGATGACTACAACAGGCGCAATCGATTACTACAACGGGCGCAATTGATGACTACAACGGGCGCAATTGATGACAACAACGGGCGTAATTGATGACTACAACGGGGCGCAAGTGATGACAACAACGAGCGCAATTGATGACAACAACGGGCGCAATTGATGACTACAACGGGCGCAATTGATGACTACAACAGGCGCAATTGATGACAACAACAACGGGCGCAATTGAGCTATGGGGTAATCAAAACAGGCGCAATTGCGATGCACCAGAGCGAGCAGGGAAGCCTCTCTTTGCAGGTAAAAACACACAGTAACAAGCTATTGGTTGCTATGCCCCCCTTTTTTTTTCTCTCAGACTTAACACCTTGAGACAAGACATATACGGCTAGCAACAACAAGAACTGAGAGAAGGAACAAAAAAAACCCAGCAAGAAGATAATAAGAAGTGTGAGAAAAATATACGGCAAGAAATAACAAGAATTGTAAAAAAAAAAGAAATACGGAAATAATAACAAGCGCTATAGAAATGGAGTGTTGTTTTAGAAGCTCCTCCTCCCCCCCCCCTCCCCCCCCCTCTGTAGACTCCACTTCTTTCCCTCTACCTTTTCCACGACTGTGAGAACTTACTGCTTGTGTGTGTGTGTGTGGAGAGAGAGAGAGAGAGAGAGAGAGAGAGAGAGAGAGAGAGAGAGAGAGAGAGAGAGAGAGAGAGAGAGAGAGAGAGAGAGAGAGAGAGAGAGAGAGAGAGAGAGTGTATGTGTGTGTGTGTGTGTGTGTGTATGTGTATGTGTATGTGTGTGTGTATGTGTGGTGTGTGTGTGTGTGTGTGTGTGTGGTGTGTGTGTGTGTGTGTGTGCGCGCGCGCACGTGTGTGTGTGTGTGTGTGTGTGTGTGTGTGTGTGTGTGTGTGTGTGTGTGTGTGTGTGTGTGTGTGTAGTGTGTGTGCACGTGTGTGTTGTATGCGTGCGTGTTCTCCGTGCGTGCGTGTATGCGTGTATGTGCCTGTCAGTGCGCGCGAAGGCATGCATCTGCGTGTGTCTCTGTGTTAGGAAGACGGTGGGGGAGGGGGAGCAGAATCAACACCATTAGCAAATACCTGGCCTGTCAACAAAGCAAGCTACTACGACCTCACCTTTTGTTTCGTTTTTTGTGTGCTCCAATCCATGCTCATTGACGATGAGACGGAATCCCATGCACTTGGTAGTAATAGGCCGCAAACAAACGCGCGTGCTTCACGGGCACAGTAAAGCATGTACATGCACGCACGTTCGCACACATACACAGAACCCGTGCGCACGCACTCGCGCATGTACATACACATTATTCATACGGGAGTAGGCATTAAAACATTAGAAAGGGACGGAGAAAAGAGACAGACTGGTTGACAACAACAACAACAACAACAACAAGGTCAAGGTCACGACGGCAATATGGTTTGCGCGGATGCCTTCCTCTCATGGTGACACACCAGCACACACAATTTGACGTGATTCTGTCAACCCGTTCGAAAGATATCCTTGGGACAGACAGAAGGAGAAAAAAATGACCCTCCGATTTTCAGGCTCGAGCGATCTTTTTGACCTTGACCTTGACCTTGATCGGTATGCCATCATCAGAACGGGCATAAGCCAAACCACCTTCATACCAAGTTTCAACATCCTATGTTGATCGGTGCCCGAGATATGGCTAAAAATAGATTTTCGGTTTTCAAGGTCGTACGTCAAGGTCAAGGTCACGACGGCAAAATGGTTTGCGCCGATCTCTTCCTATTAAGGAGGCACACCTTCACACAAAATTTGACGCGATTCGGTCAAGCGGTTCGGGAGATATCCTTGGGACAGACAGAAAGAAAAAAGAAAAAAAAATACAAACCAGCCCATCGCAATAGTCCGTCTTGGTGACGGACAAACAACATACAGTATTTATACGGCGCTGAATCTTGATATAAATCAAATCAAAGCGCACACACACGTTAGCATTCATAGCGCGTTCAAACACAAACGCAATACAACGCGAACACACACAGATAACATAAATGGAATATAGCAGAAACAGACCTAATGGCAAGAGAGAGAAGATAAAGAGAGAGGAGCTTTAATGACGGGGGGAACAGGTGGGTTTTGAGGTTAGCTTTGAAAGCAGAGAGAGTCGGTCGCTGACGGAGGGAGAGCGGAAGTTTGTTCCAGGAGGTCGGTCCTGAGACAGCAAAAGAGCGCCGACCAACAGTTGAAAGCTTATACCTAGGGATCTGGAGAGACAGACAGACAGACAGACGGAGAGGTAAGGAGGGGGAGCGAATGGGGCAAATGGGAATGGCAATAGGGCCGGGTGGGGGTGTGGGGTGTGTGGAGGGGGGGGGGGGGGGGGCAGAATAAATCCAGACATTAATATTCATTAACGTTTTACGTGGTTTTTGTCCCTTTTCCCTTGTTTTGCTTTAATTTATCTCCCTCACCCACCCACACCTCTCCATCCTTCCCCACTGGTTAGGAACCCCCACCCACCCCCTTTTTTTTTTCCCCCACCCCCTCCCCCTAATCTTTAAAAGACAACAAGACATTGAAACTAATCCGTTTCGGGGCTGATTGAATCCATTATTTTTTCTTCTTCTTCTTTTTTAGGGGGGAAGGGGGGTGGGGGGGGGGGGGGGGGGGGGGGGGGGGGGGAAGAGAGTTTTAAAAAACAAACTAATGTCAGCTCAATATTTGCCAGCAAGACGGATTCTCTAGGCTCTCCATCCATTTTGCTTCTCTTTCTGTTTATTTAATCACATTGGATATCCGTATGACCCGATACGCGGGTAACTGGCAGTATGCATCTATATATTTTTTTAAACGAGTGCAAACATAAATAATCAGCCGCTCTCCGCCTTATGCAAAAAGCTTGTTTCTTTTGATAATTACAGAAATAAAATAAAAACCAGAGAATGTCTTCACACATTGTATCTATGAACGAGATGTTTCATTTTAAAGCAATAATTGGTTCCTTTAAATCAGATCACCTGTTGCCAATACCTGAAATTAAAAATGTTTTGTTATTAGTATCTTTCAAGTCTTATTTAAATCATTATGTTTTATTGGTTACGGGCTGCTATTATAATAGCCTGTTTATCTGAAGTGGTCAAAATAAATCCGTTCACACACAACAGTGTTCCTTTTTTTTTTTAAACTAGAACACAAAACACACACTTGTCCCAGTTCTAGTTAGGAATGCATACTAAATGATGACAATGACACCACAATTAGAACGAAACTCAGAAGAAATTAAAATATACAGGCCTATACCGCACATACAACCATAACAATATCAAACTCAAACCGTAGCTGTTCCTCCACAAATTGTAGTATTCCATGTATGCAAGATGCGCGCGTTAAAATACGCTTCACAAAAACTCCATTAATATCCACACTTCGACCATCTATGGATAGTATTCTCACGTTGATCTCACACCACCAGATCAATTCCCTATTCTCATATTGATCTCACACCAACTTCAAAACTGTTGCCAGTCACCTACACTCTCCTACAAGCAACAGCTGGCATAATATCCATGTGTGTTATCTAGTAGACCTACACTTCAACCCATCCTCTGCGAAATCCCACGATATAAAACAACATTCGCATCCTCCACCATTGTTTCAACAACCCCCACAACTGTTGTGAACATGAAATGCGTGGGAGGATTTAGGGGTGGAAGAAAATCAAACGCTAGCTGCGTAGCGGCATGTGCGTGTGCGCATGCGAGCACGCGATGTGTTCACAGTTTTTGCGTCTGGTCGGGTGCACGTGTATGATGCGTGTGTTTGTAGACGATGTGAATGATACCGGCGGTGCCAAAGAAATCGACTCCTATCAGCGAGTGAGCGCACGTGCGCGCGCGCATGTAGCTAAAACAGCGTGACTACTACTTCAGCAGGGCTTATGCATCGGTACAAGGAGGCTTGGCTTGTTTTCTCGGTAGCTTAGCTGCTTTCAATGGCAGGTCTGAGACGATTCTACCATAATTGTGTAATCCTTTGTTTTATTCCCATCGACACCAAGGCCCCGCCCCACCCCCATCCATTCAGGTATTTTCTCGCTCCAACCCCTTTTGTCTTTTACTACATTTCAGTGATTGTGCGAGCATATACGTGTGTGTGTGTGTGTGTGTGTGAGAGAGAGGAGAGAGAAGAGAGACCGAGAGAGAAAGAGAAGAGAGAGAGAGATAGAGAGAGAGAGAGAGAGAGAGAGATGAGAGACCGAGACAGAGAAGAATTGAGAGAGAGAGAGACGGAGGACACTGAGGAGAGACGAGAGAGAGAGAGAGAGAGAGAGAGAGAGAGTTAACTTGCGATGACGGCATGAGATCGATAGACAGGGCCATTGAGAGAGAGAGAGAGAGAGAGGGCGACCGAAACCGCCTCGACGAAAAGATGTATGGAGAGGGGAGAGAGAGACCAGAGAAGCCGGAAACGAGAGAGGAGGGAGCGAACTCAGAGGAAACATGAGATAAGCAATGAGCAATGCTTTGTTTCCCCGATGGATGACTGAGAGAGACGGTAGAGAGAGAGAGAGCGAGGAGGCGAGAGAGATTGGGCGACGAGAGAGAGAGAGAGAGATGGGTAGAGGAGAGAGAGAGAGAGAGAGAGAGAGAGAGGTAGAGAGAGAGAGAGAGTATTCAGAGTGTGTGTGTGTGTGCGTGTGCGAGAGTGTGGTGTGCGAGAGAGAGAGAGAGAGATGGAGCGTGTATGTGTGTTTGTGTGAGAGAGAGAGTGCGTGTATGAGAGAGAGAGAGAGAGAGGGGGGGGGGGGGATGTTGTGTGTTGTTGTGTTTGTGTATGTGTGTTGTGTGTATTGTGTTGTGTGCGCGTGCGTGCGTACCCCGCACTGAAACCAGCACCGGCCCCGCACCGGTTACAGCAAATCACGACAGAAAATCTGGACACTCCAATAATTAAACTGGTCTGGGAAATATAGATCGTTTGAGTCCCAGAAAAACAGGTCGAGAGGAAAATATTGTACTTTATAGTCACACCCCCCCCCCCCCCCCCCCCCTCCTGTTTACAACCCTCAATCTCATAGTCTCCTTCTAACAGCTTTATGAAAATAATCCTAGGCTGGTCCTAACCCTATCCCTTTTTACTCTTGTCCAATCTACGTCTTCCATTACTAACCATACAGTCATGTACTTGTCTTGTTCTTATCCGACTTGGAGGAGAAATAAAAGATGTACACGCACATCCATTCACATGCGCGTATCCGAATGTGAAGATTAATGTTTTTATACGTCCCCCGAATCGCTAAATCACATATCATATATGGGACATATCCGAATGTAGAGTTCGCCTTCAAATATACGAAGCAAGCACGCAAAAAACAAAAACAGCGCGCGCGCGCACATACACACACACAAACACACACACACACACACCGCACACGCACGCACGCACAGTCACAAACACGCACACACGCACAACACACACACACAAGCTGTCAAAGCTTACTCCTTTATCCTCAATAAAGATCATTTTGATTTGACTTGACTTGACTTGACTTGACACACACATACATCCCTCGGGAGGGCAGGGGGTTAGCCCAGTCTTCAGTAGTGACGTCGATTTCTCATTCCAATCCGAAACGAAGTACTAGGCAGAATAAGCCACACGTGGTCAGCATAGCAGTGGTGCTGGCACATAAAGAGAAAGAGAGAGGCTGAATAATGCATAGGTCTGCCAGTAGTACAGGTCTTGTCCTGGGTTACGGGACAGGGAGGGGGGACAGACAAGCCATCGCTTCCCCCTTCCCTTCCTCCCCCCTCCTCCCCCACCCCTTTCTTTCTTCCTCACACCCTCACACCTTCCCTTCCGCCTTCTAAGCGTCACCCCCCCCCCCCCCCTTATCCCACCTGACCTCTCACGCGCACTCGTGTGCGTGTGCGTTGTGTTTTCATGCATGCGTAATTTTGTTGTTTTCCCTTCCCCAGAGTGTACATCGATGGTGGTCGGGGAAATTGGCTTCCACAATGCTGATGGGGACGGTTCTGAGGCAGATCGGAAAGCACTTAGTTAGAAGTCACTTTTCTGGGGAACCGCTATCCACAACTGTGAGCACATGGACCGAGTTATTCGAATGAAATAGACAGAGAGAGAAACAGAGACTGACTGACGATTGACTGATTGACTGACTGATTGGTTGATTGATTGATTGACTGACTGACTGGTTGATTGATTGATTGATTGATTGATTGATTGATTGATTGATTGATTGATTGATTGGTCAGTTGGTCGGTCGCTGGGTTGGCTGGTTGGTTGGCTGGCTGATCGATCGATTGAAAATGTTGATAAACTATAAACAAGAAACCGCATCTCTAACATCAACATTTCTTGTTCGACAATAAATATGATTACTGTCGCCAAGTGGAGATTAGTCATGCCAAGTAGAGTGTGGCAACTGGTGTGTTTTGAATTGAATCGATCAGAAGCGTTTCGGACCCAGCCCTCTCAACAGTGTCAAATAGCTTTACTCCTGTTCCATTTTTAGCATCAGCAGGATACCTTACTTTTAACATTAGCAAGATACCTGACAAGGTTACAGCCATCTACCAAGTTACTGGATATAAAGCAATAAACATAGCAATACATACTTTTTTTACACCCAGCCCTGAGAGAAAGAGAGAGAGAGAGAGAGGGGGGGAGAGAGAGAGAGAAGGAGAGAGAGAGAGAGAGAGAGAGAGAGAGAGAGAGGCAGAGAAAGGCAAGCAGAGAGAGAGAGAGAGAGAGAGAGAGAGAGAGAGAGAGAGAGAGAGAGAGAGAGAGAGAGAGAGAGAGAGAGAGAGAGAGAGAGAGAGAGAGAGAGAGAGAGAGAAGAGAGAGAGAGAGAGAGAGAGAGGAGAGAGAGAGAGAGAGAGAGAGAGAGAGAGAGAGAGAGAGAGAGAGAGAGAGAGAGAGAGAGAGAGAGAGAGAGTCAAATACGTTTACGTAAAATTAAACAGAAGCAGAATCACACAAGTCTGTAACTTTATTCACCTACTTTATTTGCCTATTGATCAAGAAACATATTACGTCGACCAGCTTTGCTGCTATATGCCTAGTAGACAAAAATACCCCAATGAAGTAAGACACTACAGGGCGATATCACGCATAAGGGCATGCTATGGAAATAGCCAGCCACCAGAAAACAAAATGATATACATCCACATTAGGGGCGGCACCAACATAGTCTAACCGGTCAGAACAAATAAGCAGCAACACGCCTCTGATAAGACAAAGAATGTCTAACGGTCACTGAACTATTCCAGAATCATTAGTGTATCTTTTTTAGTCCCCGAGCCGAAGGTTCGGGGAACTATTGTTTTTGTCTGGTCCGTCTGTCCGTCCGTCCGGCTATTCGTCCGTTTTTCTCAAAAACTATTCAGTCTATCATCATCAAATTTGGTATACTAGTTTGCCAAGATGCAAGCTATCCACTGGTGTATTTAGTTTTACATTACCCGCTGTGCCCTAGGCCCTTTATGTCACAGGCCCGCTACGTCGTCCGTTTTTC
>CM065701.1:37661851-37689351 GCA_017654935.2 Phymorhynchus buccinoides
ACATTCTGTGACTCATCATGCACTGACGTCACCTTGTCAATATTATGCTTACCCCTCTCTGTGTATTTTGAATTATCTATGTCGCGCGTGTACGCACACACACACACAAACACACTCTCTCTCTCTCTCTCTCTCTCTCTTCTCTCTCTCTCTCTCTCTCTCTCTCTCTCTCTCTCTCTCTCTCTCTCTCACACACACACACACACACACACACACACACACACACACACACACACACACACACACACACACTCACACACACACACACACACACACACACACTCACACACACACACACACACACACACACACACACACACACACACACACACACACACACACGCGCACGCACGCACGCACGCACGCACACACACACGTACGCACACACACACACACGCACGCACGCACGCACACACGCGCGTGCGCGCACACACACGCACACACACACACACACACACACAGGGAAAGACAGTGTGTGTGTGAGAGAGAGAGAGAGAGAGAGAGAGAGAGAGAGAGAGAGAGAGAGGACGAGAGAGAGAGAGAGAGAGAGAGAGAGACAGACAGACAGACAGACAGACAGAGAGAGCAAAGAGAGAGAGAGTGGTATGGCCGGGGTGGGGGGGGGGGGGGGGGGGGGGGGCGCAGGATAGGCAGGATAAACACACCAACTCTCATTCCAATCACAGTGTACTCCCCTTCATAATTATAATCTAGATGTGTACGTTTGTTATCAAATAAAATTTTAAAAAAGAGGGAGGGGGAGAGAGAGAAGACATGGGGAAAAAGAAAAAAAACCCAGAAAGGAACCCACCCAGATAAACTCAAAGGAGAAAGTGACAATCAGCAACAGTATTCACTCCGTCTTACGAGGGACGTTCCCTCCCCAATGGTCGACTTATGGCGATAATTTGACCGCCAGCGGGCAGTCAATCCCCTAGGGGCTTAGCACGCTATATTCTTAGTTGGGCGTAGTGAGAGAGGGAGGGTGGGACTCCTCCCCCCCCCCCTCTCTCTCTCTCTCTCTCTCTCTCTCTCTGTATCCCCAACTAAGAATATAGAGAGGATTAGCCCCCCACTCGAGCGTTATGCCACCTGGCGGACAAAAGAGCCAGCTAAGTCGCTGATACAACGTTGTAGGCAACATTACCAACAAGAGTGTGCGCAACCAAACTGACATGGGTGCATGCGGTGAAGAAAGCATTTGCCTGAACTTTTACCATCATAACCCTTTGCTAAAATTGTCCATTTAACCCTTTCACCGCCAAAGTCGCATTTTAGCACCACAATGGTTTAACACCCATGTCACTAAAAGGCATCAAATTGGGGTCTATTATCCAAAGACCCTATTGTCTTAGTTTTGGGAAGTAAGGATAGACCTTCTTTTATATATGTCACAGAAGAATCCCCAATACTGCAGATGGATTTTGTTCTCTACCCAGGAAATTTAATGGACATTTTTGGCAGAAATATGGCTGGCGGTGAAAGGGTTAAGAGCCAAAAAGAGCACGAGAAGAGCCATATCTTCAGGCAGACTACTGCCTGAACCAGCTGCATCAAATAGCCGGAATTCAGGCTTCAGGCATTGCCCACATGCATCCCTGCTTGAAACAGAAGATGAGTTGTACACCTCCAGTCCTTCCTACGCGTACACACTCTCTCTCTCGTCTGCCAGGTAAAGCAGACTAGACAAGTGAGACTGAGCGAGTCCCCACCACACTAGGCCTACTAGACCTGGACGCCCCGATTTTACCCCTCCCCACCCCATTCCCAACTCAACCCATCTCTGTCTCTGTCTCTGTCTCTCTCTGTCTCTCTCTCTCTCTGTCTCTCTCTCTCTCTCTCTCTCTCTCTCTCTCTCTCTCTCTCTCTCTCTCTCTCTCTCTCTCTCTCTCGCTCTCGCTCTCTCTCAATATGGCAAAACATGAAATTTTCGCACCTTGACCTTAAATTCTAGTTTGTGATTTGAAGGTTTGATTTTCACGCATAAACTTTGTGACCCCTTCAGTTAGGGGCATTGGCCTATACTGAATAAACAAACATTCGTATTCGTATAAACATTATCTCTGTGTGTCTCTCTCATACACACACACACACACACACACACACACACACACACACACACACACACACACACACACCACACACACACACACTCTCTCTCTCTCTCTCTCTCTCACACTCTCTCTCTCTCAGTCAGATGAGCACACACAAAGGAGGATACACACACACGAAGTGGCACGCATGCACGCATGCGCGCACACAAACACACACACACCACATCCGCCTCAGGTGAGAGCCTCCCCATCCCATCATCTACCTATCACCTCCCCCATCACCGTCAATTCCTGTTCCCCAGGTAGATAGATACACGTACAGTATTCTTTGATCTCCCAGTCGTCTTATATCATCTTCATTATCTGCTCTCATTCCTGCCATCCCATTTTAAGAGAGTATGTGTTTTCATTAATTCACCCCCCACCACCACCCCCTTGATTCGGAGAAGTGTTTGTAGCTTGATGACAAGATTCCTTGCTTTTGCGAGTATCAAGCGATAAAAAAAAAATCAGCTCGAGTGTGTGTGCTCTCTCTCTCTCTCTCTCTCTCTCTCTCACTCTCTGTATATATATTTGTGTGTGTGTGTGTGTGTGTATAACTTTAATTTTAACTTACAATTTATTCTGTGTTCTGAAAAGAATAAAAGAAAATGTGCTGTGTAGACAAGTGTGTGTGTGTGTGTGTGTGTGTGTGTGTGTGTGAAAGTCCACAATGTGTGTGTGTGTGAATCAGCGTTGTGTGTGAATCTCCCGGTGAGGAGAAATGTGTGTGTGGATCAGGTAGGGGGGGGAGGGGGGGGTGGGGGGGGGTAACTTAATTCACTTTACAAAATTTATCTGTATGGTAATGTGGATTGGGTGCATGCGTCTCTCTGTGTGTATGCCAAAGACAGATGGTATAGATATATATATATCTATATATATATATATATAATATATATGTGTGGCTGTGTTGTGTGTGTGTGTGGTGTGTGTGTGTGTGTGTGGTGTGTGTGTGTGTGTGGTGAATAGTATGTGTATGTGCGCGTGTACGTGTGTGGGTGTGGCATATACATGTTTTAATTGTTCGCGTGACGTGCGTACTATTATGCTTTTGTATTGCAATGTACCAGCCCGGGGTGTGCACTCACGCATTGGTATAATTATAATATTTGACTATGTGGACGCGTACACAATGTAAGCCAGTGCATGCATTGGCTTTGGTAGGGGAAGACGGGGTAAAAAGCGCATGGGCGGGTAAGAAGCCCACCCCAATTATCTCATGAAATGAAGCAAATTTCAGTCTCATTTTGCCCATGAGACGAGCGTTAATGTCTAGCATTCGTCTCAGGGGCAAATTTGACTGAAATTTTCTTTATTTCATGAGATAATTGGGGTGGGCTTCTTACCCGCCCATGCGCTTTTTACCCCATCTTCCCCTATGAGCGTGCTTCTGTTGTTAGCGCCCAAAAAAAGAAGATGGGAAACAAAACCGAAAAAAGCGGATCGCCGAGCGGCAGATAAGTTCCGAGCGGGTGAATTTGGGCACATAACAGCACCATGACGCATCTGCGTTCCAATGACAAGAAACTGATCAATTGCAAAAAACTCTTAATAAATAATAAATGTGTCAAAAATATGTGGTTGTAGACGACCGGTTACAGATGGTCATATCAAGACTATAACCGTTGGGACCTTGACCTTCCTTGTATAATATTCGGAATCACCTTAAGCCAATGCATCTGCACACCAAATTTGAACATCTTACGTCCAACGATGTGAAAGAATTGTACGTTTCAAGGTCAAACTTAAAGGTCAAGGTCAGCATGGTTATCATTTTTGCATGGGACCTTTTGCGTATCGTGATGCACCACCACAGTACATTTGAAGCGATTCGATGCAACAGTTCTTGAGATACAGCTTTGGGGTTCAAACCCCTGAATCGTTCGCACACACGCACGCTTGCACGAACGCACAGACAAATTCGTGATTATATTTATAGTATATAGCAGTATCTCCAGGATCGATCTGTAAGACTTCCCCAAAAAAAGAGCGCACAGAACAATTCATGACAACTGTGTTATAGACCATTCATCAAGAAATGTTGTGAAAAAAACTGCATTGAAATACATGCAAAACTTCGCGAGATATTAGCGATTATGTGTTTTGGGGTTTGAACCCTGTAACTGGCGCGACCTTGACCTTAATGTAAAACTAAATACATCAGTGGATAGCTTGCATCTTGACAAACTAGTATACCAAATTTGATGATGATAGACTGAATAGTTTTTCAGAAAAACGGACGAATAGCCGGACGGAGGCAGCCGGACGCCGGACGCCGGACGCCGGACGGACCAGACAGAAACAATACTCCCCGAACCTTCGGCTCCGGGATTAACAATACTTCCCGAACCTTCGCTCCGGGAACTAAAATCCAAGATAGGGCTGTGGGGTTAGTAGTGGGGTAGTGGGGTTAGCAAAAGGGTGGGGGGGGGGGGGAGGGGGGGGTGGGGGGGGGGGGTGGGGGGGGGGGGGGGGGGGGGGGGGGGGGAAGAAAAAAGACAAAAGGCAGTCGAATGATTGATGCGAGACAGGCGGACGGACAATACAAAGAGCACTGGGTGAGATAGGTAGGCATAGTACCCGCAATGGGAAACTTAGGACAATAATTTGACCGCCAGAGGGCAGTCCAACCGTTAGGGGCTTATCACGCGCTATTCTTAGTTGGGCGTAGTGAGATAGAGAGAGAGAGAGAGAGAGAGAGAGATTGAGATAGAGAGAGAGAGAGAGAGAGAGAGAGAGACAGAGACAGAGAGACAGAGAGAGGGTGGGACTTATCTCCCTCTCTCTCTCACTACGCCCAACTAAGAATAGCGCGTGATAAGCCCCTAACGGACCGTTGGTCTGCCCTCTGGCGGTCAAATTATCGTCCTAAGTTGCCCATCAGCACGGCGCCACAGACTATCGACTTGGGTGGGTGGGTACCCTTAGTCACAGTTAACGGTACCTTCTTCTTCTTCTGCGTTTTCAGGCCATATGGCCATAATGGGTAAGGTACGTATGTGTCCGGTTTTCACTTTTCAGTTTTCACTGGTCTCCCCGCTGCGCACAGACGACACATTCCGATTTGGGAGGAGCTCAATGAAGAAAACATAGTTTTGGGAGAAAACAAAGGCAGGAGAATGGGCCAATAAATCAGAAAGACAGTAGATGATACAAAACAAAGGGAAAAGGCAGAGTCAAAGAGAGTGACAGATTAGAGGAAGTTACAGGCACAAAACTTCCAGAAGGTGGGGGAACTATTTTTTTACAAAAGACCCCCTGGTATCCCCACGGGGAATAACGGTACCAAAAAAACTATTAAAATTTTTTGCTCAGCTCTTCTACTACATCCTTCCATACTTAGTCCCTCCACACTCCTCCCCCCCCCCCCCCCCCCCCCCCGCCCCTATCATCGTCGTTATTATCATCATCATTTATCATCAACATCATCTCTCTTGTCAGACGTATGTCCAATTTGGAAGGTTAGGCACACTAACTCACTTCACTCGTCCTTGGCTATTCTGAATAGTATTGACGTCAAATATATTGATGATAATAATAAGTGCAAGCGTTAAAAGTGATTGAAATATAATACTCGCGCTTCCCCTCCCACCCTATTCCCTAACCCCCCCCCCCTCTCTCTCTCTCTCTCTCTCTCTCTCTCTCTCTCTCTCTCTCTCTCTATTTCGTTCGCATTGATTTTGTAACTATTTGTTTGTTTGTGTTAACGGCAAATATGAAAAAAAGGGCTACTCTATGTCAATACTTTTACGGTTGTAAAATAAAGGTTCATTATAATCATCATCATCTCTCTCTCTCTCTCTCTCTCTCTCAGATTTATCTATCCATCTATCATCCCAGTCCATCCGTCTTTCTCGTTATTTGTCTGTCTATCTCTCTACTCCCCCCCCCCCCCCCCCTCTCTCTCTCACAGATTTATCTATCCATCTATCATCCCAGTCCATCCGTCTCTCTCTCTCTCTCTCTCTCTCTCTCCACCTCCCCCCCCCCCCCCCCCCCCCCCCCCAAAATATCCCTCAATCAACTCTCAACTTCTCTCTGACGGCTAGTCGTCTCATGACAGCCCTACTTCATGAATTCTCAAGTACATTAATTTTTTTTCTGGCAGCGTCAAGTCCAGATAAATAATTCATTTTGACAGATTCTATTGAGAGTTCTGGCTTAGTCAATGGAGCAAAGTTCGCACACGCCAGCCAGTGTGCATCGCATGCCACATAAAATGTGCAATAGCGCATTGAAACCTGCCACTAATGTGGGTCAGTGTGACGTAAGTGTCCCGCGCGACCCGCTTTCTTTATTTCTTATCTACACCCCCCCCCCCCCCCCCCCCTTCTCCCCTCCCCAACCCCCACCCTCTCTCCTTTTCATTTCTCTGACCAACCGCCACGTTAATTGCCATCCTGCTTCAAACGAACGCCGACTAAGGCAATTATCTCTTTGAACCCCGATCTATCTTACCCATCACAAGAAAGTGACAACCATGGTCAATTCCCTTTGAAGACGGGTTTGCCTTTCCTAATCACGAGAAGGATTTGAATGTCGGCATGTGATAATGCTGTAATCGGCGCGTGATTGTTCTGTACATTTTGAACATCATCTTGTGATGTGTCGACTGCTATAAACCAATGACAGGCTTTCATTGTTTGAAAGTGAAGGCTATAATTGGAGTGGTGAGAAAAAGTTTGTCACACAAGACGCTGAAACGTAGCTAGAGCAACACTCCCAGCCTGTCATAATAAGCCCACTAGTAAGTATTATTGATGGCAGGTGATTGAGATCTGGTTTGTTTGACCCTAGTTTTGATCTAGATCCTATGTTCAATGATGAATAAGGAGTAGATAGATATGTTATAGAAAAGAAGTGGTAAACATTCTATTCTATTTATGTGCACTGATTATTTGTGTGTGTGTTTTTTTGACTTGAACACTTTTGGTACCAGAACCGGAGTTTATGCCTACTAACCCATTTGTCTATTTTTAGTAGGAAACCTATGGGCCGCAATCTTGCACTTTATGATACCATTCCTTTCCAGGTGTTGGATGGAGAGTGATGATGGATTGATCACCTTTTATGTTTTACTGATCTCAGTTTGTTAACTGAAATTCAGTTTATTGATTAACTAGTGCTATTGTACAAGGGAAGCCTTCTAGCCGGTTGGGATTCACTAATTCCCTGCCGACTGAAGCCCCTTGTCTCTAAGCCATAGAGACCTACATCCACCTTCTCCTGTGATTATCAGCAGGGCATCGTGGGCCGGACGATCATCCCGGACTCCACCAAGCACCAAGATGGGACCGCCGCCAAGACGACCCGCACACAGAATCCGCGAGGAGACCACGCCTGAACCGTGCCATCCCGCGAAGCCGTAACCGGAACGACTGGGAGCTACTCTCATCTGACGAGCAAGCCCAGCCACCCCAGCACTCGCCGATCACTACGGAGGAACTTGACAACAGCTAAGTCCACCGGACTGCGCCAATCATTTGAACTTTCCTACGGACACTGAAGATAATTAGTAACCCTTCCGGCATGGGGCGAACCTTATAGAAAGACAAAAGTCTTGTGAATCCTTTCGGATTTCATTGTTTTTTTATCCATATTTTGTTTTGGCGCCATTGAGCTGCTTTATTATTATTGTTGCATAATCTCATGCAGATTTTGGGAGTAAATAAAATACAAGTGTCAAATAATTCTGAACCCTTTGGTCAGACTGATGAGAGTGGGAGTCTTGTAATTTCATGTAAAACCCTACTTCTCTCTGTCTTCCATTTAGAGCAATTCAACCACTTGTATTTCTTACAACCATACGAGCCAGAACCCGGGCACAAATATAAATTTATTAGATGAAAAGGGGCCGGGAAAGTTGCTCATCTCCCATACCCTAGAGAAGTGGGCTAAAGGCAAATTTTCTAAAGTCTTCCCTAAGGACTTAGCCTTTTAACCCATTACCTCGTCACAGTCAGGTTTGTTTATTGCTTGATATTTGTTGGTTTTGTGAATAGCTTTAGGCCGTGTACACACATAAGCGGATATTCCATGCGGAAACCCGTGCGCAATCCATAAATAAGTGAAACAAAGAAGGGAAAAGGATTTGCGCACGTGTCCGAATTTCCCCCCCTATATGCGTAAACTTTTATCCTTCTTTCTTCCACTTATTTAGGGTTTTCCGTACATAACTTACGCGTCTAATGTGAACCCGGACTTACGATGTGGTTGTTGTTGTTGTTGTTGTTGGTTGTTGTTGTTGTAGCAGGTGCTCTTTTAATATTTTTTTCATCATGATGAAGAACTCTTCTGTCTTTCTAGCAACGCAGCAAGACTCGCTTATTTATTTTTTCAATGGTTCGTGGTTCCGACTACATAAATATTCACTTCTTATATCCATTTTTGAGATTGTTCATCTGTTTTAATTGATTCGTTAGATTACGGTTTTATATTCTTGTTGATAAGCACACTCACACACATAGGTGCATACACACACACGCGCGCTCGCACGCACACGCACACGCACACGCACACACACATTCTGTCTGATATCACGAGAAGTGGATAGACGTTAAATGAAACACACACACACACACACACACACACACACACACACACACACACGCACACACACACTTTGCACTAGGCCTTACGGCCTGAACGTTGACTCGAGTCTTTCGGATGAGACAATAAACCGAGGTCCAGTGTGCCCATGCACTTAGCATACGTTAAACCCAGTGGCAACGAAAAAGTTGTCATTTGGTCAAAATTTATCACCACCCCTCTTTCCTTCTTCATCAGTCACACAAAAATCGCAAGCCAAAAAACAACATTAGGTGGCACGCTTCTGGCTGCGACGCGCTCTCCAGGAGGGAGCAACCCGAATTTCACAGAGACGCCTCTGTGACTATAAAGTACCTAATAAGTACCTAATACCCTAAAATAATAAAATAATGTATTGCATGAAGTGATGAACTTGATGTTCAATTAAAAAAATATTCAAACCAAATGTCTTCTCTTCCTAGATGACATTCTTAAATATGGTTTTCACCTCTCGCTTCATTTGACTTGTTGCTGATGTAATAGAAGACTTTCCTTTACTTTCATCTTAAAATGATTGACTATAAGTATAAGGGAATCGTTGCTTTATTATAGGGTGTGAGTAAATAAACAACAATTCTCACACGTCTCGTCACTGATAATGAAAATAAGCTTCCCTTTATGCTAAGATTGTCTTGGGGCTTGTTTTTTGTTTTGTTAAGATGCAACTGATGCTACACTGAGCCATCTGCAGAATATACTAGCTCTGGAACCCATCCAAGATGTGTGCATGCGAGCATGCGCGTGTGATACGTGTGTGTGTGTGTGTGCGTGTGTGTGTGTGTGCGTGCGTGTGTGTGTGTGTGTGTGCGTGTGTGCGCGTGCGTGCGTGCGTGTGTGCGTGCGTGTGTGTGTGTGTATGTGCGTACGCGTGCGTGCGTGCGTATGTGTGAGTGTGTGTCGGTGTGTCTGTGCGTATGTGTGAGTGCGTGCGTAGTACTACATGTGTATGGGTGCGTGCATGCGCGCGTTTGTTTGTGGGTGCGCAAGCATGTGTATGCGAGTACGTCTATACGTGCATGCATGTAAGCGTGCAGACGTGTGTGTATGTATGTGAGGGGGGGGGGGGGAGCGGGGGGGGGGGGGGGGGCAGAGCAACTGTTGGGAGAATCCAAACAGAAAAGCAAGCTTGTGTCCCTCCCTCCTCCTCCTCCTCCTCCCAGCAGAACAAAAGGAAACAAAGAGTTAACAAGCTGAGGGGATTCAGTTTACCTCACGTTTCGCCCTAGGGAGAGAGGGACGCTGCTAGCAAACTTGTTTTCTTTCCGTAACACGCTTCCTTTCCTTCCTTCATTCTTTTGTTTGTTTCTTTCTTTCTTCTTCTTTTTTTTTTGGCCGCCTTTGAAGTGCACAACAAATAATGTAAGCCACACCAGCCATAAATTAGGTGCATTATTGCCCCCTCACCACCATGCACCACCCACCCCACCCACCTTTTGTTTTTTTGGCTCACTCGTGTTAACGAAGTAAACACGAAGTGAGTCTCGATGGCTTGGAGTCAAAACGGACTATCTTTAGATTGACGTATTATTGAACTTATAGGAAAACTAATAACTTGTACATTAAAAAAATCTTCAGAAAAATAAAAAGCATAACTCCCTTTTCATATTATTTGTAGTCTTATTTAATACAAGTTCTTAGTGTTTGCAAGAAGTTCAAAATACGTCGATGGGCTATCTAAAGATAGTCCGTTTTGAAACCAACCATTATTTCTGATAGTTTGGCATTTTCTCGGGAAATAGAAGGCGTACATTGTTCAAACTTTCAATGCACATAGATGTCTATGCAAGCTTTCAAACAATAATGAAATACATAAAACAACACTGTAAACAAATAGCAGACAGATAGCATTTTAGATTAGTGGGTTAGAGAGTATTCAACAGGCAACATGAGTTAAGTAACTCATCAACACTGAAAGCCTCGATAGCTCATTGGTATAGCATAAATGTCTCTCATGCCAATGGTTCCGGGTCCGATTCTCGGCACGGGCACTTTAAAAATAATAAAATTAAAAGTTGTATCCATTAACGATAGTTTCATTTGTACTTTAAAATTGTATTGGCAATCTTGTACTTTAGACACCCCCTCAATCTTTGTTTGTTGTTGTCCCACATGTGCCTGTTCGAGTGAGCCTTGAAGGCTTTGCCTCTTGTTTTAATTATCTTACCTACTTCCTGGCAACGTAATGTAAGTACAGACCGAGATTACGCGGGATAAAAACTGGACCCCGTTGCATACAACCCACGTGTAAAAAAAGGATAGGCTACCTCCGATTACCCTTGCTTCTTAGTTATTCCTCATGCCAGCACGTGCCACGACTTTTTGTTTTTGTTGTGGGTTTTTTTTAAGCTGGGAAGGAAGGAAGGAAGGAAGGAAGGAATCTTTAAAGGGGCACACTGACGGATGCGTTTTTTGTAAGAAACACGTCGAGATCACCAGGAAAACACCCTTTACATAGATTGCAACACTCACTTTGTTCTGGTTTCCCGGAAATCAAACCGTCAAAATCGGCGATTGCTCCTTGGCGGAGGTGCTGGAAGTCAAATTCTTTCACCCAAAGAGAAGGCGTGTTGCTGTCTCTTTTCCAATGGCCGCCAAATGAATTCGTTTGCAAGAAAATGTCGCAATACAAGCCTTTTTATTTTTATTTTGTTTTAAATTTTATACAATTTATCTAAAGGAGTTTCGCTCACAACAAAGGAAATAGCTCCAATTTTTTGTTTGTTTAACTGCACTACAAAAAAAAAGAAAACGCTTCAACCACAACGAGTGGTCTCCGCCCACCCCATCCAAAATGGCTACTCTCTCCGGCATCTCCGCCAAGAAGGACTCGCCGTTTTGACGGTTTAATTTCTAGGAAACCAGAGCAAAATGAGTGTTCCGATCCTTGAAAAGGCTGTCTTTCTGGTGATCTCGACGTGTTTCTTGCAAAAACTCATCCGTCAGGGTGCACCTTTAAGGTAAGCAAGAAGTGAGGTGTGCAGCGAAGCGGGTGACGAGTTATGATTGGAAGGCAATGAGGGGTGGAGAGAAAAGTCGCCAGAGCCAAGTAGACCGTGCAGCAACCCCAAACTTATGTGCTTACGCTACATACAGCAGGTCCAGTTTTTAACCCGAACCTCTTTAACCCCTCGACTGCCACCAACGTATCACGTACTGACCTGATGACATCACTGATGATGTCATCAGATGAAGAGGAATACCCCTGATATGCTGGTTTTTGGTCTAACACGGTCAAGAGAGTTATATCCCCAGACCATTTTGCCAGATTGGCTCTATCAGTTGTCTTTTTCGTGGCATGATTAATTTTGCCCTATGATTTTTTTTTCTTTAATTTTCTCTGGCAGTCAACTCTGGCAGTCAAGGGGTTAACTTCTAATAGGTTTGTTTGTGGGTTGTTGGGTTTGTTTTGTATTTTTGTTTTGTTTTTAGTTACATGGTCAAAACTAGAAAAAGCGTGAAGACCAGGGCAGCGGAAAAATGGATATAGCATAGAATGGACTGTAACAAACTAGTAGAGGGGGGGGATAGAAAAGGCCTTTTCGTTTCTTTTCTATTCAGTTCACGCTTTCAAAAGGAATGTGAAAAGTTACTATATACCGTATCATCTCCCCTTTTACAGAATATTTACAGTTCTCGAACAAAAATATAACTTATTCTTTAAATTAAAAACAACCACCATAGGGATCCCGAAAAATTACAAATCGCCTTTAGAATTAAACAGTTGGCTTACGGACAGGCTAACATCAATTTTGAAAGGGGAGGGAAGAAGATCATCAATAGCACCATACTAAACGCATCGACAAAGAAGCAGAAAGGGTACAGGTTTCCATCATCATATAGTAATAAGGCAAGTGTCCGTGTGTGTGTGTATGTGTGTGTGTCACGGACCCGGCGAAACCGGTACTCAGCGTTACCGGTACTAGGCGTTACCGGTACTAGGCGTTACCGGTACTAGGCGTTACCGGTACGGAGCGTTGCGCTAGTAATAATAAAGAAAGAAGAAGGAAAAGTGGGGTTGGGGGTGTTATGAGGAAATGATAAGAAAGGATGAGCATGGACTGCAAAAAGACACCCACTTTATCATGCAATTAATCAAAAGCGAGAGATCCTTTTTGGCTTCGTGTCCACGGCGTCGTAGCAGCGGTATCATTGCCAATCTGCTGAGACTCCGAACGATGACCTCAACCACAGCATCGCCCGCCAATTCCTCCATCAAGACAAAACAATGCGAATGAAGAAAAGAAACTCACTCAGTAAAAACGGAACCAAGACGAAACATTCTTTTCACCAAACAACAGCTTTTTTTCTTACGTTTTTCCTTCTTCTTTTTTTAAGCAGCCAGCAATAGTGATTAAACATTCTCTAAGTTTCCACAATTGTTTTTGTTTGTGGCTCAAGCCACAAACCTATAACTCACTTTGTCGGTCGGTCGGTCGGTCGGTCTGTCGTTCCAAAATTGTCGCACATTTTGACAAAATTGTCGCACTTCAAATCGAGGCTACACTTCAAAATTAATTGAGGCCGCTCTTTAAAATGATGTATTTTAAAAGCGTACAAAATAATAAACATACGTAATACAGACACTACAACAGACACGACGAGTATGCGGTGCTTCTTTTGATGAGTATAAGTAGGATACATAGTTTTAAATGTTTTCCAAAAGATATAAAAAGTTACGAAATGGTGCAGAGATAACATTCTGGTTTACAGATTAAAATTATTGAAAAGGCAGGGGAGGTGACTCATGATTGGAGTGGTAAAAATAGACCGCGTGCCACAAACTATTGCGATTTCGCGCTTGTTTCATTATTGCTAAATAAGGTCTTAAAACCCCCCAAAAAGGCATAAACTGTACGTACAGAAGATGAGTAAGGGACCAACACAGATTAGGGAAGATGGGGGTTGTCTCTAACTTGATACTCCGCCAGAAGCTGTTGATGATAGAAGAACTAATCAAATTGAAACCATTTTGCAAATTTAATAACATTTGCGCGTAAGCAGTTCTTACTATCGATAAATATTCAAGCTATTCTCACCTAAGAAAAATACCAGAAGTACCAATCAATTAGACGTTATAGCTTAAGGCCGTGTACACACATAAGCGGATATTCCATGCGGAAACCCGTGCGCAATCCATAAATAAGTGAAAACAAATAAGAGAAAGGATTTACGCACGTGTCCTAATTTTCTCTATATGCGTAAATTTGTATCCTTCTTTCTTCCACTTATTTAGGGTTTTCCGCACGGAAATTACGCGGATAATGTGAACCCGGCCTAAAACCTACGGCTCTCATAATTTTGGTGTCCCGCATGAACTTTGGCCATTTCACTTAGGCCTACTCAATAATGCACACACAAAAGTGAAAGAAGAAGAAAAAAAAGAAAAAAGAATAAAGAATTAACAAAAAAAGAAGCAAGAATAACCTCCCTTCCTGGTTTCCTAGGATGTTTATCCATGTCTGCAATTTACATCATCATTTATAAAGGGCGTACACCTTACTTTAAAGACCCACCACGTCACGTGTCAAAATCATGGCTTTCACGTATTTTCCCTCTTATAGCTGGTAAGAAATCTTAAGAAATCTTCCTAGCAAAAGAGGGAATGTGACACGTGACGTGGGGGTCTTTAACAGCTGAATGTTACAACACCTGTCGTCCTATCTGAACTTCCTATCGTCTGAAGGGCATTTTGATTTATACCTGCATCATCAAAATTCTCTCTCACTAGTCTCAGTCTCACTTGAAACATCGGTGTCGTCGACAGCTCTCCGTGACAGCCTGTCACTACACGATACGTACTCGCTGATACGGGCAGGATTTGGGCAGAAAAGACCTAATTTGGGATAAATCCGTCCCTCATATCCCATTCAAAAAGGTTTTTCGGTTGTTTTTTTGTTCAACTTAACTTTGGCCAAACCAATGATCACTCAATGCACGGTTTCCCTTTACGAACTTCTCAGCAAGCATTTTATCAACTGTACACTGTTGACTCGTTCTTTCTAAGTTCTTCTTGACGTCAAGATCGGAGAGCAACGTCAGGGTTCTTTTTCTTCTTTTTTGCGTTGTTTTTATATATTAACCCTTTCACCGCCAGCCATATTTCAGCAAAAAATGTCCATTAAGTTTACCTGGGTAGAGAAAAAAACACCATCTGCAGTATTGGGGATTCTCCTGTGACAGATATAAAATAAGGTCTATCCTTACTTCCCACAACTAAGACAATAGGGTCTTTGGATAATATACCCCAATGTGATGCCTTTTAGTGACATGGGTGGTGCTAAAATGCGACTTTGGCGGTGAAAGGGTTAAATGCTACAAAACATCGACTGAATGGGGGATAAGCGAAATTGGAGGTTCTTTGGCGAGGGCTTTATCTTGATTATTACCCCCCAAAAATCGGGACTTTTCTGGTATTGCAGTACCTCCAGGATCGTCTCACCATCTTTATAGTTATTAATGTCTCATATGTGCCTGTTCCAGGCCGGAGGACGTTAAACGAACTTTCATTCTCTTTGGCGAGGGATACTAAGCTCGCAAGGTCACGAGTCCACCATTCAATTCTGAAGATAGAATGAGCAGCTTAGGACGCACATTTCACCGCCAGGGGGGGGCAATCAAACCAGTAGGGGCTTAGTGCGTGATATTCTTGGCTGGGGGTAGTGAGAGAGAGGGAGGGACTCATCCCCTCCCCTCTCTCTATCACTACCCCCAACTAAGAATATAACGCGCTCAGCCCTTCCGGTTTGATTGCCCGATGGCGGTGAAATCAGCGTCCTAAGTTGACCATTCAAAACTGAGGTGAACTGATGGGCGCATTTTGCCCGCGGACAAATCACTCATAGTCATAATTATTCACGTTACGTTCCCATAGTCTTTGAATGGCTTTAAATGCATAACAGACACCAAGACTATTCCATGGAAAGAATTGTGGAGGTGGGGTGGGAAGGTACATAGGTATGATAGAACAAACTGTGGTCCCTATGCGAAATTGAGTGTGCAAACTCACTCTCTCTCTCTCTCTCTCTCTCTCTCTCTCTCTCTCTCTCTCTCTCTCTCTCTCTCTCTCTCTCTCTCTCTCTCTCAAGCCTCCCTGCTATACCCAAAAGCACTATCCGTGTGTCTCTACGTCTGTATGTCTGTATATATGTCTGTCTGTACGTATGCATGTCTGTCTGTCTGTCTGTCTCTCTGTCTCTGTCTGTCTGTCTCTCTCTCTCTCTTTCTCTCTCTCTCTCTCTCTCTCTCTCTCTCTCTCTCTCTCTCTCTCTCTCTCTCTCTCTCTCTCTCTCTCTTTGTAGGGGGCTTTGGCCTTATGGAATAAATATTTTCATTTCATTTCATTTCAGTTCTCTCTCTCTGTCTGTCTCTCTCTCTTTCTCTCTGTCTGTCTGTCTGTCTGTCTCTCTCTCTCTCTCTCTCTCTCTCTCTCTCTCTCTCTCTCTCTCTAAAGCCTCCCTGCTATGCCCAAAAGCACTATCAGTGTGTCTCTACGTCTGTATGTCTGTATATATGTCTGTCTGTACGTATGCATGTCTGTCTATCTGTCTCTCTCTCTCTCTCTCTCTCTCTCTCTCTCTCTCTGTAGGGGGCTTTGGCCTTATGGAATAAATATTTTCATTTCATTTCATCTCTCTCTCTCTCTCTCTCTCTCTCTCTCTCTCTCTCTCTCTCTCTCTCTCTCTCTCTCTCCTATTTTATCATACTCGCCTGTTTCCTCTCCTCTCCCTAAAAAAAAAAGCAAGAAAATAGTTGAACAGCAAACAAAAATGACAAACACACGGAAACGGCTGACAGAAAGATAAAAACGCAACATCAATATGAGAGAGAGAGAGAGAGAGAGAGAGAGAGAGAGAGAGAGAGAGAGAGAGAGAGAGAGAGAGAGAGAGACAGACAGACAGAGAGAAAGAGAAAGAGAGAGAGACAGACACAGAGAGAGAACTGAAATGAAATGAAGTTAAAATGAAATGAAAATATTTATTCCATAAGGTCAAAGCCCCGTACAGAGACTGAGAGAGAGAGAGAGAGAGAGAGAGAGAGAGAGAGAGAGAGAGAGAGAGAGAGAGAGAGAGAGAGAGAGAGAGAGAGAGAGAGAGAGAGAGAGAGACAGACATGCATACGTACAGACAGACATATATACAGACATACAGACGTAGTAGAGACACACGGATAGTGCTTTGGGGTATATAGCAGGGAGGCTTTAAAAGGAGAGAGAGAGAGAAACTCAGAAAGGGTGTAACTGAATGAGGGGTGGGGATAAAAAAAACCAAAAAAAACAAAAAAAACAAAGAGGGTTGGAGGTAAGAACAAACATCATCAAAGGCAGAAAATGAACGGAAGTCAATAAGATAGAAGCAAAAACGGGGGTTGGGGGGGGGAGGTGGGGGGGGGGGGGGGGTTGTTGAGGTAGAGACAAAAAAAGAGAAGGAAAAGGGGGGGGGGGGGGGGGGGGGGAAACAGGATGGTGTATTGAGAAAAACAAATAAACAAAGAGATGCCAAGACAGAGGGGTGGAAAGCAATCCATCGTTGTAGCCAGCCAGGCAGGCAGACAGACAGCTGTTGTGCACCTCCACTGATAGTCTCTATGTCAGTATGTCGCTTCCCACTACTACGACACACGGACATATCGATGGCTTGGAGTCAAAACGGACTATCTTTAAATAGTCCATTGACGTATTAATGAACATATTGTGAAAACTAATAACTTGTTTAAAAAAAAGACTGCAGAAATATAAAAAGCATAATCCCCATTTTATATTATTTCAGTCTTTTTCAATACAAATTCTTAGTTTTTGCAACAACATCAATAGTAAGTCAATGGACTATCTAAAGATAGTCCGCTTTGACTCTAAGCCATCGATATAGCACGGAGGACTGCAGAACAAGACGTTGAATGCTGCGCGTGGTCATCTCCAAAGATGGAAAGTGACGTCGTTCGCGTGACAATGTCGGTTTTTCAGCGAAAGTTTAGAATTTGTATCTTTTAACCTTTCAATTTCAAATTAAACTGACTCTAACTCTATCCCTAACCCAAACCTTAAACCGTCAAATACACAAAAAATAAAACTTTACTATAAAAAAAAAATCGAGTGTTCCATGTTTGGAGATGATCAAGTGGTTGCAGGGCCTGTATTCACAGTCATTGAGATAGCACGAGACTTATCATCATTATATTTTAGAGGTCCTTCTAAAGTCCTATTAATTCCTACTACATTTAGAAGGACTTCTAAGATAAGATCATGATGTCACAGGCATGGATTAATGGACGAAAAGCATAATTTCTCTGAAACTATTATACGGTTTCAGGAGATGTTGTCTCTTGGCGTAATCAAGGGATCAAAAGCCCCTTATGGTGATCAGTAGTTTGATGCATATGAGCTTACTAAACTAGTATGCAACTTGTCCAAGTTGACAACTGCTTAGTAGACTACTAGGCAA
The DNA here is from genome assembly GCA_017654935.2 of Phymorhynchus buccinoides. Lineage (NCBI taxonomy): Eukaryota > Metazoa > Mollusca > Gastropoda > Neogastropoda > Raphitomidae > Phymorhynchus > Phymorhynchus buccinoides. The sequence continues at coordinate 37,679,973 of CM065701.1, forward strand.
GTTTGAAACTAATTTTAGTCTTCAAAGCATGAATGCAGACTTGAATGCTACTAGCTAGTTTTCAACTAGACTGACCTACTAACGCATTCGAAGGGGAATCCGTTCAGTGCGCATGTTCACAGACCAAAGGGAACTCACTCTCTGTAGTTTGATGCATATGAGCTTACTAAACTAGTATAGAACTTGCCCAAGTTGACAACTGCACAAGTTTTTGAATGATTAATCAAAATCATAAAAATATTTCTGAAAATTGGGAAGATTGAGAGAGGGAGAGAGAGAGAGAAACTCGAAGCACAAAACTCAAAACTCAATTTGTTTTAATTGAGGGTAAACAGATAAGCAATTGTAATTTAGTATTCTTCTTCTTTTTTTTTACACTGTTTCCTCATGGAGAAACATGAGAACACAGCACACACACACAAAAAATAGAAACAAAGCAATGAATAACGACTAGTTCACAACTAACACATTTAGTGCTGATTGGATGTCCACTAACATTCTGTCTACTAACTCGACAAGTTAAGTAACAACTAGGACTAGGGGTTTTCCATGCAGACCTTACTATATTTTAAGTTGACAACTTACAACTTAGTTGCCAACTAACCTCTTAGTAAGCTCATATGCACCAAACAACAGGAGGCAATTGCTCTTGAAGATGAATATGTAAAACTGTTCAAAGTTGAAAAAGGGCACCTCCTCAAAATATTGTAAAATCCCTTCTGTTATTTGATTTTCTGCATTCACTTTCCTCTGAATTCAGATATTTCTCTGAAAATTACCATGCCTGGTCACCATGATAAGTCTCACCACTATCTGAATGTGAAAACAAGCCCGGAGACTTTCAGGACAGTAAAGATGATGGCTTTCTACCGTTATAGTAATCCAGACAATACAGTTAGTACCAGAAGATGTTAAAACTGATGTTGCAGTGCTGTTGTTCGGTAGTCAAAACAAAAATCAAACAGAAAATAGGCAAATATTTTCTACAGTCTGCAGATTTATTCACATATCGAAAAGGTTTGCTATTGATTAATTACTTCCATGTGATCAGCTTTATGCCAATTTGATTTATTCGAGGGCACGTGGACTTGTGGCCCTGGGTGAAAATATGCTGAGAATGTGCTTTAAATAATTGATTGTTTTTCAGGTACACGCTTGCAAATGACGGCGAGTGCATGCACTTATACACACACACACATACACACACACGCATGCACGCACACATACACACACATACACACATATATATATATATATATATATATGCATACACACACACACACACACACACACACACACACACACACACACACACACGCGCGCGCGCGCGCGCGCGCGCGCATGCACACACACACACACACACACACACACACACGCGCGCGCGCGCGCGCGCGCGCGCGCACATACACACACACACACACACACGAACGTGCGCGGTATCTTTCCAAACCTAAGGGCACATACTCGCTCATATGAATGCAATTAGCAACTGTGTGTTCAACACGAGTTACTTCCCTTCTGTAATCTCTCTCTCTCTCTCTCTCTCTCTCTCTCTCTCTCTCTCTCTCTCTCTCTCTCTCTCTCTCAGATTTCACACACACACACACACACACACACACAACACACACACACACACACACACACACACACTGTGACACACCCTTAACTTGACACACACATCCCTCCAATGCTAACAGTGCACACTTTATAATCGACAAATCTTTTCTTGTTCACACAAAAAGGCCAGTGAATTATTAAAAATTATAAAATTCAGAGGGCTGAATTGTCATTCTCGTCTGATTACAAATGAATTTTCATTATAAAAAAATTAAAAAAAGCCAAAAGTCAAACCATAGTAAGTTTATGTATATGTTGAAGTTAAAAGAGACGTCAGAGATCAAAAACCAGCCAAAAGTCAAACCATAGTTTATGAAGAGTTAAAAGAAACCATCAGAGATTTAAAAACGGCTAAAAGTAAAACAATAGTCTATGTAGAGTAAAAGAGACGTCAGAGATTGACGCTTCAGGTTGAGCAAATAAGACCAAGAGAATTCCTGAGAGTAAGGGAGGCAATCCAGCTACTTTATGAAAATAATATGTATGAGTTGCTTCCCTTTATTTTGTCTATTTCTCACTCTCCCCCGCCCCTTTTCTTTCTCTCTTTCTCCGTGTGTGTGCGTGCGTGCGTGCGTGCGCGTGCGTGCGTGTGTTTGAAAGATGTTTGAAAGAGAGAGAAGGCGCGTGCGCAAGTGTGCGTGTGTATGTGCGTGCTTTCGTCACACGATCGCTGAATTGAAGCAACAACCCAACCACCCTACATAATCACACAACACAGAGAGAATCCCGAAGGGGAAAAAAAAAGCCTTGGGATGGAGAAAAAACAACCAAGGGCATCGCCGAGCGGCAGCAACGCATTGTGACAATGCAAACCCGGCCAGAGTTATGTCCTCTCCCCCCCCACCCCCCCTCCCCCCCCCCCCCCCCAATAAACACACCACTTTCCACCCTTACAGAACGCATAAAATACATAGCCCAAAATTTGAAGCGATTCTGTTCAGTAGTTCACGATATACAGCTGAACTTTTATACAAACTTCCTTGCACCGAGTGATGTCCTCTCCCCCCCCCCCCCCCACCCCCCAATAAACACACCACTTTCCACCCTTACAGAACGCATAAAATACATAGCCCAAAATTTGAAGCGATTCTGTTCAGTAGTTCACGAGATACAGCTGAACTTTTATACAAACTTCCTTGCACCATGGTACACCACCACACAACATTTGAAGCGATTCTGTTCACTAGTTCACGAAATAAAGCTGGGGGGAAATTACATAGCCCAAAGAAGGAAATTTCGGTTTTCAAGGTCAAACTTGAAGGTCAAGGTCAGCACGGTGTTGATTAACGAAAGGAAGCTTCCTTTTCAAGCTGTCTACCCCTCTGCCAATTTTAATCAAAGTCCAAACAGTAGTTTTTAAGATAATCGATACACAGACACACACACAGACACACACACACACACAAACCAATCGCAAAACCCCTGCCTCTGGCCGGGTAAAAAGTCAAGAGACTCCCTGCCACTAATAAACTTCCCCTCCACTTCTGTAAAAGTGCCATTTTAACGGCCCCAGGACAGTCGTTTAGGCTTCCTGTGTAAAAATTAAAAAAAGACACTGGATTTAAGCCGCTTCCAACGAGCTTGCGGCGGAGGTGCGGGGGGGGAGGGGGTGGCCAAAGAGTATTAACAGCGGCAAAGGTAATGGGAGACGAGGGTGGGGGTGGGGGTGGGGCGCTCTGAAGTGACATTGATTCACTCATAAAATGGTAACAAGAAAAGAGGATGGGTGATGGAGGCTTCACAGGAAGAAGCAGCAACAAGCTTGATGATGATGATGATGACGACGACGACGATGATGATGATAGGAAGAGGGAGAAACAGAAAAGGGGGAAGGGTAGACAGATAGATAGACAGATAGCAGTTATATGCATGAGCACATGTATACAAGTGCAAGTGCAAAGATAGGGAGTGAGAGGTGCGCGCGCGCACGCGCACACACGCGCACGCACACGCACGCACACACACAGAGGCACACGCACGCACGCACACGCACACACACACACACACACACATTGTCTGAATCACTTTTAGTGGAAGGACGTTAAACTGAACACCACCACACCACCACCACCACCACCACCACACACACACACACACACACACACACACACACACACACACACACACACACACACAGGCATTGCCAAGCAAGGAGCACGGAAAACGCTTGTTTTTGATCGTGCGATTTCTGCTAGCAAAAGATATCGTATAATAGATCATACGAGTAAGATGGAATTTATAAACTCGTCTATCGTTTTGCTTTTGCATCAGATGAGAGATAGCTGCGCAGATAAAAGTGGGTACAGGTAAACAGTATGTGTATGTGTGTGAGAGATGGGGGGGGGGAGGGGAGATGGACGGAGGGAGGAAGGACGGGCAGAACACAGAGAGGTAGAGACAAAAAGATGCAAGACAAAGAAGGTAAAGTGGGGTGCTAACAAGAAATCGAGAAGGGGGTAGTCTATTTCAGGGTCGAGTTTCTCTAGACGACGGTAGCCGCGCGCATAACTGTTACGCCAAAAGGGGTCTAAGAAACACTTTAGAAAATGTTTGCGGAAGAATATTACAAGCTCTTGTCTGATTGGTCAAATAAAAAGTATCATTTTAACCAAGCTTTAATGGACCAATCAACAGCAAGAAATGTATTCACCCCCTACTAGTTCCGGATAGTTCCGGATGTTTGGCAAGAACAAAACGTCACGCGAACTATCGGCAAACGAAGGGTGTTTCTTAGACCGTTTTTGCCGATTTGAGCGAGCGCAACGTAACGCTAGCCCTTGTGAAACGGCCCCCAGGACTCATCAAGCCGGAGTAGGCAGGCAGTCGTAAGCCCTGGGGCAAATCAATAACCTGATGGGATAGGGTACACACATGGCCTCTCCATGTCCATCAACACCAAGACCTGAAACAGGAGATCACGAGAGCTGACCTTCGACACGATCGGGAGAATTCGTACAGATAAGATACGGGATAGATAATTATGAAGTGATACAACATGCTGATACACAGAGGGAAGGGTTCAGAATGCAGACACGAATACGCGCTGTTTATGTATAATGCCTAATGAGAAAGGCAATGCGAAAAGATGCGCTCGTTGAATTCAATAGCAGGAAGAAAGGCAATTTCTGAACCGTGTTTTAAGGTGCTAAAGTTGAGTTTGAGCAAAATATTAAGAACGTTGCCCATATTTGGGCTGAAAACAAATTCATACTAGACATAGAGTAGCACTATGAATATTAGTAAACTACTATACTGTCAGTAAACTGGACAAAATTGGTATGTATATGTCTGATCAGTTTACCTATCAATGTAATAATAATAATAATAATGGTTATTTATAGAGCGCTTAACTCCCTTTGCAGGGAGCTCAAAGCGCTGAACAAAGGCCTAAACACTAACATACAGATAAACATACACATTAAAGACAAGCCAAAAATAATCAACATGAAGACAAGTATCAATGAATATAAACATTAAAAATAAGTGAGACTGTTAATACAAAATACATGTATTAATCTCTATCTATTTAGTTTTAATAGGGGAGTGGAGAGCAGGCATGAGTCGGAGGAAGATCTGAGATGTCGGGTGGGAGTGTAGGTTTGTACAATGTCAGTGAGATACTGAGGGGCAGTTCCATTAATAGAGTTGAAGGTGAGGCATGCGACCTTGTACTGAATTCGAGCAGAAATTGGAAGCCAGTGAAGAGTGTGAAGTAGCAGGGTGATATGCTGTGTCTTTTTTGCTTTGAAATCAATCTTGCAGCTGCGTTCTGAACTTTCTGAAGTTTCTGGATTGAGGACTGCGGGCAACCAAATAACAGAGAGTTACAATAGTCTAGCCTAGACAAGACGAGAGAACAGACGAGAGTTTGTGTTGCCTGAGTGGTAAGGAGGTGGCGAATAGAACTTATCTTACGAATCTGTAGATAGGCTATTTTGCAGACATTGTTCACATGTGTTTTCATTGTAAGGTTGGAATCGATAGTGACGCCCAGGTTTTTGACAGAAGGAACAAAATCAATATCTGAGTCACTTATACTTATGGAAGATGGTAGGGACCTGTCAACAGAGTCTTTTAGAAGTCATTATGATGGCTTCAGTTTTGCTGTCATTTAATTGGAGTTTGTTTTCATTCATCCATGTTTTGACATTACTGACACATCCTTGAAGACCTTGAACAGTGGTGGAGTCGAAGTCAGAAAGAGTTGTTTCAGTGTATAGCTGATTATCATCAGCGAAGGCATGATGATTCACAGAATGATTCCTAACAATGTTGAAAAGGGGTTGCGTATACAATACAAAAAGCACAGGTCCCAGGACAGAGCCCTGGGGAACGCCATACTTAACAGTCGATGGAGTGGATTTATGGCCTGCTACTGAGATTGTTTCAGTTCTGTTTGAGAGATAGGCTTTAAACCAGGAGAAAGTAGAGCCAGAAATGCCAAAGGACTAGGAAAGTCTGTTTAGTAGGATAGCATGGTCAATAGTAGTCAATGTGGAATGGAGCATGTTTTTAGAGAAAGGGAGAGAGGGGGGTGGGGGAGGCAGGGGGGAGGTAGGAAGATAGGAAGGTAGACAAAGACCTATCTCTGTTTCTCTTTTTCGTGTGCCTCTGTCTCTGTCTGTCTGTCTGTCTGTCTGTCTGTCTGTCTGTCTGTCTGTCTGTCTCTCTGTCTCTCTCTCTCTCTCTCTCTCTCTCTCTCTCTCCTCTCTCTCTCTCTCTCTCTCTCTCTCTCTCTCTCTCTCTCTTAACTCCACACAGACAAAACAGAGTCTAACTGGCAAGAATAACTGAGGACTAGTTGACAAGCTTGGTACCAGCAAAACACAGACAGCAAAACACATCTGTCTCTGCTCATAATCCGAGCTCTACGGAGTTTTTGCTCAAGTCCACGAGACAATTAACAATAAATACACATCTATCTACACCCCCCCCCCCCCTCACCTACCCACACCCCACTCTCTCTCTCTCTCTCTCTCTCTCTCTCTCTCTCTCTCTCTCTCTCTCTCTCTCTCTCTCTCTCTCTCTCTGTGAGTGTGCGTGCGTGTATGTGTGTGCATGTGTCAGTCTGTCTGACTCTGTCTGACTGCCCCCCCCCCCACACCCACCCCCCGCTCCTCTCTCTCTCTCTCTCTCAATTAATATACTGGCTCAATCTATTAGTCTGGAGAGAGAAACAGCCTTACACCTATCACTCTAAAGACAAGCCTAATGGTTAATACAACGCAGACGGAGTGGAGCCAAACACAGCACATCGATTTTTAAAAAAATACTGAATTAATGAAAACTAAAGAGAAATGTAGGATTCTTCTTCTTCTTCTTTTTCTTCTTCATCTTCTTCGTTCGCTCAAACAGTTTCCTGTCATATGAGCGTAGGTGCGTCATGCTGCCGTCATGCGCCTAACTAAGAAACAGTTAGGCCCAGCATGTCCGACTTCGGCTGAAGAAATCTTTGTAAGAAAAAAGGCAGGAGAATTAGGACCAGTGAGATAGAAAGATAGCAGATGACAGTAAGCAAAGGGAAAAGGCAGAGTCAAAGAGAATGACAAAATTAGAGGAAGTTTTTTTGCAGGGTTTGATCAAAACAACTGTTATTAACATTGACCGTTGTATATTTACCAAATTGCATAAAGCATTAGTAAGACCACACGTGTAGAGGAAGATACAAGCACATAACTTCCAGAAGGTGGGGGAACTATTTGCATATCTTCCCATTGTACACTAATGTTGTGCTGTTTATTTCCATGCTTGTGGCAGCCAAATACTAAGTAATTGAACAATGTTGGAGTACCTTGTATAAGCTCTAAGCTTGTTGTGCTCTACTCATTTAAATGATGTGCTGCTGTACGTGCTTCATTTGAATAAATCGTCTTTACACCAACTATTTGCACACACATACATACACACACTCTCTCTCTGTCTCTCTCTCTCTCTTATAATTATCCTTCTGATGTTGAATGTCTATATTATTATCTGATTGGTGAGAAACGGGAGTGGATGAACGTTCTTTCTCGTGTTTCTTTCCTTTATGTTTCCCGTTCATTACGATGTTATTGTCTCTTTCTTTGTTGCTTTGTTGTTTGGTTAATTTTTTGAGGACTGGATGGGGGAAAAAACCATTGTTTCTGCTTAATCTACTATCCTCATTAAAGAAAATTATTCAATTCAATTCAATTCAATTCCCCCCCCCCCTCTCTCTCTCTCTCTCTCTCTCTCTCTCTCTCTCTCTCTCTCTCTCTCTCTCTCTCTCTCTCTCTCTCTCTCTCTCTCTCTCTCTCTCTCTCTCTCTCTCTCTCTCTCTTCTTATTGCATTATTGTTTCTTTCTTTCTAAAATTCAATTCCCACTACGACTATGCAGTTAGTTTTAGTTTGTTAACTTAGTTAGTTAGCGTGGGTGAAACTACACAAAATGAAACAAAATGAAAAGGCCGGGGTGTGGGGGTAATGTCCCCATGCAGATGAAGAAAACATAAAGGTATTTTAGTCTGCTTTTTCCACAATTTATACAAATGCTTATTTTAAAGTGTTTGAAAAATACAGTAGACACACGAAGATCTTGTTTGACAAATTTAAAAAAAAGGAACTTCCTTTTCTGGTAAAATTCAAAAACAGTAAATCCTTGTATACCAGGAAAAGTTGCACCCATGAGTTAGCTACCGGTAGATAGTTAGTTAGTTAGTTAGTTAGTTAGTCAACAGCTGTGGTTATATCAGGACTGTCTCCATAACAGTTACCCACATTTACATGATAGACCACCATTACATCATAACAATTATGAAGGGTCGTAAACATGAGGGAAGGGAGGGGGGGGGGGGGTGAAGGGGTGACGAAAGTACAAGATTGCCTAATTATGATAGACAAGCCTAGATAGCAAGAATCTGGGGTCATTAAATGAGCTCCTCACCTGTCCTCTTTCTCACCTGCTAATTGACTGTACTGCCTAACCCCCTATCAAACTTTTAACGGAATTGTCGGATAATTACGGATGTGACCGAGGTGTAGGGTGGGGGGGGGGGGGGTAAAGGTAAGGAGGAGGAGGGGGGGGAGGGGGTCTTCTACATCTTCCTCAAATTACGTCTTTCAAGTGGTGACTAGAAATGGGTGACGTGAATGTGGAGAAAAACATGAACAAGTTCCTCATTATGATATTGATTATGCGTTCAATCATGACCTAACTCAGTAATGCGAGGTCCTGGTACTGTTCTTACATGTCATTAACCCCCTGACTGCCAGAGAAAATCAAAGAAAAAAAAATCATTGGGCAAATCATGCCATGAAAAAGACAACTGATAGAGCCAATCTGGCAAAATGGTCTGGGGATATAACTCTCTTGACTGTGCAAGAGCAAAAGCCAACATACCAGGGTTATTCATCTTCATCTGATGACATCATCAGTGATGTTATCAGGTCAGTACGTAATACGTTGGTGGCAGTCAAGGGGTTAAGTTATTCGCTGTTGTGAAGAAGAAGAAGAAAAACAGACACCTCATTAAGTGTTAAATTGATCCTAAACCCCCGTGGGGATACTGGGTGGGGGTGGGGGTGGGGGTGTCTTCCGTGCAAATAGTCCCCCCACCTTCTGGAAGTTCTGTGCTTGTAACTTCCTCTAATCTGTCTCTCTCTTTGACTCTTGCCTTTTTCCTTGCTTTGCGCCATCTATCTTTCTGACTTTTCGGCCCATTCTCCTAACTTTTTTTCGACAAAAATATTCCATATAGTTTTCTCCTTTGAGCTCCTCCGAAATTGCTGAATGCAGCGAGA
>CM065701.1:37696851-37711851 GCA_017654935.2 Phymorhynchus buccinoides
ACACACACACACACACACACACACACACACACACACACACACACACACACACACACACACCATGTTTACGACTGTCAATATCAAAGTCTACTTCTTTTAGTTTTATGAAAACCACATCCCTCTCCCGAGAATGGCAGAAAGTTGCTTCTCACTGAAAACTTTCAATGCGAAAATGTGAAGAGAGGGGGCTTAATTTTGTGTGTTGTTTGTTCGTTAGTTTGCTTCTTTGCAGCTATTGGCATAATTTTGCATTTCACGTCAACACTTTTATTGCCAGTACAGAGAAAATTAAAGAAAAAATCATTGGGCAAAATCATGCCATGAAAAAGACAACTGATAGAGCCAATCTGGCAAACTGGTCCGGGGATATAACTCTCTTGACCGTGTTAGAGCAAATGCCAGCATATCAGGGTTATTTCTCTTCATCTGATGACATCATGAGTGATGTCATCAGGTCAGTACGTGATACGTTGGTGGCAGTCAAGGGGGTTAATCATCCTAATGAACTGATACGGCGCACGCGGCACCACCATCCAAAAGAACAGAACCGAGAAGCCATGGGACAGTGTGACGAGAAAAGGAAGGTTTAATACGACCCCCTCCTCCATTTCTCGGTTGCTAGTCCCCGAGCCGAAGGTTCGGGCATCTACTGTATTTTGTCTGGTCCGTCCGTCCGGTGTCCGTCCGTCCGTCCGGCGTGCCTCCGTCCGTCCGGCTATTCGTCCGTTTTTCTCAAAAACTATTCAGTCTATCATCATCAAATTTGGCATACTAGTTTGCCAAGATGAAAGCTATCCACTGATGTATTTAGTTTTACATTAAGGTCAAGGTCGCGCCAGTTGCGGGGTTCAAACCCCGAAACACATAATCGCTAATATCTCGCGAAGTTTTGCATGTATTTCAATGCAGTTTTTTTCACAACATTTCTTGATGAATGGTCTATAACACAGTTGTCATTAATTGTTCTGTGCGCGCGTGTGCGCATGATCGCGCGCGCTCAAATCACGGGTCCGAACCCCAAGGCTATATATAAAAAAAACTATTCAGTTACGTGCTGTTTTGATGCGTTTTTATGTAGTTACGTGCTGGTTTGATGCGTTTTTATGTATGTGTACAACCGACACATTCCGATTTCGGAGAAGCACGGCGATGCTGCGAGGGGACTTTGCAGCCGCTCGGCGTTGCACTTGTGTCCATTTTTTCAGTCTTGCCTTTCTTACTGCAGATTGAGTACTTCATCCTCTATCGTTTGCTGTATTTAACACTAATTTTCATCCATTTACGTAATTAAACACATGCATTCAGTAATAGTGGAAGATAAAGGCAAGACGGAAAAAACGCAATGAACCAGGACTGTTGTGTGTACTGCACTACATAGGGGTGGGGGGGTGTCCTATTAGATAATGGCCTTTATCATGACTGCGATTAATTATTCAACAAAGATAATTAGCTGAAAAGGTTCATAAAATACAGCTTAATGCTTGGTAAGAAAGGCAAGTGTGAAAATGCGGGGAGAGCTGATAAATGTTTGGGGGTAGGGGGGGGGGGCATATCTTGACCTTTACCCCCCCAAAAACATCATCAAAATGGGTCACACGACTGGTGCAACATGGAGAGTGGGAAAATGCCTGTTTTTCAAGGCCTAATAGTAGTGGTCGTGAGAAAGGATCAAGCCACCAAACTTCAAACATCAGCGGCGCAAAAAAACCAAGACCGGTTTTTACAGCGAATAAAGACAGAAAAGCAAGCAAACAACATTGATCGAAGAGGTGGAAGTGAGGAACTTAGGGGGGTGGGGGGGGTGGGGGGGCGGGGCGGGGGGGGGGGTTAACCCTTTCACCGCCAGCCATATTTCAGCCAAATATTTCCATTAAATTTATCTGGGTAGCGAACAAAAATCCATCTGCAGTATTGTGGATTCTTCCGTGGCATATATAAAATAAGGTCTATCCTGACTTTCCAAACGTAATAAGACAATAGGGTCTTTGGATAACATACCCCAATTTGATGCCTTTTAGTGACATGGGTGTTAAATCACTGTGGTGCTAAAATGTGACTTTGGCGGTGAAAGGGTTAAGGGGCGGAGAACAGCGGCACGAAAACAGCTCATTCTAAATATTGAACAGATTTTTTTCCCCCATCATTCCTACCTTTTCTTTTCTTTTGTTTTTCTTTACAATTTTTTTTTAAATAAAGAAAAGAAACAACGACGAGTAAGTAAAAGGGGGGAAAACTAAAGAAAATAAATAGAAAACATCATGACTGTATCTTCGCTGGGAACAGTTCTTTTTTTTCTCTCTTCCGTATTTCAGAATTATGAGCCAGCAAAAAAAAAAAAAAAAAAAAAACACAAAAAAAAACCTGCTAGACGGAGATTATAGCTTGTAAGAACTAGGACAACAGACTTGTAGGTCGTCGTTGTATTATACAGTCTGAGGCGGCCGTTAATCAATAAGCAACGAGAACATACCTTTACTTTGTATTAAGCACAATAAGACCATTCGACAAAAATAACACAGAAGGAATCCATGACCGAAATAGACAACGCAGAGACGCTTCTGTTTGACTCGGGTTACCTTCCCTTGGCTTTTCTTATGGGATAATGACGTGTAATAATGTAAAAGTTATAAAATCTCCATCTTCCTTTCTCTAACATTAATGATTCAATTCGTTTGATGTGGCGGCTACAGGCTTAGACTAACGGTAAAAGTAATAGTCTTTTTGGTGTGATCATATGGATGATCGATCGCACAGAAAGACAGACAGATGCACGCGCACACACCACACACACAAACGCGCGCACACGCACGTAGACATACATATTACACAACAACACGCAATGCCACCACACACCAGGCACAGAGAGAGAGAGAGAGAGAGAGAGAGAGAGAGAGAGAGAGAGAGAGAGAGAGAGAGAGAGAGAGAGAGAGAGAGACAGAGAGAGAGAGAGACAGAGAGGAGAGAGACAGAGAGAGACAGAGGGACAGAAGGAGAGAGACAGTGAGAGAGAGACAGAAACAGGGAGACAGAGAAAGGCAGAGAGAGAGAGAGAGAGAGAGAGAGAGAGAGAGAGAGAGAGAGAGAGAGAGAGAGAGAGAGAGAGAGAGAGAGAGAGAGAGAGAGAGAGAGAGAGAGAGAGAGAGAGAGAGAGAGAGAGAGAGACAGAGAGATGCTGCGTAGGCATAATGCAATAAACTGATTAAGAGAGAGAGCGGAGGAGAAAACACGTCAGAGAGCGGAGGAGAAAACACGTCAGAGAGCGGAGGAGAAAACACGTCAGAGAGCGGAGGAGAAAAAACGTCAGAGAGCGGGAGCAATAAAGACAAAGACAGGGAGACAGAAATACAAAGAGAGACAGGCAGACAGAAATACAAAGAGACACACAGACAAACAAACACAGCAAGAGGTGTCATGGCCAGACAGACCGAAACAGGCAAACTGACAGACAGACACTGGACACTGGAAAACTTTGACAAGGATGAAGATTTTAGGCGATGTATATTCTTACAATCTGTCCTTGGATAAAAAAAATTAAAAAAAAGAAAAGCGCGAAGCTAAGACAGAGAGATAGGAAGACGGACAGAGAAGGAGACAGAAAGGGACCGTGAGAGGGGAAGAGTGAAGCAGACGGACAGAGCCTGGAGAAGTGGCAGAGCGAAAAGGGGCAGGTGAAGCAGACGACCTCTGGCAGTGCAGTAAGAGGGAGAAGGAGAGAGACAGAGAGAGATGGCCAGTACAATTCGCAGCACGCTGAGATCAAACCCTACGGCAATACACCATCGATCATTTAGTGCGCGCGCGCACGCACACACACATGCACACACTCACGCGCGCGCGCACACACACACACACACATATATATATATATATATACACAATCGCGCCATAAACGTACGCGTGCAGCACATACGCACACACAAACACACGCACGCACGCGCACACAAAACAAAAACGCACGAACGCACAGAGAGAGGGAGGGACTGATATACAGACAGACACAAACACACAAACACACACACAAAGAGAGAGAGAGAGAGAGAGAGAGAGAGAGAGAGAGAGAGAGAGAGAGAGAGAGAGAGAGAGAGAGAGAGAGAGAGAGAGAGAGAGAGAGAGAGAGAGAGAGAGAGAGAGAGAGAGAGAGAGAGAGAGAGAGAGAGAGAGAGAGAGAGAGGGGGGGGGGGGAAGAAACACGCACGAGCGCACAGAGAGAGGGAGGGACAGATATACATATAAACAAACAAACACAACACACACACACACACACACACACACACACGCACGCACGCGCACGCACACGCACACACACACACGCGCGCGCACGCGCGCGCGCGCGCGCGCGCGCGCACATACACAGAGAGACAGAGGAGACAGACAGACAGACAAACAGACCTGACAGGCAGACGGAGAGATAGAAGGACAGTACAGAAGAACACGTGTGGGGAGGAGGGGAAAGGGGATGTGTGTGTGAGAACAGCGTGTAATAATACCTCCGCCGATATCAACTCACGCACGTACAAGGTGGCTGAAGCGAAAAGAGTTACCGAGCGGCCAAAAGTAACTCACGTAGGCGCGCACCATGTGCACAAACCATGTACACGAAACCATGGACGCCGTGTGCACGCATGCACCAGACAGATACACATGTATACAAACACGAGCACGCACTCATGCATACTCATGCATGCACACGCGCGCGCGCACACGCACACGCACACGCACACGCACGCACGCACGCACACGCACACGCACACACACACACACACACACACACACACACACATAAACAAGCTACGCACGCACGCGAAAAACAAACTTGCACATGCTCATGCGCAGTCACATTATACGCATACGCATACGCATGAGAGAGAGTGTGAGAGACAGAGTTTGTCGTGTTACCAAGGGAAAAACAACAAGTGCAACGCCGAGCGGCTGCAAAGTCCCCTCGCAGCATCGCCGAGCTATTCCGAAATCGGAATGTGTCGGCTGTACACATACATAAAAACGCATCAAAACAGCACGCAACTACATAAAAACGCATCAAAACAGCACGTAACTGAATAGTTTTTTTTTTTATATATAGCCTTGGGGTTCGGACCCGTGATTTGAGCGCGCGCGATCATGCGCACACGCGCGCACAGAAAAATTCATGACAACTGTGTTATAGACGATTCATCAAGAAATGTTGTGGGAAAAAACTGCATTAAAATACATGCAAAACTTCGCGAGATATTAGCGATTATGTGTTTCGGGGTTTGAACCCCGTAACTGGCGCAACCTTGACCTTAATGTAAAACTAAATACATCAGTGGATAGCTTGTCGCAGTCAAAATAGTCGCTCGTTCAAATAAATCGCCCGCTACTATGAGAGTGTGTATTTGCGACAACCACAAATTTCACCCTTTCTTTACTTGAACCATTTACCTAACCCTAACCCTAACCCAATCCCTAGAAAAAAGTGAAATTTGTGGTTCATGCTCAATGTCGCAAATACACACTCTCATAGTAGCCGGGCGATTTATTTGAACGAGCGACTATTTTGGATGTGACATAGCTTGCCTCTTGGCAAACTAGTATACCAAATTGGATGATGATAGACTGAATAGTTTTTGAGAAAAACGGACGAATAGCCGGACGGACGGAGGCACGCCGGACGAACGGACACCGGACGGACGGACGGACCAGACAAAAACAATAGCTCCCCGAACCTTCGGCTCGGGGACTAAAAACCCACACCAAGACAACAAAACGAAACCGTTTGAAACCCCACCTTTTTTCCGCTCCTTTTAACCTGGTTACTATTACCCAGTTACAAAGGCAGAAAAAAGATGGGGGAAAAGGTTAAGGAGACAACGAGACACGTCAGACTAACTATCAAACAACAAGAGGACACGCGTTAACTGACCAGGTTAAAAGTCCTATGTGTATCTTTTTTGTTAATCATTTGTAAAGCGCAAAGAGCTCCAGTTTAACTGAGAGGTGTTGCGCTATATAAAACAATCAATATTATTATTATTATTATTATTATTATTATTATTATTATATGGAGGAGTCAGGACCGAAAAAAATCACGCCACGTCAGACAGTAATCAAGTTTCTAAAAAAAAAAAAAAAAATCCTGTCCCATCATCAACTCCATCATCATCATCATCAACTCCATCATCATCATCACCACCTCACCGAGAAGACTTCGTCTTCAGGAATACTGTCCTTAAGAGGCTACGCCTAATAGGACACTAAACTCCCATCTCATCAATTCCGAAACGTGGATTTTAATGCCAATCAAGATTTTAAAAACGACCCCCCCCCCCCCCCCTCTCAACCTAAACGTGGATTCTAATACCAGCCAATCAAGGGCCTAAACAATAGACTAGTTGTTGTCATACCGAAAGACCCAGCCCACGTACGCACGCAATTTACATTCAAAAAAGACTTTATTCCAAGTTGTTCAATGTGCAATGAAAACGTTATCATCGTCATTATCATCGCCGTCGACGTAGTCATAATCGTCATCGTCGTCGTCATCATCATCATCATCGTTAGGATTCTATACTTTAACACTTTTTTTTAATTATTAAATGCAAAATCTCTTCAAAGGATCGCCCAAATCACTTACATTGCAAATCTGCTTTAACACCGACTTGCTAAAATGTTTTAATTGCAAAACAGGAAATACAAAAGCTTCTCAGTTTACTTGGAAATGTATATTACAAAACTTTTTTTTTTAATGTTTATCTACCCCGTATGTGTCTGCATATACCTTTATCACACAACAGGGTTGGTGTAGGCCCGCTCTTGTGTTGGTAGGGCAGGGGAAGCCAGTGTGTCTCTGGGTCCCATCTTTGTGTAGGTGTATATCTTTTTTCATTCTGAGGGGGAGAGAGAGAGAGAGAGAGAGAGAGAGAGAGAGGAGAGAGAGAGAGAGAGAGAGAGAGAGAGAGAGAGAGAGAGAGAGAGAGAGAGAGAGAGAGAGAGAGAGAGAGAGAGAGAGAGAGAGAGAGAGAGAGAGAGAGAGAGGAGAGAGAGAGAGAGAGGGAGGAGAGAGAGAGAGAGAGAGAGAGAGAGAGAGAGAGAGAGAGAGATAGAGAGAGAGAGAGAGAGAGAGGAAGAGAGAGAGGGAGAGAGAGAGAGGGAGGGAGAAAGAGAGAGAGAGAGAGAGAGAGAGAGAGAGAGAGAGAGAGAGAGAGAGAGAGAGAGAGAGAGAGAGAGAGAGAGAGAGAGAGAGAGAGAGAGAGAGAGAGAGAGAGAGAGAGAGAGAGAGAGAGAGGGAGAGAGAGAGAGAGAGAGAGAGAGAGAGGGAGAGAGAGAGAGAGAGACAGAGAGAGGGGGAGAGAGAGAGACAGAGAGAGACGAGAGAGAGAGAGAGAGAGAGAGAGAGAGAGAGAGAGAGAGAGAGAGAGAGAGAGAGAGAGAGAGAGAGAGAGAGAGAGAGAGAGAGAGAGAGAGAGAGAAGTGTTTTGACTGTTATACTAAGAGCACCTGTTGTATCAATTAAGCCAAAGCCTGGTGCTTTAGCTTTTGGACATAAAACCCATCAAACGGGCCTAAGCCTGGTACTCAGTGGTAGTACCATGGGAGGAATCATGATGCTGTGGATGACGAAGAAGATGAGGAAAAGAAGAAGGTGATAAGAACGAAACGGATTTTAAGCAGAAAGAAAGAAAGAAAGAAAGAAAGAAAGAACGAAAGACAGAAAGAAAAGGGAAGCAAAGTCATGATGGTAATAAGGAAGAGAAACATGACGACCACAACAACAATAACAAAGACAGCTACACTAACAGTGACGTCATAAGTCGATGATAATAAGACCTCGGACGAATAACAAAATGATAATGATTATGGATTTCATAATCAGTATTGCTAGGCAAAAATTCCCTCTGTTTCAACTTTCTATAGTGAGGAAAAAAAGTTGAAATCTGCAGCCAATATATTATTTTTTCATTTTAGTTTCCTCTTGAAACAAACGTTGTAGAATATCAGCTTTGAAGTGGAGATGGGGGGGGAGATGGGTGTGTGGGGGGGGGGGGGGGGGGGGGGGGGGGGGGGGGGGGGGGGGGGGGGCTAGAAGAGTACAGACATATTAAACAACTGATGGAATTCAGGGGAGTTAATTTTGGACTCTATGATCATTGTGTATTGTGTTTATTAATGATTTCCTGCATTGGTATAACATTGTTCAGAAATAAGATAGTTTGCAACAAAATAGTATTAAGTAACCACTTTTCAGTATACTTATTTTGGCTTAAAAGCACCCATTATCTTTTTTTAATAATCAGTGTGTTTTTAATATTCAAAATTTCCTCACTGGGATTACGTTGATGTGGCTCGTCGTTCTGTGATCTGACATGATGAGCAGCATCTGCAAGGTCTAAGGAATCATTGAACCAAGTTTTATTACGATCGGTGTAGTGGTTTAGGTGCTATGGACTAGAACACATTTTGGTCACACACAGACGCACACACACACGTTGACACACACACACACACACACATACATACATACATATATAAGCTATCCACAAAAAGTTAAGGATCACTTGCAAACTAATTCATAACTTTCCAAATAAGAAAGCCAATGCGTTGAATTTTGGCCAACATTTAATTCAATGCTTTAGTGATAACGATGCACAATTGCCTTCAATTTCGAGCAATCGTTTGGTCTGTACATTTGATCAAAGTGGGTACGTATCGAAATTTGATTTCCCAAAGTCATTGAAATCACAAGACAGGGCATTCTGATGCTCCCAAAAGTTCAGTAATGCGTGTATCCGCCATGGCTGTTCTGGCACTCGACGCAGCGAGTCCTCATGGAGTTGACCAGGGTGGTGAAGATCCTCTGTGGAAGCGCCTGCCACTCAGCCTGCAGCATCTGGTAGAGGTGCTGGGCATCCCTGGGAGGGGGGTGGTTGCTCCTCACTTTGCGATCCAGCTCATCCCAGAGGTTCTCAATCGGGTTGAGGTCGGGACTGCATGCTGGCCACTCCATTCTGTTGACTCCAGACTGCTGCAGGAAGTCGTTGACCACCCTTGCCCTGTGGGGGCGAGCGTTGTCATCCTGGTAGACAGCCGGCGGTCCCATCTGCTGCAGTGTAGGCACAGCCAGCGGTCGAAGGATCTCATCCCGGTATCGGAGGCCAGTCAGGTTACCCTGTACATGATACAAGGGTGTTCTGTGGTGAAGGCTGAAGGCCCCCCAGACCATTACAGAACCTCCACCAAAGGCCACCTTTTCTTGGACAGTGGCGTCAATAAAGCGTTCCCCTGGGCGCCTCCAGACCCTCAGTCGGCCGTCGTTGTGGTTCAGGGTGAAGCGTGATTCATCACTGAACAGGACCTGGGACCATTGCTGACGTGTCCACCTCACGTGACGTCTGCAGAAGGCGCGGCGTGCTGCCCTATGGGCTGGAGTTAAGCGTGGCCGTACAGCTGGGCGACGAGAACGGAGGTTAAACCCATGAAGGCGGTTCCGTATGGTCTGCTGGCTGATGTTGATGTTAGTAGCCACCCTCAGCTGCCTTCGAATGATGCTGGAAGAGGCTGTTCTTGTCTGCAGGGCTTGTCGTTCAATGAGACGATCTTCACGTGGAGTTGTCTTCTTCGGTCGACCAGATCTGCGTCTTTCATGGACCCTCCCAGTGGCTGTGAAGCGTTGAATCAGTCTGACAATGACCGAGATGGACACCTGAAGTCGCCTGGCCACTTCTCGCTTGGGAACACCATCTTGGAACCATGCAACAGCTCGTCCCCTATCCAACTCGCTCAATTTTCGTCGTGGAGGCATTGTCAAATCAGGCCTAATACTGGTGGTATGTCTTCTTATAAAGCCAAGCAAGAGACAGCATCTCACACATAAACAGCAGTGCTTGCACGTGCATAATGGTTTTTCCATCTGGCTTGTGCAATGTGTTCATGCAGAACGATCCAAAACAAGGTCCTTTTTCGCAAGTTTCCGCTTTTTCTTTTGCTGCCAAGCTCAGTAATAGAGAATCACGTGCAATGTTTCCACTAACACAACATCGCCCACTTACAGCTGAACAAGAATTCATAACAATTTGGCTTGACTGAGAAATAAATAACAGGAGCGAACGGAGTTTATTGCGCACCTGTTTTCTCATAGTGATCCTTAACTTTTTGTGAGTAGTGTACATACATACATGCATGCATACATACATGCATGCATGCATACATACATGCATGCATGCATACATACATACATACATACATGCACACATACACACATACACACACACACACATACATACATACATACAAACGGACAGCAGAGAAACGCACAACCCTCGTCCCCATCGTAATGTAGTCCCGTTCTTATAGAACTGGGACTAGAAAAAGAGAGATGTTTTGAAAGGCGAAGAATGGTCTTTAACGAGATGCAAGCCATTCCCTGCGTTCCCAATTAACCGACAAAAACGGATGATCTGCTTCTTCGTTTTGCACATTCTGTGAGAAGAATGCACACCGCTAACACATTACGTTCGCTCTTATTAGCAAATGCGCATGCGCAAAGAAAGAAAGAATACGGTAAAATCAGAACAGCAGAGGGACCCGCCCTATTGGTGAATCAAACATTATATTAAATAAAATTGCAGTGTCTAAAAATAAAATTAAAAAACAGGTTGGCGGCCTAAAGGTTGAATGGTTATTAGATCATCGAAGTTTTCAGTTTCAGAATTGCAGGTTCGAATCTTTAAAATTGCCTTTCTTAAACCAGAATGCGTGCGTGCGTGCACACACGCACACGCACGCACACGCACGCACACGCACGCACACGCGCGCACACGCGCACACACACGCACACAAGCACTTGGATTGGTGGGTTTTTTTAAACTGTCAAATATCATCTGTCGCGTTCAACTGAACAGGTAACAAAGAAATCAAAATAATCGTATCTCTGCACCTTTTAATGAATTTCACTGTTTTAGGGACAAGCACGCTTCAGACATTGTTTTATTGACAATGGCACAAATAGAGCGAGAGAGAGAGAGAGAGAGAGAGAGAGAGAGAGAGAGAGAGAGAGAGAGAGAGAGAGAGAGAGAGAGAGAGAGGGAGAGAGAGAGAGAGAGAGAGAGAGGGGGGGGAGAGAGAGAGAGAGAGAGAGAGGGAGAGAGAGAGAGAGAGAGAGAGAGGGAGAGAGAGAGAGAGAGAGGGGAGAGGAGAGAGGGGGGGAGAGAGAGGGAGAGAGAATGACAATGACAATGATTTATTCATTTAGGCCTTTGCCCCTCATGAAGGGGGTACAGGATAAACAAAACATCATATACAACTGATCATAATAATATTAACAAATTAATGTATCTCATGATATCATAACTGATCGCAAACGTAAAGCTTTGTATAGATAAATCGACAGGTTTCTTACAATTTTTTTTCATTCGTAGAAGCTAAGAGTAAACTAAAACGAAACTGGTTTAGATGTTTGTAGAACTTTTGCAAAATGTACCGTTTTCTTAAATCATACAAGGCAGGACAACATAGCACAAAATGAACATCATCTTCCCTTGTTTTCTTACATAGTGGACAAATTAAGTCAGCTTCAGTGTGTCTCTTATAACGATAGTGATGTACTAAAATCTCAGATACTCCACATCTAAACCTTGGAGGGGGGGGGGGGGGGAGAGAGAGGAGAGAGAGAGAGAGAGAGAGAGAGAGAGAGAGAGAGAGAGAGAGAGAGAGAGAGAGAGAGAGAGAGAGAGAGAGAGAGAGAGAGAGAGAGAGAGAGAGAGAGAGAGAGAGAGAGAGTCGTTAGATCACCAACCGCGCGGCACATTTTCTTCTCCAGTGACCTCCTTGACTTGTGACCTATGACCTTCATTTTTGCACGCAACATTTGAACCTCCTAGGTCCCTCCGTTCAAACGTTATTCGCGTCAACATACACACATGTTACATGTAAAACATACATTGCCAGCCAGCCAGGAACAAACGGACACACATCGCTGAAAACATGACCAGCTTCGCTTCGCGGCAGATTATTATGAAGTTACTCTCATGTTAACCAGTATGCTTGCTTATCTGTTGCAGCTACTTTCCAGAAACCGAGAAAGACAGACGCGTGCTCATGCAACCACACGTGTCAGACTCTATCTGTTCCTTGGTGTGGACAAAATAGGTACTGGGCTGGGGAGAATGAAGCTCGTTTCGTAATGTGTGCATGCATGCGTGCGTTCGATTGCGTGTTGGCAGACCTGTGTACTCTGCTCTTTTCGAGTAGTGTTCTACTCAATTTGGATCTCTACTACTCTTCAAAACTGAAAATAATGCTAGACTCTACTCATTTTCAGTGAACATTGTTTGATGGTTTAATGTAAAAAAAAAATGTTTTTAATAAAACTACACATTTTGCCCCCAAACTACTCAATTCAGCTATCCAGACTACTCAAGACTTGTGTAGGGGGTAAACAGGTCTAACCGTTGGGAAGGCGGGCTGCAGCTAACCTTCTCTCTCTCTTTCTCTTTCTCTCTCTCTCTCTCTCTCTCTCTCTCTCTCTCTCTCTCCCCCCCCCTCCCCCCCGAGACTCTCTGCCTCTCTCTTTCTCCCTCCCTCCCTATCTCTCTCTCTAATATATTAATTACTTGTGTGCGTGTACGTGCATGCGTGGATGCATGCGCGCGTGTGTGTCTGTGCGCGCGCATGTGCGTGCATGCGTTCGTGTGTGTGCGTGCATGTGTGTGTGCGCGCGTGTGTGTGTGTGTGCTTTTTTAATGCGTTTATGACCGACTAACAGAGATAGACAGATGCATAGCGACAGCCACGCTTAGCATCAAGACCCTTAAGCCATCAAGACCCTTAGCACGATACCTTCATTCCTGAAACCAGAGTCTCCTTCTGATCATAACAGGCCAGACCTTCGATCTCAATTCACACTCCACTCTCTCTACCTCACCACACACACACACGCGCACACGCACGCACGCACGCACACGCACACGCACACACACGTATGCACGAACACACACACACACACACACACACACACACACACACACACACACACACACACACACACACACACACACACACACATTTCACCCTCTTCTCTTTACACCGCCATCCTAACCCGCACTACCCCACCCCTCTTTCACCGCCATCCTAACCCTCACCCCCCACCCCACTTAAACTTCATACTAATAACCAAGGGACCGCGAATAATATAGGGCATCAGTATGCCTATTAGCATCATCAGCATCAGCATCAGCAGCATCAGCAGCAGGTACCTGGCTATGGATGGAGAGTGAAGGGTGAAACATGAAAAGCTTTCCATCACCAGCTAGTATTATTATTGACCGACCTGGTTGGTTCCTGAGGGATCACATCGATGGGCTCCTGTTTCTATGTGCTACCCTCATTGTGCTCCCGTCTCTATGTGCTACCCTCATTGTGCTCCCGTCTCTATGTGCTACCCTCATTGTGCTCCCGTCTCTATGTGCTACCCTCATTGTGCTCCCGTCTCTATCAGTTACCCTCATTGTGCTCCCGTCTCTATGTGCTACCCTTATTGTGCTCCCGTCTCTATGTGCTTCCCTCGTTGTGCTCCCGTCTCTATGTGCTACCCTCATTGTGCTCCCGTCTCTATGTGCTACCCTCATTGTGCTCCCGTCTCTATCAGTTACCCTCATTGTGCTCCCGTCTCTATGTGCTACCCTTATTGTGCTCCCGTCTCTATGTGTCTCCCTCATTGTGCTCCCGTCTCTATGTGCTACCCTCATTGTGCTCCCGTCTCTATGTGTCACCCTCATTGTGCTCCCGTTTCTATGTGCTACCCTTATTGTGCTCCCGTCTCCATGTGCTACCCTCATTGTGCTCCCGTCTCTATGTGCTACCCTCATTGTGCTCCCGTTTCTATTAGTCCCCTTGTCCCCTATCCCTAATCCAAGGGGACGCATGGAAACGGGAGGGACACGTAGAGACGGGGACACATAGAGACGAAGTTGGTAACACATAGAGACGGGGACACATAGAGACAAACTTGGTGAAACATAGAGGCGGGGACACAAAGAGACGAACTTGGTGACACATAGAGACGGGGACACAAAGACAAGGGGACTAATAGAAACGGAGGGACACATAGAGACGGGGACACATAGAGACGAACTTGGTAACACACAGAGACGGGGAGACATAGAGACGAAGTTGGTGACACACACAGACGGGGACACATAGAGACGAAGTTGATGACACATAGAGACGGGGACACATAGAGACGAAGTTGGTGACACACACAGACGGGGACACATAGAGACGAAGTTGATGACACATAGAGACGGGGACACATAGAGACGAACTTGGTGACACACAGAGACGGGGACACATAGAGACGAAGTTGGTGACACACACAGACGGGGACACATAGACGACGGTTGATGACACATAGAGACGGGGGCACATAGAGACGAACTTGGTGACATACGGAGACGGGGACACATAGAGACGAACTTGGTGACATACGGAGACGAGGACACATAGAGACGAACTTGGTGACACACACAGACGGTGACACATAGAGACGAAGTTGATGACACATAGAGACGAACTTGGTGACATACGGAGACAGGGACACATAGAGACGAAGTTGGGGACACATAGAGACGAAGTTGGTGACACACAGAGACGGGGACACACTGAGACGGGGGTGCATCGCGAAGTAACCACTCCGTCTGTAACAGTTCCACTCAAGACTGACGAGTGGGACTAGTGAGGAATCATAAGAGGTGGACTGAAGGAGTACTAGAGGAAGACTATTGAAGATGAGAGTCGGAAGAAAGGAGGGGGAAAGGGCTGAGGGTAAGGGTGGGGATAAATTGTTGGGCGGTAGGGGTAGTGGAGGATGGATTGCGAAAGATCCAGTGAAGCAAATTTTGCGGATAATGAAATTACAATTATAGGCGATATGGGGGGGGGGGGGGGGGGGGGGGGCAACAGATGGAGAGAGAGAGAGAGAGAGAGAGAACACTGAA
Source organism: Phymorhynchus buccinoides (assembly GCA_017654935.2). NCBI lineage: Eukaryota > Metazoa > Mollusca > Gastropoda > Neogastropoda > Raphitomidae > Phymorhynchus > Phymorhynchus buccinoides. The sequence goes on from CM065701.1 coordinate 37,711,821, forward strand.
AACTTCTTTCTTTTTTTCTTCTTTTTTTTGG
>CM065701.1:37726851-37729351 GCA_017654935.2 Phymorhynchus buccinoides
AATGTCTCAGAGAAGTAGGTCTTATGTGGGAGGGAGTCTTATAATGGGAGGACTTATAAGGGAGGTTCCACTGACTGTATATACATGTGTTTATATGTCGCATTTATGTTACTGCACTACGTAGAACTAGACAGCATGAACTTGGATTGGAGACAGGGAGAGGGACAGGTCACCAAATCAGCGGTAGCCATACGGGGAAAATGGAGTAAAAAGTGGCAATAAAAAAGGGAAGCATCAAGAGTCATGGTCTGAGTTTGTTTGCAGTCCATACAAAAACTGGATTACTGGGCAGGTGTAGGCAGATGGAGAGAGGGGGTAAAGTAGAGAGAGAGAGAGAGAGAGAGAGAGAGAGAGAGAGAGAGAGAGAGAGAGAGAGAGAGAGAGAGAGAGAGAGAGAGAGAGAGAGAGAGAGAGAGAGAAAGAGAGAGCGAGCGAGAGAGAGAGAGAGAGAGAGAGAGAGAGAGAGAGAGAGAGAGAGAGAGAGAGAGAGAGAGAGAGAGAGAGAGAGAGAGAGAGAGACAGACAGAGAGACAGAGCTGTAGAGTCAAAACGACCCAAATGCGAAAAGCTTCTTGAAGCGTCCGATACCATGACGCCAGGACAAAGAATGAACAGATGGCCTGCTACCTGTGACACTCCAGTACCCTCACCCTCCCCACCCCACCCCCACCCCATCCTCTTTTTACTTTCCTCTCCTATCCCTCTCCGCCCTTTCAGTGGTTTCGTATCACGACACTGATCCTTAAAGACGCATTGACCCACCGCGATTAAGTCCCTTGATTGTTTTTTTGGGTAGCTGTGACCCACATACAAATGCCCCCAACTTCAAATTGAGGCTGCTCTTTAAAACGTTTTCGTTTTGAATTTGGGGGCATTTATATGGGAGTCAAACCTGGTCAAAACAATATTTCTTACCAGCTATAAGAGGGAAGACACGTGAAACCCGTGATTTTGACACGTGATCTGGTGGGTCTTTAAAAAAGCGGCAGAAATCTCAGCCGTCTATTGAACCGGGTTACTCTGTTTCAACACGCACACGTTTTCAACTCATTGGCTCGCTATTGTCACGGTGACAATGGATAAATGTCACAGAGGGATCATGCTGCTCAGCTGACTCTCTCCCACAGACCAACCATCCTGGTCCTGGTGGTGCAGGCATGTACGGCCTATGCCCTCCCCAGTTCCACTAGTTTCAATGGGGGGGGGGGGGGGGGGGGGGGGGGGGGGGGGCGAGGGCCACCCTGACGGATGAGCTTTTGTAAGAAACACGTCCAGATCACCAGAAAAACACCCTTTACAGAGATTGCAACACTCACTTTGCTCTGGTTTCCTAGAAATCAAACCGTCAAATCGGCGATTCCTCCTTGGCGGGGGTGCTGGAAGAGAAGGCGTGTGCCGTCTCTTTTCTAATGGCCGCCTGCGTTTAGACCAAATCGTTTGCACGAGGTTTTCGCAATACAAGCCTTTTTTTTAAAACTTTATACAGATTATCTCACAACAGAGGAACAACAAAGGAAACAGCTCCATTTTTTTTTTTTTTACTGCACTACAAAAAAAGAAAACGCTTCAACCACAATGAGTGACCTTCACCCACCCCATCCAAAATGGCTACTCTCTCCGGCATCTCCGCCAAGGAGGAATCGCCGTTTTGACGGTTTAATTTCTAGGAAACCAGAGCAAAGTGAGTGTTCCGATCCTTGAAAAGGCTGTCTTTCTTGTGTTCTCGACGTGTTTCTTGCAAAAACTCATCCGTCCAGGGTCCACCTTTAAAGATCTATGGACTTCAGAACCTATGTTATAAAGTAGACAATTCATTTCCCAGTCATGTATGACATAATAAAGTACATGTAGTCTTGAAACGTTTGTAAGCTACGCATCTGTAGCTACTCGACTGAACAAGAGAGTTAGATTTAGAGAAAAGAGAAGGAGAGGAACATTTAACAATTATCGTTAAAAACAAAATCGGTACAAAACAAGACCTATGCTGTCATGAGCAGTTGACTTTCAGATCCAACCTGCCCAATTGAATACCGCTTTTGAGGCATTCAAAGATAACTCTAGGAAAACAAGCGCGGATTCGCAATCGTTTGTGGCACGCGACAATATGTGCGACAATTTTGGACCGACCGACAGACCGACAAAGTGAGTTATAGGTTTGCGGCTTGTGCCACAAACAAAAAGCCCAACAGCAGAAACTCATAGATTAAATTGAAACCCATCTTATCTACTGATTTTGTGATCTGTCTTTGAACTCCTTCATTAGTTCATAAGTTACAAACAGCAAAATGAAAATGACGAATGCTGCACACATCGGACCTAAACAAGCGCGGATTCGCAATCGTTTGTGGCACACTTTTCTTTCTCTTTTACAATAATGTGCGACAATTTTGGACCAACCGACCGACAGACCGACAGACCAACAGACCGACAAAGTGAGTTATAGGTTTGTGGCTTGTGCCACAAAGAAAAAATACATAAACAAGCACGGATTCGCAATCGT
>CM065701.1:37734351-37764351 GCA_017654935.2 Phymorhynchus buccinoides
GACAAAATACGTTGTTGATGTACTCATGTAGTTATGTCTTGGTTGAAGTTCGAGAACACGCTGGTCATTTAAATTAAACAAATTGCTTGTTGTCGAGAGAAGACATTTGCACATTTTTCTGATGACAAACACATGCTCACAAACAACATCCAACACAACATAAGTCTCTTAGTTACAGGTGCCATTCAGTGAGGAGATCAACTGAAATAACAGGAAAATGCAAAGAAGGCAGAGAAAGCAGACAAACGATAAACATCGATCAAGAAGACAAAGGAATGAAAATTGAAACACAAAACATTGGATCTAAATCCACAAACTTGTACACAAAAGCTAAAACAAGACAGACATAACATAACAATAATAACATTAACAAATTAATTTAATGTAGACAATTCTTGACAATTAGTTTATTGCAAACTATTTTTCTGACAATCAATGAATAACAACAGAACAGGAAAGAGGTGAATGTGGATGCAACATTGCAAGCACAAAGGTGTGTATGCATATAATTATGTTTGTGCTTCACACTGTGTACGACTGCAAATTACAAACATAAACTTTCATAGATTCTGTGTGTCTGTGTGAGAAACCGGTGTATAAATTGTATGTGTTCAAATTTGAGAAAAACAAATATATACCATGTTTTTCGGTCTATAATAAAGGCGCACCTTAATTAGCTAATATAAAGCACGTACCCCAAAGTTTACACAAATTTCAGATTTTGTTATTATATTTTCACGCTATATATTAATAATCATATTATAAAGCGCAAGGGTAAAAAAGTATCGCCTTAGGAAAAAAAAGTATTGCCTTGATCCCTATTGCCTTGTTAATGTTATAGTCTGAAAAATATGGTATATATGTGAGGCAATGAAAAGGTGCCATGCCCCACCCCTACCTCAAAAATTGCATAACTTAATTTCATGATGCATGATCTCAGTGATTAGTCTGTCTGTGTTGTAGAAACATTAAAAATGTTTATTAAACATCGATCAAGAAGACAAAGGAATGAAAATTGAAACAACAGTGCACCACATTGGATTCTAAATCCACAAACTTGTAATCAACTAAATAATGCTAAAACAATGTTACTTGCTACAATTGTCGTCACATTGAGACAGACATAACATAAACAATAATAACATCTAACAAAAGGTTAATTTGGAATGTAGTACAATTCTTGACAATTAGTTTATTGCAAACTATTTTTCTGACAATCAATGAATAACAACAGAACAGGAAAGAGGTGAATGTGGATGCAACATTGCAAGCACAAAGGTGTGTATGCATATAATTATGTTTGTGCTTCACACTGTGTACGACTGCAAATTACAAACATAAACTTTCATAGATTCTGTGTGTCTGTGTGAGAAACCGGTGTATAAATTGTATGTGTTCAAATTTGAGAAAAACAAATATATACCATGTTTTTCGGTCTATAATAAAGGCGCACCTTGATTAGCTAATATAAGGCACGTACCCATTTGGCTTGAAAGTTTACATTACATACACATGGAATTTTCAGATTTTGTTTGCTGTTTCTGAGATTATATTTTCGAGTGAGGCTACGATATGTGTAGGTGATGATACAAATTATAAATGCGCAAGGGTCAAAAAAATTATACCATTACAGATTATTCTAGTAATGTGCCTTAGGAAAAAAAAGCATAGTATTTATGTTGTCCTTGATCCCTATTGCCTTGTTAATGTTATAGTCTGAAAAATATGGTATATATGTATAAAACTTGATGGACATGTCATTTCAGAATATAAAGGTTAGGACGATGAATGAAGATCCACAAACAAACATAATGCTTTTAAACATATAGGTTACAACTATGTTCAGAATGCGCAAACCTCGGAATTCAAGACAACACAATGACCAGTGGAGCAACAAAGGAAGTACTCACATGTTCACGCCAGGAGGGGGGTCCCATACACACTCCCCTGTGGTCAGGTTGGCGTACATGTGCTCCTTGGACTGGGGTTCGATAATCTCCACCCATTCCCATCTGAAAGAACATAACGACATGTATACAATGAAAACCAGCTAACTCAAAAACAGGTACAGTACCACCCAAAACAAAAATTATCAGACGATACTCACAGCTCACAATGAATAATTTTTTGGTTCCAATTTAATTCTGAACTACTTTCATTCATGTGACAGTACAGTGAGTACTTACTACTTAACAGGGCACCCTGACGGGTGACTTTTTGCAAAAAACATGTCAAGATCACCAAGAAAACACCTTTTACAGAGATCGCGTTCACTCACTTTGCTCTGGTTTCCTAGAAGTCAAACCGTCAACTCGGCGATTCCTCCCTCATGTGCCTTCTCTTTTCTAATGGCCGCCTGAGTCGCTTAGAGTTAGACCCAATCACGAAATTTCCACAATACAAGCCTTTTTATTTAGAGTTTAAATACCAAAAGGAGTTTAGCTCACAACAAAGGAAATAGCTCCAAATTCGAGTCCAATTGTGGTTTTTTAACTGCACTACAAAGAAGAAAAAGCTTCAACCACTCGAGTGACCTCCACCCACCCAGTCCAAAATGGCTTCTCTCTCCGGCAACTCCGCCAAGGAGGAATCGCCGTTTTGATGGTTTGATTTCTAGGAAACCAGAGCAAAGTGAGTGTTCCAATCATTGAAAAGGCTGTCTTTCTCAGTTTCTGGTGATCTCGACATGTTTCTTGCAAAAACTCATCCATCAGGGTGCCCCTTTAATACAGAACTTTCAAACTTATTATGAACTCTTAACGAATAAACCATGATAAAGCCTAAAGGGGGAAAAGTCTTTTTTTTTTAAAGTCAGCATCAATATTCACGCAAAGGATCGAATCACTCTATTATTATTAACGCAATAAACTCATCGGAGATTCAAACTCGGGCCCTCAGTAGTAAAAGCACAAAGCCTGGCACTGTACCAACAGAAAGCTATTTTTAGCCCCCCCAGTCAGGATTTGATCAATAACATCAACAGCACCTCAAGAATAACACTGAGCTATAGCGATGTTGTGCAACCTGATAATCCTACTCCAAAGAGTCACAACACAGACACTCATATGGGAATGTAACATTGAAGTTGTATGTGTAGCAAGCACTCTCTTAAGAGCCAGTTCAGGTGTTTATTATTCAGGAAACGATCAGTTTCGGAGGATGGGAAGGGAGGGATGAACTACCAGATCTCGCTATAGAACTGAAGCTTTAATCTCTATGAACAAGTTTTACGCTGAATATACCTTAGTTTACAAACATTCAGAGACAGAGAGTCAGACTCAGAGAGTGGGTGATTGGAAGTTGTTTTTTTAAGTCAACCATTTAACTGTAAATCATACCCCATTCCATTTTGTGTGTGTACTGTGTGTGTGTGTGTGTGTGTGTGTGTGTGTGTGTGTGTGTGTGTGTGTGTGTGTGTGTGTGTGTGTGTGTGTGTGTGCGTGCGCGCGCACATGCGCGTGTCTATGTAACTGTGTGTAATATGTGAGATTGAGACTGAGAGAGAGGGGAGAGACTAGAACTTCTAGTAGAAAGAGAGATCTATAGAGAGCTGTGATTATGTATTAGGCCTACAAAGTACATGTTCATCAACTTCATGTCCAACTCCAAGTAAATAAAATATCGATCTAACATTTGTGTGCACATGCATCTTACATTGCCAGCATCATAAACGCATAGGTCTGGGCATTCCGGGCTTTCCTGAATCAGCAGTGAATAGGATGCAAAGCATTATTAAAATCTATTCAATAATAGTGCTTGTCACTAAAATCTATTAATATACAATATATTAATAGTGCTTACTGCTTGTCACTAGCCTAAGTAATTAGCATTTTTTACAGACTATAACTAAGGCGATACTTTTTTCCTTGACTGAGAACTCTGCGCCTAATAATCTGACTACTCTACCTCACGGACTACAAGACGCACCTGATAAGGCTGATTATAAGGCGCACCCCCCAAATTTTACACAAAATGCAGATTTTGTTATTATAGTTTCTAACTATATTATCAGTCACATTATAAGGCTCAGGAATCTCAGTCTAAGAAAAAAGTATCCCCTTATACTATAGAGTATAGTCCGTAAAATACAGTAATAATCTAGTAAGAAAATATAACAAAATCTGAATTTTGTGTAAAATTTAGGGGGTGCGCTTTAGTTCAATAATTAATCAGGTAAGACTTACAGTCCGAAAAATTGTAATATATACGTAATGTCAGATTCAGTAGATGAAAAAAAATTATCCAGCCGATTTTCTATCCACATCTCTGCTCAATACATTTTTCACATGTATCCCAAGAACTTTCTTGCTCTCACTAAGACACTAGTCTCAGGTCCACAAATAACCAGCAGTTAACAACTCAGTCACTACATAATTATATGATCTTACAGTTACAGACTACAGACATGAGACAATACTTACTCTTTAATTATCACTGGCCTGGGGGAGTAGGTCAAGGAAGTGAATGTCAGAACATTGTCACTACGACACTTGTGATACTGATCAGGGCTCCCAGGGACCCCCATTTGGGGGTCTATAAAGTACTAAAATTCTAAAGGACCCTCTAAAAGAATGTGCAGGGGGTCCCAGGGATACACTAGAAAAATTATTTTTAGCATTCGCAATGCCACTGGGACCCTCTATCACGCATCTAAGACCCCCTATACTGTAACAGTGTAAGTGAAGGAGTCCCTGGGACCCCTTGTTTTGCGGGATGATTGGGAGCCCTGCTGATAGCAACTAAGCAAGTTTAACATACATGTGAAATTACCTTTTCTTGTTGACTTTAGTTGTTGTTTTTAATGCGAGACAATAAGAAGAAAACATGAAAAATGAGACCTTCACACCTTCAGATTGTTTTCAAACTTCATCCAGGACATATGACCCCTGATTACAGAAAATGAGGGGTCAATTTTCAAAAAAGCGGACAGTAATCATGAGTAATATGTCGGAGATTCAGAATGTTTTCAGACTTCATGCATCTTTATAACCCTTTGCTGCACACAGAGAGGGGCCAATTTGGACCACTGACACGACAATCTGATTAAGAAGCTCTGAATCAAAGTGAATGAAAAATAAATTAAATGGACAAAAATGTTTGAACTGACACATTCAGTTCACAGAGGGAGAGAAGGGTAAGAAAATAATAGCAAGGGAGGGCTTATAAAATTCTTAATTCAAAAGGAATTTGTTAAGCACTGGTCTGCTGAGAGTAAAGTCTGTGGACAGGAAGTTTGCAGAGACTGAGGCAGGAAATATGTCCTAGAAGCTGCACCAGTGCATAGTACTAGTAGTATGCCGCATTATTAATTCACTCAAAAAAAACACTGCTAACTGACTAAGTAGACTAGTTAGTTAGTGTTTTGGGATCACACTTGCAAGCTAAAGTTTTTTAGCTGTTGTTTTTTTTCATTCAATTTACACAGCATTCCATTGTAGTATTTCTACAGAGACCAACAAAAAATTAACAATACCTGAAAACCAGACTTGATCCATCATAATTTCAAAATAAAGGTTATAATGTGTGACTTCACATACATGTATGCACAAAGTGCTTGAGTAAACATGTGACAGAGAATGATACACACAAAAGGAGAGAATCGACATATTGATTTAAACAAATTAATAATGAGTTATGCATGTGTGTGTGTGTGTGTGTGTGTGTAAGTGTGTGTGTGTGTGTGTGCGTGTGCGTGTGCGTGTGTGTGTGTGTGTGTGTGTGTGTGAGCGCACATAAATTGCATGTGACTTGTGTGCCAACTCATCTGGGCTGAGTACATCACTACATGCATACATACATGTACTTACAGAACAAGTTTGCTAGAGCTGTGTGTGTGTGTGTGTGTGTGTGTGTGTGTGTGTGTGTGTGTGTGTGTGTGTGTGTGTGTGTGTGTGTGTGTGTGTGTGTGTGTGTGTGTATGTCTGTGTGTGTGTGTGTGTGTATGTCTGTGTGTGCATGCGCATGTCTGTGTGTGTGTGTGTGTGTGTGTGTGTGTGTGTGTGTGTGTGTGTGTGTGTGTCTCTGTGTGTGTGTGTGTGTGTGTGTGTGTGTGTGTGTGTGTGTGTGTGTGTGTGTGTGTGTGTGTGTGTGTGTCTCTGTGTGTGTGTGTGTGTGTGTGTGTGTGTGTGTGCCTCGCTGAGGATCAAAAAGTGAAAGGCCAAACTGTCCTGGGAAAAGAGAAATCAATAGGAGTAAAAAAATTAGGACAATGTCCTGGCTCTTGCAGATCGATATCAATAATAAGACAAAGCGTGCCAATTTTAAAACTCTAATTGGACATAAATTTGTTCTGACAGGACAGAACACAATAGGACATTTTCAATTTTAATCTAGGTCAATGGCCTATTACCGGGGCCTCGGGATATCAGTCTCTGTGTGTGTGTGTGTGTGTGTGTGTGTGTTCAGTGTGTGTGTGTGTGTGTGTGTGTGTGTGTGTGTGTGTGTGTGTGTGTGTGTGTGTGTGTGTGCATATAATGTGTGCAAATACTTCTTTAAATGTGATTTTTTTTCATGTTTTTCTACTGGTGCATAATTACTAATACTGTAATAGGCCCATGAAATCTTAACTAAATTAAAATAAGAATCAGGGTAGCTGACTAGCTCACTCAGCAATGTTAGTTTACAAATAATCTTATGCGTTTCCTTGACCCTAGGCTAGTTTGCCTTCAAGAGCTGCTTCAGGTTAGTATCCAGTTTCACCAGCTAAGCTTAAATATCAGATCCAACAGCTCAGGACTAAGGTAGAGTGTGACAATTTTGTCCAGATTAAACAGATACCTTATGTTTCTTAATGCTGCATCTGAGTCATATTATCAATACATTAATAGAATCGCTCAATCAGAAAGCGGTTTAACGAAACCGTTTACGCTTTTCTCATAAATATTCATCAGAAAATGGCTGCAAACAAGTCATACATCTGCAATGCAATTTTGTCCATACCGCATGCAATTTCGTCCAGCATGACATGCGATTTCGTCCAAAGACAAAGAGCAAAGCACAGTGACTTGCAGTTTGAAATAAATAAATAGAATAGCTGGATATGTGTTTATTTTCTTCTTTTTTTTATTAAGATAATGTGTGCGATGGAAAAACAAAAGAAAAGGCCTCCCCGTAGCCAATGTGAAAACATTAACACACATACACGTACGCACACGCGCACACATGCTTGCGCATACACACACACACACACACACACACACACACACACACACACACACACACACACACACACACACACATCAACCCTGCAGTATCACTTTCATCCAATGTCCATGACGGCACTTGCTCAAAGACAGTAATATAAGATAAGCCAGGGTTACTTCAGTTATCACTTTTACCTCAAATGAAAATATCCTATACATTTGGAAATAAAAATATGATTTAGCAATTAACAATTCATATCTGCCCTGGCCTTAGTCAGGAGAACGAGCAATGAGGTCTCAAATCACATCAAGTGGGCAGGGCAACAAGAACCGACATGGGCACCTGTCAGTCATTCATTCAGTGTCGTCCACTTTTTAGCAGGTTGCCGTTCACCTTTTCTCCAATCATTTATCAAAACTCAAAGCAAATGAAATGAATCAGAACATCCGTTAAGAATCTCTCACCTTTCAGCCATGATTTATGCGTGTTTTTCCAGAACAACTCCACGAAATAATCACAAGAGCATCACTAATCAACATAGAGTATTCCAAGCAGACAACTGTCTTCCGCCATGATTGTACGATCCCGAAAGGAGATAAATGTTGTGACCATTTTTAGTAGAAAATTTATTACGAAGAGGCGTTAGATTTTTAATTGAATTCTGTGCCTTGTTTTTATTCAAATGCTTGGAGTCACATTCATTTTATTTATTTTTTTATTATTATTATTATAAACAAGAAATAATAACTGTGAATCTATGGTAGAATACGCTACTTCCGGGTGTTGCATAAAATACCTCACCCATGAAATAAATACCCTTTCCTCATTCGAATTGTTTGGGAAAGATTCGCCCCTGAATATATTCAGTCATCTTGTGGCATGCAGGAAGAACAGAGGATTCATCACTAAATGTTCAAAAGTCAGTGATACTTTTCTAATAGTTTTTATTATTTACTTTTGTTTGCATGGGTGGTTGTTTATATCGTCCGCCATTTTGAAAAATGCGAAACTAAGTAGCATGGCTTTGTGCATCGATTTCTCAGCAAAGATGTAGATTTGCACCTTCCCGCTCTATTTCTTGGTTCTTTTCGTGAAAATTGAGTGCCTAAATCACAATATTTGGCAAATGTTAAGATCAGCTCCCTCCGCTGTTCCAGGGTGAAGTTGGCCAATCAGCTCCCTCCGATTTACCTTTTCCGTTAAGCTGATTGCCCAATATTTAAAATAATAGTTCTTATTTCTCACATTAAAATTAGAGGGGAGGGGGGGGGGGGGGGGAGGGGGGGACCGAAAAACCGGTTCGAGTTTTTTAACTGCAAAATCTGTGTGTGTGTGTGTGTGTGTGTGTGTGTGTGTGTGTGTGTGTGTGTGTGTGTGCACGTGCGTGCGTGCGTGTGAATATTCTGACAAATAAATATCTGTTTGCATAGGTGAAACTAGTGGTGCAAGTACTGGTTAAAAAACCGGTTCGAAGAGGAAAACTGGTTTAAAACCGGTTCGGATTTTTGAACCGGCTCTCAACTCTAATTAAAATTAATAATGGTTCTAGTGCGAATGCGAAAGATGCTTATTTCACGGGAGGTACTTATTTCTCGTGATACCCAGTGCCGAAGCTATTGTGTTCACTTCCTGTAAATTATACGTCTTGTCTTCTGCTAAAAAAATATTGAGCACTGAGGTTTGTTTACTAAGCGTTTTGCAGTAGTTTGTTTGGATCATGGAAACATGGTTACTCTTATGTCATTCTATAATAATCTAGCTACTAGAGTCTTCAAAATGAAGGCGGATGATGAGCCACTTCGTAGTAGTACTAGTAAAAGTAAGGGCTGGCTTCTCAGCCCAAGCCTCGCGGCAACGTCCCATCCCAACAATTTTTTATTTAATTAGGTTGCATTTGCATGCGAAAAAAACAACTAATGATTGCAATTTCAATCATCATAATCATAAAACGTTTCACTAACATTTTAATTTTTGTCAAGTAGGTTTTTAAGGCATTAGTAGATCAGTGGACGTTTCGTACCTATTTTTCGTTGGGTTAGGGTTAGGGTTAGATCAATAGATGGTCTTTTCTTTTGCCACAAGCATCTGTTTTTTGGTCAAAATCATCTCTCCTGTCTTTAAAAAACGACTAAGATTTGGTACGAAACGTCCAGGGTACGAAAAGTCCAGGGTACGAAACGACTTGTAACCAGATTAAAGATGGTGTTTTTCTTTGTTCAGATGGCAGTGAGTTCCAGGAGTTAGTTACTGAAACAATGCTTACGTTTGTTAGTGTTATAGGCCTACTGTTGAATTTGTACTTTCCCCTCTTGGTTTCTAGTTGTGTGTATTAGACAAGGATGGTGAGAAAAGAGACTCAAAATCTAAGTTGTGAAAATTGTTGTACATTCGTCATTTGGATGAGGTCACCTCTTATCCGCCTAGCTTCCCTTTACTTCAGGCTTTAGTGAATGTCATTGTAAGTTTAACAATTTTAATCTATCCACGGTACGTTAGATCTTTACAACTTTTTACCAATTTTGTTGCTCTCCTTTACAAGAAGCTAACCGCAGTCTCGACGCCAATTTTCATTGGACGATAGGCCTAGGCTAACTTCGTCTCTGAATCTGAATCTGACTCGTAACGCTGAGCTATCCAACTGGATAATTATACAGCGTGGTTGTGGAACAGCAGGAAGAAAACTAAAACAAAATGAAAGAAGCAACTGAAAAGAAACGAAATGTGTTCATAACTTGTAACAAAGTTTGACTCCCACGCTCCAGTCCGAAATCAAAATGTGACTTAACTGTCAGTAACACTAAGTCTTGATTAATATTGTCCAATGAAAATTGGCGTCGAGACTGCGGTTAGCTTCTCATCTCTCCTTTGAACTCTTTCAATTGATGATGACTGTCTCTTAAGATATGGGTACCAGATAACGTTACCATATTCTAAGTGAGGGCGAACCATAGACTTAAATACAATAACAAAAATGTTTCCTTGTCTATTTTCGTAAATGTTCTTTTAATTATACCCAACATCTGGTTAGCTTTGTTAACTGCTTTTTGGATATGAATATGATTAAATTATACTTTTTTTTACATTAAAATATTAAATGTGACTCCAAGACCTTTTTCTTCTTTACATGGCTCTATCTTTTGTATATCATTTTCAAGTTTCATAAAATAATCATACAGACATGTAATTTTGTTGTTTTTTATTGACAATATTGTTGTTTACAAAAATGACCTTGTGTGCATGTATCAATCATTGTATACATGTTCTCCTCAATGGGGAAAAGAAAAGACAAAACAGAACCAAACAGAAAAGAGCAAACCAGGCTGCTTTTCTTTTTCTTTTTTAAAAATTTTCTTCTGGTACAACATAACATGTGGATTTTCATTTTGCACACACACACACACACACACACACATTCACGTCGGGGGCTCGATCAGCGTGACCTGGCTGGCTGAATCATCTTAGATTACACTAAGTTTTAATTTATTTTTACTTTCTTTTCCATTACTCCTATCCTCTATAGAAGTTCTAACTTCTTTTCTTACTACCCCCCAAAGTGCAGCAGAATCTTCAGCCTAATGAAGTTGGCTGCCTGAGGAGAAGAAGAAGATTAGGTTTTTGTTTTGCTTTGTTGTTGATGCCAGATTTCGGACCTCGACTGTATATATATATATATATATATATATATATATATATATATATATATATATATATATATATATATATATATAAACGTACAAGAATTGAAGAAGAAAAAACAACCACACCATTAAACTTTCCTCTTATATATATAGTTTGCTTTAATAAAACTTTTTTGTGTCCAATATTTAAGTTTGTGAACCTAAGAAAGAAACTGAATAACTTTAATTTTAGCTTTACGATTTGTTCTGTGTTCTGAAAAGAATAAAAGAAAATAATGTGCTGATTTACTTTTTCTCCCAATGGGGGAGATGGACAATGCCTATGCAAAGACAGCTTGAAGAAAGACTCTTCAGTCTGCATATCGGCCTGCAAAGAATGTCCACAGTGAACATTCAAACTGAGCTAGAAGACTTTCTACAGGAGAAAGGTTGTCCTCTTTGCACCAGATTGAAAGTCCACAATAAAAGCAAACCAGCACTTAATTCAAAAGAAATTGTAAAAATATTGTGTAAAATAACAAAAATAATAATTTCTAAAATTACAATCCCTCGAAGAGAGTAGAAGAGATGGGATGCCATGTTGGTGGATCCAGTGAAGGATTCAATATATATATATATATATAGTATTAAAAAGATCAAACTGATGATACATGTACTCAAGCTATTCCAATAAGATTTTTTTTAAAGTTAAAACAACTTTATGAGTACTGTCAATGGATAGTACTCAGTTTTCTGAACACACTGATATAAATTTAATGTTCCTTTGTAAATATTTAGCAAAATTATGATTTTGTAAAGAATATTTGGACTTAGAAAAATCCAGTCAACGGGAGAAGAAAAGAAGACAGCACACTCACACACACACACACACACTGTCACACACACATACACACATACACACACACACACACACACACACACACACACACACACACACACACACACACACACACACACACACACACACACTCACACACTTGTGGATGAGAGAGTGGTGGTGGGATGCTGTTTGTGCAAATGGTTAAATATCCGGCTATATCCACATTTAGCCCCGTAAGAAAAGATCATCTATTGACGGAAGAAGCCTTGGTTGTGACTCTCTCCGTCTACAAATTATCTTCTCTTACTGGGTTAAATGTGGATATTGCTGAATACCCTGTATATATGGCTATTGCAAATGTTGCTGAGAAAATGTCTGCTAAGGACTAAGGACAAAAAAATTAAACAGACTGCAACATCACTGGAACATAAGGAATTGGACAATAACAAGTTTGGACTCGAAGCTAAAATCCACATGATTTATATACAGTAAAAATCGCTTAAGTCAAAATTGAAGGGACTGACATTTTATTTTGAGATAGCCAATATTTTTAGTTAAAAAGACTTTTTAACTTAGAGATTATTAGATTATTACACTGGGACCCAAACATTATTGCGAGTTATCCAGTGTTTTTGAGTTAGCCGTTTTTGAGTTTAAATCAGTTCTCCACTGTATGTATTTTTTTGGTGGATTCAGAACAGGAAAAAATACTTGCTGAGTGATAAATGCAACTTGTTTTGATGATCAATGGCCAATCTCACATATTTATAACTAGTCTAATCATCAAACTGAAACCCTGTAGTAGTACTTTCTTTGTTGTTTGCTTTCTTTTTCTTTCCATTGAAATCTTAGCATGATACAAAGCCCTATCATTCATTGACTACTGTTCTGTTTTCTACATTTCCTTTTTAATTATTCTGCGCCTGAATCTAAGTGAAAATGACTTTTTGTGTGATTATCATTGTCTTAGAATGAATCCGAATGAGAAACCCGAAGAGATCAGCAAAGAAGAATGGCTGGCAGCTCTGCAGAACACGCACGTGACACGGGCTGACATGAACAAGCTCATCATGAATTATCTTGTCACAGGTATCTGAACACTAGCTAGGCTTGCACTGCATTTTTACTTCCATGTATGCAGCTTACCAAGATTCAGTCATGACCTGAATTTCTCAAACACAATACACGTTCAGCTAAATTAATTTGAAAGCCATGGCAGTAAAGGCACTAAAGCATCCTTAATTAAGTTAATAGTAAAGGGGAATTTTATCAGACCAAAATGTATATATATCAATTCCCCCAATCAACTTAAGGTATTGATCTCCAGAATTTCTTTTTTAACAGATATCAGGATTTAGATAGAAAAATCTCATTTAGCTGAGAGAGAGTTGTATAAATGAATTATGCTGTACTCAACATTTGTCTTCATTTATTGTTAAGAGTTCTGTTGTTGTTGACTTGTTGATAATGATGATGACATTGACGACAGTTATAATGATAATGATGATGATTTTATCAGGTGTTGTTGACTTGTTGATGATGATGATTATGTTGACGACAGTTATAATGATAATGATGATGATTTTATCAGGTGTTGTTGACTTGTTGATGATGATGATGATTATGTTGACGACAGTTATAATGATAATGATGATGATTTTATCAGGTGTTGTTGACTTGTTGATGATGATGATTATGTTGACGACAGTTATAATATAATGATGATGATTTTATCAGACTGATGATGATGATGATTATGTTGACGACAGTTATAATGATAATGATGATGATTTTATCAGGTGTTGTTGACTTGTTGATGATGATGATGATTATGTTGACGACAGTTATAATGATAATGATGATGATTTTATCAGGTGTTGTTGACTTGTTGATGATGATGATGATATGTTGACGACAGTTATAATGATAATGATGATGATTTTATCAGGTGTTGTTGACTTGTTGATGATGATGATGATTATGTTGACGACAGTTATAATGATAATGATGATGATTTTATCAGGTGTTGTTGACTTGTTGATGATGATGATGACATTGACGACAGTTATAATGATAATGATGATGATTTTATCAGGTGTTGTTGACTTGTTGATGATGATGATGATTATGTTGACGACAGTTATAATGATAATGATGATGATTTTATCAGGTGTTGTTGACTTGTTGATGATGATGATGATGTTGACGACAGTTATAATGATAATGATGATGATTTTATCAGGTGTTGTTGACTTGTTGATGATGATGATTATGTTGACGACAGTTATAATGATAATGATGATGATTTTATCAGGTGTTGTTGACTTGTTGATGATGATGATTATGTTGACGACAGTTATAATGATAATGATGATGATTTTATCAGGTGTTGTTGACTTGTTGATGATGATGATTATGTTGACGACAGTTATAATGATAATGATGATGATTTTATCAGGTGTTGTTGACTTGTTGATGATGATGATGACATTGACGACAGTTATAATGATAATGATGATGATTTTATCAGGTGTTGTTGACTTGTTGATGATGATGATGACATTGACGACAGTTATAATGATAATGATGATGATTTTATCAGGTGTTGTTGACGATGATGATTATGTTGACGACAGTTATAATGATAATGATGATGATTTTATCAGGTGTTGTTGACTTGTTGACGATGATGATTATGTTGACGACAGTTATAATGATAATGATGATGATTTTATCAGGTGTTGTTGATGATGATGATTATGTTGACAACAGTTATAATAATATTAATAATGACGATTTTATCAGGTGTTGTTGACTTGTTGATGATGATGATGATTATGTTGACGACAGTTATAATGATAATGATGATGATTTTATCATGTTGTTGACGACAGTTATAATGATGATATGATTTTATCAGGTGATTATGTTGATTATAATAATATTAATGACGATTTTATCTGGTGTTGTTGATTATTTTGATGATGACATTGACGACAGTTATGATGATAATGATGATTATTTCATTAAGTGTTGATGATGATGATGTTGATGACAGTTATAATGATAATGATGATTTTATCAAGTGTTGTTGTGACTTGTTGACAATGATGATGACATCGACGACAGTTACGATGATAATGATGATTATTTTATCAAGTGTTGTTGTAGATGATGATGATGATGACGTCGACGACAGCGATGATGATAATTATGATGATTTTCTCAAGTGATAAGCATGTGAAAAACAGAATTCATGACCTTCAATGTGAAAATAATATTCTGCAGAGGGATTCAAGGAGGCAGCAGAGAAGTTTCGGCAAGAGGCCAAGGTGACCCCTCCAGTAGATCTGGACGCTTTGGACGACAGGATACAATTGCGGTCTCTGGTTCAGAATGGAAACATCCAGGACGCCATCGATATGGTCATCAACCTCTACCCAGAGCTGCTGGACAAACACCGATACCTCTACTTTAGGCTGCAGGTGAGTGAGCGCATTGCTGCCTGCTGGTTATCACATTGTTCCTTGTTTCTATTCACATCTTTCCTGGTTCACCATTAGTATTATAGGTAGACTTACAGGGCTTCCAATCGTCCAGCAAAACAAGGGGTCCCAGGGACTCATTCACTTACGGTATAGAGGGTCCTAGAGGCGGGATAGAGGGACCCAGAGGCATTGCGAATGCTAAAAATAATTTTTCTTGTGCATCCCTGGGACCCCCTGCACATTCTTTTAGAGGGTCCTTTAGAATTTCAGTACTTCATAGACCCCCAAATGGGGGTCCCTGGGAGCCCTGTAGACATTATTTATCGTTTCATAAATTTCTAGGCATGATGTGAGTGTGGATACGTTACTTTTAGTCTCAATGGTGTGCGCGTCTTTTGAAGGCAAAATATGAAGATGTACTTGTTAACCCTTTCATCGCTACTGTCGCCTCTTAGCACCACAATGATTGAACACCCATATCACTAAAAAGCATCAAATGAGGGTCTGATATCCAATGACCTTATGTTCTTAATTTTAGGAGGTAAGAACAGGCCCTACTTTATGCATGTCACAGAGGAATCCCCGCTATTGCAGACAGAATCTTTTCTCTACCCGGGTAAGTTTAATGGTAAATTTTGGCTGAGGAATGGCTAGCGTTGAAAGGGTTAAGATAATTGTCTGATGTTAGTTAGTAATACTAATAGTCTGAAACAGACACGTTAGTTCAATCATTTTCACGATGAAAATTACAAGAAAAAACTTCGAAACGGATTTTATAGTGCAGTTTGACACAGGCTAGTATTAAATCATTTTTGCAACGAAGGTTTTGCTGTTAGTTTTGCAATGAAGTGGTGAAGTGCTCTGCAATATGGGAATGTACCCTGGGCAAGGCATCTCCACTGTTAACAAATTCTATCCCAGCCGTCTAGAGTAGCAGCTGCCCTGTCTGCAGTCTGGCAGTCATTTTCGGAAACGATAGATCGGATTACTATCTTCAATTTTCTTTCTCCGATTACTGTAATTTTCGGACTATAAGCAGGCATCAGAATTGTCAGAGGATCAGAGGATTTCAGAGGATTAAGAATTTCTGACAGAGGATTGGCTTCTCTTGTCAGAGGTTTTGCCTTTTTTATTGAGTGTTATCCTTTGTGTTAAATAGCATTTTAAAGTGATTTCTCACTACATTAAGCCTTTTTGGTGGTGTTCGGAACTGATTTCAGTGTTGTCCCTCTTTAGTGTGGGGCCTTGATGGCCCTTTTACCGCGTTTTCAGAGGATTGGACTTCAGACCATTCTGATGCCTGATAAGGCGATATTTTTTTTAATCCAATTTTGACCTATGCGCCTAATAAACAAGGGCGCCCTATTAGTGAACAAAATCGTGAGAAGAGAGGCAACGATTGCCGTGCTCAGTACAAGTCTACTGTGAGTCACAACATCGAAAGTGGTAACAAGTCACCAATATGACGAATACTCACATTAAAATGCTTCAAAATCCCTATTATCATCCAACAGATGCCATAACCCTTCATTTGATGTAAAAAGCATCGTTGTAGAGCTTAAAATGCCATAATTCTACCAGTTTTTGTGAAGAAAAGTCCAAACACAACGACCGGAAATCGCAAAAACGGAAGTTCGATTATTTGAAAGGGGAGCCAACTCTCGTTTATGACAGCAGTAATGGCAGTCGGTAAGCGTACGGGCTTCAAACTTTGACTTTCTTTTGCGAGGTGCAAAAAAACCGCCTTATAAATGAGGGCGCCTTTTACTTTAATTTGTTCAGATTTTTCTTGAAAATTGCCCTATTCGCCTTATACACAGCAGCGCCTAATGATCCAAAAAATATGGTACATGTAACAAATATTTGAATTGATCTGATTGTCCTTTGCCGATCTACGATCGCAAAGGAGTCTATTTTCGTTTATGTTTGTTTGTTGTTTTTTTTTGGGTTTTTTCTGTCTGTCCCAAGGATGTCTCCCGAACCGCTAGGCCGAATCGCTTCAAATTTTGTGTGGTAGTGTGTCACCACGAGAGGAAGGCATCCGCACATAAATTATCACCGTCTTGACCTTGGTTTTTTTTCTTACCTGTTTTTTTTTCGTGTGAGTGCAGCAACAGAAGCTGATCGAGCTGATCCGGAACAAGGAGACGGAGGAGGCCCTGAACTACGCCCAGACCAACCTGTCGGAGCGCGTGGAGGAGAACCCGGACGTGCTGACCGAGCTGGAGAAGACCCTGGCCCTGCTGGCCTTCGAGAACCCCGAGAACTCCCCCTTTGGAGAGCTGCTGCACATCTCCCAGAGACAGAAGGTCGGTCTGCTGGGGCAGCGAGGCTTAGCAAGTCTAAAGCAGACCTATTTACTCTACTCTTTTCGAGGACCGTATTTTTCGGCTCATTAGGCGCTGCTGTGTA
This sequence comes from Phymorhynchus buccinoides, assembly GCA_017654935.2. Classification (NCBI taxonomy): domain Eukaryota; kingdom Metazoa; phylum Mollusca; class Gastropoda; order Neogastropoda; family Raphitomidae; genus Phymorhynchus; species Phymorhynchus buccinoides. Next base: position 37,751,853 of record CM065701.1, read on the forward strand.
TAAGGCCAATAGGGCAATTTTCAAGAAAAATCTGACAAAATCCAAGTAAAAGGCGCCCTCGTTTATAAGGCGATACACACCTCACAACAGAAAGTCGAAGTTTGAAGCCCGTACATGTCCTGTAAACGCTTACCGACCGCCATTTTTGTTGTCGTAAGCGAGAGTTGGCTCCCTTCTCAAATAATCGAAACTTCCGTTTTTGCGACTTCCGGTTGTTGTGTTTGGACAATTCTTCGCGAAAACTGGTAGAATTATGGCATTTTAAGCTCTACAAGCTTACAAGCTACAAGCTTAAGCTTTTTACATCCAATGAAGGCTTGTGGCATCTGTTGGACGGTATCTCAGACAATAGCAGGGATTTTGAAGCATTTTAACGTGAGTATTCGTCGTATCGGCGACTCGTTACCACTTTCGATGTTGTGACTCACAGTAGACTGTACTGAGTACAGCAATCGTTGCCTCTCTTCTCACGATTTTGTTCACCCTCGTTTATTAAGCGCATAGGTCGAAATTGGAGAAAAAAATATCGCCTTATAGTCAGGCATGAAAGAATTCCGCGTTTCGCGGAAAATCCGCGAAAATTTTTCAAAACTTCCGCGGGAAAAAAAAAATCCACGTAAAGGACCGATCTTGCCGTATTCTTATATCTACAAGTCTCTATTTGGCGATTCTCAAACTGGTTAACCGGAAGTCACTTTTGCTCACTCGCTTCAATTGTGTGAAGGAAGGCGAAATGAGCAGCTCCCGCTCAACAAAAGTAGCGATGTTAGCTCTAACTGAAAATCTGTGTGGAAGGCTATTTGTGGCGAGCAAATTTTCGGACCCCCTCGCTGAATAAAACGAGGTAGGTGAAAAGGTGGTTGGAAATTTTTGGGGGGGAACATTGTGCATACCCCCCACCCTATAAGACGGAAAAACGCAACGAACCACAACTGTGACAAATCGCGGTGTGCTGCAGTACAATAGTGGGGGGTAGGGTTAGGTTTAGGGCTAGGGTTAGGGTTAGTATTCCAAAAAGAGAATTAGCTGAAAATGTTCCTAAAATACAGCTTTATGTATGGTAAGAAAGGCAAAAACGGAAAAATACAATTAACCGAGAAATGCAGGGAGGGTGGCACATCTTTACCTTTACCAATTTGGGTAAAATCTGGGGGTTGCGCCTTATACGAAGGTGCACGTTATACTTATAGTCCAGAAAAATACGGTAATAGGATTTCATCGGATTCATATTCAACTGATTGTATTATGTATTGTGTTCTTGGGTGGGGTGAGTGGTGGTGATGGTAATGGTGTGTGTGTGTGCATGCGTGCGTGTGTGCGCGCGCGCGCATGTGTGTGTGTGTGTATATGTAAGTACGTGCGTGTATGTGTGTGTGTGTGTGTGGGAGGGGGGGGTGTATATGTATGCTTATTTGCATGTGTGTGAGCGATTATTTGTTGTTGTTTTTGTTGCATTTCTTGCTTTTGATTTTTGTTGTTGTTAAGCGCATAGAGCTCCACATTTGGTGGAGGAGTGCGCTGTATAAATGATTCACTATTATTATTATTATTATTATTATATAGACAGCTGTAATTTCATCAGATTCCTGCATCACAACCGGCATCACGGTTGGATGGCCGTACCACTGTAGTTGGATGTGTGGAGCAGGGGCTTTGCTTGTAGAGCCTTGAAGCCCAACATGAACAGACTAACCTTCAGTGCCCGGGAGACGTCTGGGCTGAAATCACATGGGCACTTCTTTTCACACAGCTGTTTCGAGAGGAACATTTAGTTCATCTATATTTTCAGAAGTCTTTTCAAGCCAACTTTAGTTTACCATAAATAACTTTTCATAAATAATAGTCAAGAATATATTGTATTATGTGCGTGAATTAGTTTTATTCAGTTAAAATTGCTAGATTTTCACCCATGGGCAATTTTATTCATGTTTGCGAAACTAAGTGAATTATCTCCCCGCTGCGTACAGCCGACACATTCTGATTTCGGAGGAGCTCAATGGAGAAAAAATATTTGTACGGTTTTTTGGAAAAAAGGCAGGAGAATGGGCCAACAAGTCAGAAAGATAGTAGATGATAGAAAACAAAGGGAAAAGGCAGAGTCAAAGAGAGTGACAGATTAGAGGAAGTTACAAGCACAGAACTTCCAGAAGGTGGGGGAACTATTTTTACAAAAGACCCCACGTGGAACATTCTTTTCAATTTGGATCTCTACTACTCTTCAAAATTGAAAATAATGCTAGATTCTACTCATTTTCAGTGAACTGTGTTTGATGGTTTAATGAATAAAACTACACATTTCCAGAGGTCGCGCTAACGCATGTTTCTTGCGTATTTGACGCGTTTAAAAAATCGCTGACGCTTTTTTACGGCGTTTACGCGTAACCTGTACGCAAAATGACGTCCACTCTAAATCGCATCTGAGTCTAGATCGTGAATCAGACTTTAGAAGTCCTACGGTCCCTACACGTATAGTGGTTCTGCTACACCAAACATTGGAACAGACTATAGAAAAGTGCCACTGCTTTGTGAGGAGGTAGGCCTAAGTATCCCATCCTTTCTCTTTCATTAGTTATCCAGATTTCGTCCAGTACTGCTGTGACGTAGGCAGTGGCGGGAAAATAACTGCAAGCGCATTGTCTGATTCCACCCCCACCCCATCTCCCCACCCCCACCCCCTTCCAGCCTTTGCTTCCTTTCATGGTGCTTGGCCACTGGATATCCAGATTCCAGTCAATTAACTGTGACGTAAATGAAGCGTTTGGCGCGAAATGAGCGCGTTGTTGCACAATTGCCAGACTTCTGTCTTTGAAAATGACTGGTTAGTGAATAAAAATGCATGTTTTTGTTGCTTTCTTGTTTTCATTGTTTTTAGCTTAGATTTATCATTTTGTTCTTTGATGCGATTTTTTGCTTCCCTTACACATTTTTGTAAGCAAAACACGTTTTCAAAAACACTAGCGCGACCCCTGCATTTCACACCAAAACTACTCATTTCAGCTATCCAGACTTACTCAAGACTTGTGTAGGGGGTAAACAGGTCTGCTAAAGACACCTTTCTCATGCTGTTCCCACCGCAGGTGGCCAGTGAGCTGAATGCGGCTGTGTTGGAAGTGGACGCCATACCGGAGCTGGCCAGCCTGCTCAAGCTGTTGATGTGGGGGCAGGATGAACTGGACAAGCGCAAGGTCAAGTACCCGCGCATGACCGGCATCGCACAGGGCAAGATCGACGACCCCAAATGAGGAGATCCCATGTCCATCCGAAAGGAGAGAAAAGAAAAACTTTTGCCAGTTGATTGCATTGTGATGATAGGATCAATGCGTGGCAGGAAAATCTTTTATTTAGTTTCTGTAGAGAAATGTTTGAACGAAACTGAATTGAGGCCCCCAAGCAAAGAGTTTCCTTGTCGAAAAGATTTTTTTTTAAAACGTTTGTCAGTGGTGTCTCAGTTGTTTGTGTTGTGGTGATAATGTTGTGTAACAGAAATATTTTCTTTACTTTCGAAAATCTTTGTTTCGAAGAAAGTAGATCGAGGCCCCTAAATAAAGAGTTTCCTTGTCGAAAAGGAGAAATACAGAAAAACTTTTGTCTGTGGTGTCTCAGTTTGTGTTGTAGTGAATGTATTGCGAGGCAGGAAAATCTTTTCTTTAGTTTGTGTGGAGAAATCTTTGTTTCAAAGAAAGTAGGGTAAAGGTAAAGATGTGCCACCCCCCCCCCCCCCCCCCCCCCCTGCATTTCTCGGTTTAATTGTATTTTTCCGTTTTTGCCTTTCTTACCATACATAAAGCTGTATTTTAGGAACATTTTCAGCTAATTCTCTTTTTGGAATACTAACCCTAACCCTAGCCCTAAACCTAACCCTACCCCCCCCCACTATGTACTGCAGTACACCGCGATTTGTCACAGTTGTGGTTCGTTGCGTTTTTCCGTCTTATAGGGTGGGGGGTAAGGTTAGGGTTAGGGTTAGGATAGGGTTAGTATTCCAAAAAAGTTATTAGCTAAAAATGTTCCTAAAATACAGCTTTATGTATGGTAAGAAAGGCAAAAACGGAAAAATACAATTAACCGAGAAATGTAGGGGGGGTGGCACATCTTGACCTTTACCGAAAGTAGATTAAGGACCCCCAAAAAGGGGTCCCCATGTCCGAAAGGGAGAAGAAAACTTTGTGAATGGTGTCTCAGCACGTTGTTGTAATATTTGTGTTTGAAAGCAGAACTCTTTTCTTTACAAAAATCTTTGTTTCGGAAAAAAAAGAGTTGAAAATATGTGATTTCAGATTTGTTGACATGCAGATCTTTGTATTTTGAAGAAATAAAATGAAAGAAAACAGTTTAGAGTTTTTGTACAGTTGTTGGTATGGTGGTGACAGCACGTCTTGTCATCAACTAGCCTGTTGAGTGTACAGCCACTGGATTAGTTGTAGTTTGTTTTGTAAACGTTTGGTTGTCTGTGTTTTTGTTTGCTATTTTGTTTGTGTTTTTTCATATCCTTTTATTTGTATATGTGCTTACTAAAATACTTCTTCTGTTTCGAACATTTTCTTGCAAGTCTCATGTGCATCTTAAGCTAGAGTAAGGCCGGGTTCACATTAGACGCGTAAGTTCCGTACGGAAAACCCTAAATAAGTGGAAGAAAGAAGGATCAAAGTTTACGCATATAGGGGGAATTCGGACACGTGCGCAAATCTTTTCCATTCTTTGTTTCACTTGTTTATGGATTGCGCACGGGTTTCCGCATGGGATATCCGCTTATGTGTGTACACGGCCTTAATGTAACTATTATCAGCTATGTTCTTTTTCTTGATTGTGTTTATATTGATATAATTGTTTTTATATTGCATTATCATTCAATGTTACTTTGACTTTGATGTCACTGCTGAACACATTTGTGTTTGTTAGCTGCCTCATGTTGATTTCTTTTATATTTACAGTGTCAAATCAAAATGAGCATTCAGATAATGATAAACACAGCATAATTCAATGTGAATCATTGTGCGATATGTGTTTTGCTTGTGTGTAAATGAAGTAGTGTATTTGTCACATTTTTGATGACTAGAATGTGTTTGTTATCCTATTTTAATGTGGGTTTTTTTAACCTGGATCCGATAAGCAGAGCGGAATGGCTCGACGTTTCCAGCACTGTCTAGAAGCTATATAGGGTACAATGATGGGGGTGTCATGTTATGAATTGTACTGTATTATTTATGGTTTCATGTTGTTGAACGTTGTTAAGATTCATTAATATGTGTTTTGTTGTACGTGGTCGAACTTTATGTGGTGACACTGACAGTCCTGAGATGACCGTAGCTGTTGACGGGACTATAATAGACTACTTCTTCTTCTTCTGCGTTCCCAGGCCATAAGGCCATAATGGGTAAGGTACATATGTGTACGGTTTTCATTTTTCACTGGTTTCCCCGCTGCGTACAGCCGACACATTCCGATTTTGGAGGAGCTCAAAGATTGGAAGATGTTTTTGGAAAAAAGGCAGGAAAATGGGCCAATAAGTCAGAAAGATAGTAGATGATAGAAATCAAAGGGAAAAGGCAGAGTCAAAGAGAGTCAAAGACAAGAGGAAGTTACAAGCACAGAACTTTCAGAAGGTGGGGGAACTATTTTTACGGGGGAAAAAACCCCGGTATCCCCATGAGGAGAGACTCGTGGAGGGGGAGGGGTCATCCAGCTCCCCGTATGGAGGCACGAAGCATCCACCCACTGCCCCAATAATAGACTAACTAACTAATGCATTTGTCAAACTGTTTTGGTGCTCACTCTGTTGTTATGAATGTAACCTGAAAATGAGGTGTGACCAAGTTGAGTCCTAGACAATTTCAGAAGCTTCATTACTTGTCAGATTTACTTTTAGTCACAACTGCACAAACTGAACCTTAAACTACTGTGCCCACAAACTAAAATGTAGTTGTCCTCAAACTGAATGTTTCAGACTAAAAAAAAAATTAATTACAACAAACATGACATATGTGAAAGTGCACATAAGAAATGAACAATTTTGAAACAGACTAAAGCTGTTTATTGAAGCAGTTGTGTGGGAGTTACCGTATTTTTCGGATCATTAGGCGCTGCTGTGTATAAGGCGAATAGGGCAATTTTCAAGAAAAATCTGACAAAATTAAAGTAAAAGGCGCCCTCGTTTATAAGGTGATACACACCTCGCAAAAGAACTTCGAAGTTTGAAGCCTGTACACGTCCTGTAAACGCTTACCGACCGCCATTACTGCTGTCATAAACGAGAGTTGGCTCCCTTCTCAAATAATCGAACTTCCGTTTTTGCGACTTCCGGTTGTTGTGTTTGGACTTTTCTTCGTGAAAACTGGTAAAATTATGGCATTGTAAGCTCTACAACGATGCTTTTTTGCATCCAGTGAAGGGTTATGGCATCTGTTGGACGGTATCTCGGATGATAATAGTGATTTTGAAGCATTTTAACGCGAGTATTCGTCGTATCGACGACTCGTTACCACTTTCGATGTTGTGACTCACAGTAGACTGTACTGAGTACGGCAATCGTTGCCTCTCTTCTCATGATTTTGTTCACTAAAAGAGCGCCCTCGTTTATTAGGCGCATAGGTCGAAATTGGAGAGAAAAAATATCGCCTTATAGTCCGAAAATTATGGTAAGTGTCGTGGCTAGATATGATGTAAGTTTGTGTGTACATTGTAGTGGTCTTGGTATAAGGTGTTAATTAACCCATTTTCAAGAGTTATAACCCCCCCCCCCCCCCACCCCCCCCCCCCCCCCCCCCCCCCCCCCCCCCCCCCCCCCCCCCCAAATGACCATTGAAAATTAAACAATCTTAATTTTATATTCAAGTGTCCGAGGTTCGTGGATAATCTCTCCAATTTAGTTTTCCGAGCGCAGTCAACATTATTATCTGACATAACTGGGGTCTATACACGTAATGCTCAGGAGTGTGTGTGTGTGTTGTTGTTCTTCAGTGATTCAGACAATATTGTAGTGTGATGTTGGTGGTGTGAGTGGGTGTGCCTGTGAGTGTGTGTAAGCATTAAAGTAAGTAATATGATAGTGATGCATACTTAATCATAACTCCCCTCCCCATTAAAAAAATTAAATTTACATTTAAAGAATATAACCGAACAATGAACAATGTTAAAGATAAATACTAAGTGAACTACTTAATAAACATTTTCAAACTGAATCAAGAACAGAATAATTGTTTAGAATACAGGGTAGAGACAATGGTGTTGATCCATCAGTAAATCCATCGATACCCGAGTTCTTTTGGTTTTGGACAGTGAATCAGTAAATGACTGACAAAAACGGAAAAAATCAAGAAATGGGGGGGGGGGGGGATATAGGGGGAAGAAAGGTTAGGGGGGGGTGGCACACATCTTGACATTTAACATTAATACAATATTTTGTTTTTTAATGAATTCAAACGAAGTCTATGGATTAGACTTTCAGTCTCCCTGGACGAGAAAGTAGCACGTTTGTGTGATGTTTTCTCATTGTCTCTATCATTAGATTTAATAGTTATTCTAACGTCTGAGTTCATCATTTCGGTTTTGATATTTCCATGAGATGTTTTGTTTATAATTTTCATGAGATGTGCGTGTGTTATAGCATGTTTGGATTCTGTCCATGCAATTTTGGCTTTGCACTGCAGCAGTAGCAATGAGAAATGCGCCTAAGGCAAGGGAAATAACTAAGCCAGTCTCTTTAACTCTTCTAGCGTCTTTGGCGTTCTTGGTTGTCCGTTGCATTTCAACCGACAAGAGGGGAGCAACTATTTTCTCGAGTGCGCATGCTTTTGCTTTAAGGCCTTCGCACACTAGCATCAGGCGTCAATTGTTTCTCAGAGCAACGCCTTGACGCGTTGACGCCTGCATCACAGCACACATTGTAGCGAGGCAGTGGTGTTCTCACACACGACTATTGTCGCTTCGCCTCTTGTCGCGCGAACTTCCTTATTTGGAACAGCAAGGAAAGATTACTCTAGCGTCAAACCTCCTCATAGAAACAACAGTATGGCTGACCACGATGATTCGTCTTCTTCAGAAGACTAAAATGTGTGTCATTGTTTGTGCTGCTTTATTTCGGGTTCGAGCAACTCTGCCATTTTTTTTTCTTCAATCAGAGTTATGGTCCTTCCGTCGGTTGTGATTGGCTAGTTTCACGATCTCTGCGATCTTGAGCATCAAAATTAGAGCCGGTTCTATTCTCGAGCAACAAAAAATCGCGCAGCTACGCATCAAAAATCCTGCTGCGCCGCGAATCTCTCACACGCAAGCGGCGCATCAAACTGCGCCTTGCAGCAAAAAATCGCCGCGATCTCGAGATCTTGACGCTAGTGTGCGAAGCCCTTTAACGGTAAAAATCACTGGCATAAGCTCTATAAAAAAAATACACAAACACATGGCAGGGTGCTTGACAGTGAATGTCTTTGCATTTGGTGGAAGTGTAGAATGATGTAGTGGGTGAATGTATTCGAGTGTAGAGTGATGTAGTGGGTGAATGTATTTGCCCGTGGTGCTAGAAGAATTAATCACTGTGTGAAAGATGTTGGTGATTCCTCTTTCGGATGAGACGATAAACCGAGGTCTCGTGTGCCCATACACTTAGCACACGTTAAACCCAGTGGCAACGAAAAAGTTGTCATTTGGTCAAAATGTACCCCCGTCCCCTTTTCTTCCTCATCAGTCACACAAAAATCGCATGCAAAAAAAAAAGAAAGAAGGGTAGCGCGCCTCTGGCTGCGACACGCTCTCCAGGTGGGAGCAACCCGAATTTCACAGAGATGCCTCTGTGACTATAAAGTACCTAATACCTAATTCTTCTTCTCCACTTCACTCATTTCTGTTTGTGTGTGTGTGTTGTCATTGTTGTTTTGTTTGTTACAATGTCCCGTTCATGTTAAATATATATTTTTGTGAAGCGCCTGGAGCCTCCACGGGAGATTAGGCGCTATAGAAATAATCATTATTATTATTATTATTATTGGTCTGTGTGTGTGTATATATTTTTGTGCGCATTTGTCATTATGAGTGTTTCATATCTGTTGGGAATTTAGTGAGAATTTCGTGCATTAATTCTTCTTCGTGCCGGGAGTATTGATGATAATGAGTGAACAGTAAATTTTCCTTGGAATATTAAATAACAGTGAAGGTTGGTTGTATTCAACTGTGCGAGGCTGACACCGACCAGCATCAATTGGTTAATGACGCACTGGATTGTTTGTGCTGTTCTTGGTTTACGCATAATGTGTGAAATTCATAAGTATTGTTTGTGTGTTAAAAAAAAAAAAAGGTTGTGTGTGTGTGTATTCAACAGTTGGATTATAAATCGTCAAGTATGTGTGGTAATGTAAATGTATGGATTGTGTGGTAATGTAAATGTATGGATTGTGTGGTAATGTAAATGCATGGATTGTGTGGTAATGTAAATGCATGGATTGTGTGTGTGTGTGTGTGTGAGTGTGTGTGTGTGTGTGTGAGCATGAATGTGTGCTTGTGTGTATTTTGGTTTTGTGGGTTGTGTGTGCACGCATGTGTGTGTTTGTGTGCGTGTCTGTGTGTCTGTCTGCGTGCGTACGTTGTGTGTGAGGGTGTTTGTGTATGTGTGTTGGTGTATGTGGTCAGTCCATGCGGCTCAGTTGCTGTGGCTTACCGAATGGGGTATGAACGAGTTGGCGTCAATAATTGTGTGTTTATGTTTGTGTGTGTGTGTGTGTGTGCGTGTGCGTGTGTGTTAGAGAGAGAGAGAGAGAGTTGCTTTGCATATGCGCTGTTGGTGGTTGGTGTCACTCTTGAATGTTGTTTTTTGTTATCTGTTGATAAATAATTGATTGTAAAGCGCTTTGGGCTCATCTGAGGTAAAGCGCTATATAAATGTACTGTTATTATTATTATTATTATTGTGTGGTAATGTGAATGTGTGGATGTGTTGTATAAGACAGTCAGTGTAACTGATATTGATTTGTACTGATGTTTGTTCATTTCTTCATTGCTTCTGTATACATGCACATGAAAAAGGCAGACATTCAATTGACAGCTGTATGATATTTTTCTTTGGGTGAAAGCCACAAGGTACTGTCACAAAAGGAATACACTAGGCTGGTACTACCTGCTGGTTTTCACCTGGTGAATGTGTGTTGTACATGCTCTTCCTGACAACAACAACAACAAAGTTCATTGTACTGAATGGAAAATGTCATGTGAATAAAGTGCCGTGAGTCAAACGAACAAACTGTGTGATTTTGATCTCTTCTTTACTCCGCTTATTTTACCTTCATTATTTTGTTAGTTTTATTTTGCGCACATGGTCACCCCCATTGATATGAGCTCTTAAACCGAGAAAAACAAGGGGAAAAAATGGAAAGGATTCTCAAACATCCATCTGCACAGCAAACGGTGTATCTAAAAATACTTAACCCTTTTACCGCCAATGTCGCATTTATGCACCACAATGGTTTAACACCAATGTCACTAAAAAGCATCAAATCAGGGCCTGTTATCTGAAGACCCTATTTCCGTAATTTTGGGAGGTAAGGATAGGCCTACTGTTATACATATTACAGAGGAATTCGCAATTTTGTTTTTCTCTCCACCCAGGTTAATGGCATTTTGTGGCTGAAAAATGGCTGGCGGCGAAAGGGTTAAATTATCCCTGACTTTTGGGATCTATCTTCTCCTCATAATATCTCATCAGTTCACTTTCTACAATATCTTTTCTGAACTCATTTTCTTTCTTTTTCGTACCACCCCCTAAAGTGCAGCAGAATCTTCAACTTGATGAAGTTGGCTGCCTAAGGCGAAGAAGAAGAAGAAGAAGAACCGTTTAAACTAGCCATTGCCCTCTCCTATTCTATCGATCTAGCTGCCTTAATTAAAAGTCATCAAAATATGGTCAGAGTTTACACTCAAGTGCAGATGTAAACTTGTAATGTTGTATACACACACACACACACACACACACACACACACAAAAGCGTAGACACATATCTTCATACACACAAACATATTGGCTTTTATTGAATGTGTGAATGGGCATAGATCCTTGTTATCGCTACTAAACATAAGAGGCCAAAGCTGTTCAGTGAAAACTTGCTGCTTAAAACTATTTAAACCATCCAATCTAATGTGTTGGATTTGCAAATTAGAAATGACAATGTCCATTTCAGTTGTGTTCACATAAAAACACAAATAAACTGTCCAAAATTAAAAAATAAGAACTCTAAAGTGTCCAAATATGACATCCAGTTTCCATAAAGCGGAGGAGAAAACAGCTCATCTATTGGTTTGGGCTGGAATTTGTAAAAAGTAATTAAAAAAAAATCCATGTTCATGGGATTCCCTATCTCTCGGCCAAGTTGACTTATGGCATTTCAGGGTTTCTGAAAACGTAGAGATTGTGCGTATTTACGCACTATGCCTCTCAAATCGCCCCCTAGTGGCATTTACCGTTTAAAATATCTCAAGTAGGGGGTGAGATGATGCATTAAAATAATGATGATTTGTGCATTCACTAATTTAAGTCTTTTCTTTTCTGGTAGTTTTCTTCTTCTTTTTTCCTGATCTTAAAGACTGTCATTATATGGCTACTGCTAGCTGTGGTGCAATACCCGTGGGAAGTAAGCAGTCAATATTTTAGACTGAAGTATTTCGCGTGAATCACGACTCACAGACATCGTCACAATCGGATCGCATTGGGATGGAATCGTATGCAGGCAGTGTAGCCCTCTAAAGGGAAGTAAGCATAGCAATCTCGACAGTTTGCCTTGAACAGCTCAACAGTGTTGTTTCCCTTGCTCATCTCGCTACGTGCACACCAGAGAAAGTACAAAAACAACCAGTAGGCCTAAACACACATTGTATTATGCCAGTCAGTCGTTTCAGACTATGACTGCCAGGTAGCAGAGGGAGCAGCTGCTATTCCTATGGGCTGGGCTAATAATTGCTTACAATCATCATCATATAGTATGCGCGAAACTCGTATCCACCGGCCTCTCGGCGCCCGTATCTCCGGTGTTTCTGGACCGATTGCCTTCAAATTTGACAGGCAGATGACCAGCGACGGTGACTATCGATGTGCCAAACCGGAAGCGATTCAGAAACGCGCGCGATATACGACGCTTCACCTTTTCACAAACAACTCCGCCATTTCTTAACCGAATCGCTTCAAATTTGCTGTGGCCGGGGCAAAGCCTGGCAGCAAATTTGAAGAGAATCGGGAGAGCGCGTCACTCTCAGAGCAGCGCCAACGGGAAACGGGGCCTTATAACTCCGCCGTTTCTTAACCGAATCGCTTCAAATTTGCTGTACTCAGCGTTACCAGTACTTGGCGTTACCATTACTAGGCGTTACCGTTACTAGGCGTTACCGGTACTCGGCGTTGCGCTAGTGGAGATAACTTGTCAGTGCAGGGTACATCCCAATTCTTTCAGCCTAAGGGATCATTTTTAGGACATGGTGTTGTGGAAGGCCCCCAAAGGCCCTTTGGCTGCAGCTCTAAGACACAATG
>CM065701.1:37779351-37789351 GCA_017654935.2 Phymorhynchus buccinoides
TTCAGGCAATAATTCCCATTGAATTTACCTGGGTAGAGAACAAAATCCACCTGCAGTATTGGGGATTCTTCTGTGACATATGTAAAATAAGGTCTATCCTTACTTCCCAAAACTAAGACAATAGGGTCTTTGGATAATAGACCCCAATTTGATGCCTTTTAGTGACATAGGTGTTAAATCACTGTGGTGCTAAAATGCGACTTTGGCGGTGAAAGGGTTAAAGGTAATCAACTATGGCACGAAAGAAGAAAACAAATTGAGTATGAGTGTCAGAAAAGAGCAAGAACTAAAGCGAAGAAAACGCACGGTAAAATTCAAAGACAACTCAAACGCAGTTTCAAAGAACTGTTGTTATAGGGGAAGACGGGGTAAAAAGCGCATGGGCGGGTAAGAAGCCCACCCCTTATCTCATGAAATGAAGCAAATTTCAGTCTCATTTTGCCCATGAGACGAGCGTTAATGTCTAGCATTCGTCTCATGGGCAAATTTGACTGAAATTTTCTTTTATTTCAAAGATAATTGGGGTGGGCTTCTTACCCGCCCATGCGCACCCCGTCTTCCCCTATTACTAGTTGTGCTGACCATGAAGTGAGGAAAACCACAGCCTTGCAAAGAAGAAGATCACCGAACACGGCAGAGCAGAACTGGAGAATCTCTCAAGAAAAATAGCATGCACGAGATATTGCACAGAACAGAACAGCGCTTATTAACAGGAAGAGCTAAAATATAAAAAGAACGAGATTTTAAAAAATAAAAAGGGGGTGGGGGGGAGCTTACGGCAAATAAGAACTGTGCGTAGAAACGTAAATCTACCAGAACTAAGTACATTCAACAAGGACATGAATCTGAAATATGTGCACATTGGGCCGGTATTTAACCCTTTCACCGCCAGTCATATTTCAGCCAAAAATGTACCTGGGTAAAGAACAAAATCCATCTGCAGTATTGGGGATTCTTCTGTGACATATATAAAACAAGGTCTGTCCTTACTCCCCAAAACTAAGATAATAGGGTTTTGGGATAATAGACCCCAATTTGGTGTCTTTTTAGTGACATAGGTGTTAAATCACTGTGGTGCTAAAAATGCTACTTTGGCGGTGAAAGGGTTAAGGTTGGAGTGCGGGCACACTGTGACAAAAACGAACTAAGCAACACATACAAATCATTTTGTTCTGATGAAAACGGCCACGCGAATTTTTTGCTTAAAGTCAAAGAAACAGGTTGTACAGTTTGAATATTATACCTATTGTACGTACACACATCTATTGACCATCTAGACAGTTCTAAGCTGTTACCTTGACTGATATTTCGGCCGAAGTAAGTAGGATTTGGTGGGATTGTGGCCACTCTTTGTAGGTCAGTGACACATACACAGTCTACCCGAGCACTGGCTATCTAATCAGGGGAAGGGGGATAAGACCAAGGGGAGGGGGCAATACGGGGGGGGGGGAGTGACCTAAAGACTGGAATCCCCTGAGTCAATATTATTGCTGTGCCTTGGAGGGTTGTAGGTATCAACAACATCTTGACCAACTGGGTGACTTGCCTTTGCCGGTTGTGCTGTTGGAACATGTTGGAGTCGTGTGGTGGTGTTGACCGAATCGAAAGTGTTTGTTTTGGATGGTGTGGACTGTTTTCTATCGTTCCGGGGATACTTAGTTTTGTTAAACAAAAACGGTAGGCTGTGTTATTCTTCAAACTTACTACAATACGGACGTCTTTAAAGTGTTCAATACATTTTCCATTCAATTTTCAACTTTCAAGTGATGCTTAATATAGGACCTGCCATGTGAAACGCTGCCGTAGGCCTGCTCTTGTGTTGCTGGTTTCTGGTGCGTTTCTGGGTCCCATCAGCACCTTCGGGTGTTTCTTTCTCAATGGGAATGTTTTGGTTTAAGCTTGGTTCAGTATTTGAGCCAGTCTTCGGATTCAGATTTCACTTGTTAGATTCAATGACAACTTCAGGGAAATAAACTGTGACCACGTGACAGCAAGAAACGAAAGAGATTTGACAACTCAACAAGACACCAAAGCAGCAGCAATGTAAAGGAAAACACGGGTTATAGCCACAAGCTTACACAGAACTAAGAACAAAAGAAACAAGAGCAGTGACAAAGATATTTTTTCATAACGTTGATAGTAAAGTAAATAAATACAACAGCAAGTTATGTAACTACAAAAGCAATGTTTATGTGGCAACAGTGATGTTTCTTTCGAATTTTCATCCTAGCTTCTTTAATTAAAGTCCTCTTGCTGGACCAAACTCTCCCGCATAACGTCCTCTTCTTACCAACGTAAGACATAAACGTGGAACGGTGTTTATGACCTCTTCAAAGACTCTTCTTACACACCTACGGCTTCTTTAAGCGTTCACGGTTTAGTTCCAATGATTTTGTTCTATTATTCTCTACGAGCCAGAGAAGAGAAAGTTCTAACGGAAAGTCGACCACTCTCGTGCCTTGGAACTGCAGGCAGTCAAGCGTGGAAGACAAAAACGAAAGAAGAAGTCGCCAAGGTGGAACCCACGAGGCGATAACTGGAGCGGAGAAAGCTATCACAACATGGAGAGCGGCCAGCCGTCTAACTTTACAGCCCTGTAATTGGCCTGGGTCTGTCTGTCTGTCTGCTGTGCCACGACATGCTTTCCGGAAGACTAGGAAAGTGACGCTGTCCCCTACACTGGAACGGGCTGGTTGTGAAAAGAAAAGAGAGTGTCAAAAGGACACCCAGAGAGAGAGAGAGGGTGGGGTAGGGGTGGGGGGAGGTGGGTCTGTCTTAGAAAGAACAGCCATGTCAAAAAGAAAATCCTGTTTTTTCTGTGGTATGAACAAATCTGTCGATAGGGCAGTGACACCTATCCGCCAGAACAACACAAGCGCTTTCAGAGCGTGTTTAAATTGTGCCAATGCATGCATATATACATTCCCTTTTATCACTGCGAGCTGATGGGACGAAATTGGTGTTTTGGGTTTTTTACGAGAAGGTCTGACGCATGTTTTGTATATATTCTATTGCTGTGGTTTTGTTTTGTAAGTGTGGCTTATTATTTTTGTGTTATTGCGGACAATCTTGTCATTCTGATGTCGTCAATATTGAAACTTATTCCTGGTGTACATTTAACGGACTGTATTTTGGATTGTTAATGACGTGACGAAGGACAAATGGAAATTATGTTTGACGCCTCTTTATTTCGCTACCTATCTTTTCCTTCCAGCCCCTCGGTTTTTTTTTGTTCAGTTGTGAATGTCCGGGTGAATTGTTCGTGGGTAACGGGACTAAAAATCAGCATGATTCGACTTGATTCCGCCTCACAGCGGGGCCATTTTGATGGGCTGGTCAAGTGGTCAGGGTTGGTGTGAGTGACCCTTTAACGGACCGTTATCAGCCAGTGGACAAGCGGGGAGACGGCAGATGATGAGAACACCGATAGCTGAAAACATATATAACAGCCTTGGTCATTCGCAACGCCCCTTTTTGCCGGATATCTCGACTCTCTCCGCCAGTGTCTTTTTTTTCCACTACGATCGTTTCGTTTTATCATTTTCTTGTTTTCCTGTAGTGTTATATCCACACCGTCTCTCCAGTCTTCTCGTTCAACTCGTCTGATAACCCGTGCTTGTTCAGTGCGAGTGTCAAAGCAGACGGACGATCGTCCATATCATTATCAGTCCAACGTGTGATAGCAAAGCACAAGTATTGGGCAAAGCCTCACACAGTGCGGGTTGCTAAAACGCTGACGAAAACCAATAATATCCAAAGTAACCGAAAGTAGCGTAAGTTGAAGAATTCTTCACTTCTTTCTTTCGTGTTGTTTACTGAATCACTACAGTGCTCTAACTAAAGCCAAATTTGTCAACTAAACAAATACATTGCGAATGTGTAGGAAGTGATTGTCGAACCGGTAACGCCCCCTTTTCGCTACCGCGAGTTAAAAGAGTAGAGACAATAACAGTCTATATTGTGTACCTTCAGTGACCTAATTTTGATGGGTACAACCGTGTTGCTTCGATAATCTGTTATCACACAGGAAATATTCTCAACCGATTTTCTGCCTTTGTTGTTTGAGAGAGAGAAAAAGTGTATGTTTTATTTGAGAAGCCATTGCAGAAGTTCGAGAGAAATTGTGTCTCAAAAGATGTTGGAGTAATCTTTTGTTTTGGGGTTATTTATTTATATCAATTATCTCGCTCGTATTCCATCGAACACTTACGCAAAAGAGGAGAACTCCTTCAGTAGAGTTGCTTGATAGTGCCAGAGCTAAGCCAGTATGCCCGTTGCCAGCACTGCTCTAGCACCCAAAGGGAGGGGTAGAGGCAGAGGTCGTTGGGCCGGGGATCCTAACCCATCAGTTGGCTCCAAAGCCAGAACAGTCACTGTTACTCCTGCTCCTTCCACGTCCATTGCGAAGAACAATGGGGACATAACCCTTCATCAAAGCTCCAATGCGGCGGATAAGTTACCCTCAACCCCGACTGGTAGAATGAATGGAGACAGTGCTCCATCCCTGGCTGTAAGACCCACAGACAGCGTAGATGCCACCCCTCCCTCTATTGTGCGTGTCCAGAGAGACCCGTCTCGGAACATTCCGCCAGGAAAGACTGGAGAAACTTCTCTCCCAGCGCATGCCAATACACAGAAGCCTCATTCCACAGTTCTACAACGTGGAGGCAATACAGGAACTCCCCAGACACCAAACTCTTGGTCACAGAATGTCCATCCTCCGACGTCATCACCTGCGGACAATGTAGGAACCACGAGGCCTTCAGTCAACCATGCCCAAGGAGATCCATCCATAGCCACACGAGTCACCAGGGATCCACGACCTTCCAGAGCCTTGATGCACACACACAGCCAGGCCCAGACCTGGCCCCCAAACAACGGAGAAAGCCTCCGAAGAGACACGACTCCAAACGTTCACCCTAAACAGGTTTTGTCCCCTGCAGACTCCCCAAGGCGGAAGACGTCGCCCAAACTGCCCAGGGACGCGGAGACACCCCCAAATCATCGTTTTGACGGTGCGTTCACGCGCAAGGTTCAAAACTGTGGTTCACCCACCAGTGTAGCAGTCAGCCACGTGAACGTAGGGGTGGAGAGAGCGCAAGTTCGCAACGCGCAATCCCCGAACCACGGCGAGGGCGCCCCGCCCTCCAGCCCACGAGGCCCGGACAAGGGCCCCCCGGGGTCCCCCGTGCAGGGAGGAGGAACAACGTCCCCGGGAAGCCTGAGGTCCCATAGCTCCTTATCCTCCGCCCATGCCAGTCCCCGAGGGAAGGGGTTTGAGAGAGGAGAGGGAGGAGGAGGAGGAGACGTTGGCTCCGCCCCTGCCCCTCCCAGCCCCCGGGGCAAAGACTGCAGCGGTAACTCGGACTCCTCTGCTGACGATGCTGGTGAGTCCTCTGGCCTTGTCTGGTTGTGTGCGTGGGGGGGGGGGGGGGGGGGGGGGGGGGGAGAGAGAGGGAGAGAGAGAGAGAGAGAGAGAGAGAGAGAGAGAGAGAGAGAGAGAGAGAGAGAGAGAGAGAGAGAGAGAGACGAGAGAGAGGAGCTACGCTGCGCATTCCTGTTGCGTTGTGTTGTATCGCAGTTGTATTGTGTTGTGTTGTATTGTATTGTATTGTATTGTGTTGTATTGTATTGTGCTGTGTTGTATTGCAGTTGTGTTGTGTTCCATTGCAGTTGTATTGTGTTGTATTGTGCAGTGTTGTATTGTGTTGTGTTGTATTGTGTTGTGTTGTATTGTATTGTATTGTATTGTGTTGTGCTGTGTTGTGTTGTGTTGTATTGCTGTTGCGTTGTGTTCCATTGCAGTTGTGTTGTGTTGTATTGCGTTGTGTTGTATTGCATTTGTGTTGTGTTTAATTGCAGTTGAATGATCTTACTGTATATATCTATCTATCCGTCTATCTATCTATCTATCTGTTTATCTGCCTATCTATCTATCTATCTATCTATCTATCTATCTGTCTATCTATCTATCTATCTATCTATCTATCTATCTATCTATCTATCTATCTATCTATCTATCTATCTATCTATCTATCTATCTATCTGTATGCATGTATGTCTGTCTGTTTATCTCTCTCTCTATGTGTCTCAATGTTCATTTATAGTATTAGTTATGTATTGCATGCTTAGAACCAAGGACAGAATGGAAGACTAGGCCCAGCCTAAATTCTTTTCCTTGTAAAATAAAGTTTCTGAGTTCTGAGTTCTGAGTTCTGTCTCTCTGCCTGTCTATCTATCTGTTCTGTCTATCTGTTCTGTCTATCTGTTCTGTCTATCTGTCTATCTATCTATCTATCTGTCTGTCTGTCTGTCTCTCGATCTATCTATTTATCTGTCTGTCTATCTATCTACCTATCTACTTAGGACAAGGACAGTTAATAAGCATCGACTATGTAATATCTTCATTTTTGGAATATAAAGTTATCAGCGCCAGTGTTTATCCAACTTTCTTTATATGTATCAATCTGTCTGTCCATATGTCTGCCTGCCTGCCTGCCTGACTGACTGCCTGCCTGCCCTGTCCATTTAATTATCTGTTTACCTTTCTTTCGCTTTTTATTGATGTCATTGAAGCCCAATTAATCTGAGGCTGGCTGTTAGGAACACAATGGTCATAAACGTAGTTCGCTGGCTCATTACGTGCGAAAACAAAGATGGCGATAAAGAGAGGGAGAACGACAGATAGAGAGATAGGCACGAAAACAAAGAGATACACTACAACACTTCAAAATGGTTTAATTAACATCGGCATAACACGCATTAAAGACCCTGCACGTCACGTGTCAAAATCACGGTTTTCACGTGTTTTCCCTCTTATAGCTAGTAAGGAATCTTAAGGAATCTTCATAGCATAAGAGGGAATGTGACACGTGACGTGCGGGGTCTGACCCACTGGATTAAGTCCCTTGTTTTTTTCTGGGTCGAGGCTGCTCTTTCAAGTGATGTCTCGTTTTCGTGCATGAGGAAATTTGCATGGGAGCCACACTCGGTCAAAATACGATTTCTTACCAGCGAGAGAGGGAAACACGTGAAACCCGTGATTTTCACTCGCGGACCTGGTGGGTCTTTAATTAAAGTCACGGGGACTCGGAGGGGGGGGGGGGGGGGGGGGGGGTTCCGCAGCGTATCAATTATATGATTAACATAGCAAAACAATAAGAATACAAAAAAATAAGTCTACTAAAGTGAAACACGTGACCCGTTGCAGAAAACACTCGTAATTCATAACCACAGACTTATCCTGGAGAGAGAGAGAGAGAGAGAGAGAGAGAGAGAGAGAGAGAGAGAGAGAGAGAGAGAGAGAGAGAGAGAGAGAGAGAGAGAGAGAGAGAGAGAGACGAGAACGAACGAATCTTTTTTTAAATCTGAGGGGGTAGGTGTGCGTGTGTGTGTGGAGAGAGAGAGAGAGAGAGAGAGAGAGAGAGAGAGAGAGAGAGAGAGAGAGAGAGAGAGAGAGAGAGAGAGAGAGAGAGAGAGAGAGGGGGGGGGAGGGGAGAGAGAGAGAGAGAGAGAGAGAGAGAGAGAGAGAGAGAGAGAGAGAGAGAGAGAGAGAGAGAGAGAGAGAGAGAGAGAGAGAGAACGAACGAATCTTTTTTAATGTTGGAAAAAGAATGTTCATGTTGTAACTATTTTACTCTTGTATAATTAATTGTGTGCGAGTGTGCGTGTGCGCATGCATGCATGTGTGTGTGTGTGTGCGCGCGCGCGCGCGCGCGCGCGTGTGTGTGTGTGTGTGTGTGTGTGTGTGTGTGTGTGTGTGTGTGAGTAAGGAAGTAAGAGAACGTTGTGTGTAAGCATCGTGCTTATTTTACTTTCTAATGATTAATTATTTGTTTGCCTTTAATGTTCTTGTTATCAATGTAAAGCGCACTGAGCTCATGTGAGAAAGAGCGCTATATAAATTCCCATTATTATTATTATTATTAATACACGCTTGTTTACATCTCGCCAACAACTAAGAAGAGCATATTAGAAAGGGGGGGGGGAAGGAGATGTTCAAAAGTAGATCAATGCACGAATGACAAATATTTGTAAATACCAATTATCCACACAGCCACACACATACACACAGACATATACACAACAGCTACACGCACACATTCATGCAAATACACACACACGCACGCGCGCACACACACACGCACGCACGCGCACGCACACACGCGCACACACACACACACACACACAGACACAGACACACACACACACACACACACACACACACACACACACACACACACACACACACACACACACACACACACACACACACACACACACACACACACACACACACACACACACTGTACCAACATGCATCGTGAAAGAGGGGGGGGGGTAAATCTAGACGCAACACACATACAAAGAAGAAGAAGAAGAAGAAGAAGAAGAGAGAGAGAGAGAGAGAGAGAGAGAGAGAGAGAGAGAGAGAGAGAGAGAGAGAGAGAGAGAGAGACAGAGACAGAGGCAGAGACAGAGACAGAGACAGAGAGAGAGACAGAGACAGAGAGAGAGAGAGAGAGAGAGAGAGAGAGAGAGAGAGAGAGAGAGAGAGAGAGAGAGAGAGAGAGAGAGAGAGACAGACAGACAGAGACAGAGAGAGAGAGAGAGAGAGAGAGAGACAGACAGACAGACAGAGAGACAGAGAGTTTTGGTTTGACCCCATTGTTTGGGTCTACCGAACAAGAATGTAACACTTTGGGGCAAGAGCTATAGTAAAGTGAGAGTGAGAGCAGTACAGTGGTTTTTCTTTCGTGAAAGACTATAACTTAATAATAATAATAATAATAATAATATTATTTCAAAAAAAGCCACAAAACACCAATCCTTTCAAGCTTTCGAGATTTTTATTATCTCTTCATCAGGAAAATGAGTTTAACACTGACAAGAGATATTAAAAAAAGGTACAGCTAAAACGTTTATAAAACTTTTCTGTGTCCAATGTATGTATGTGTGAACCTTAGAAACAAAACCAGTCAACGTTAACTTTATGTAATGTTCCGTGTTTAATAAAAAAATAAAAATAAAAAAATATAAAAAAATTGTGCTGATTTACTTTTTCTCCCAATGGGGGAGGGACAGTGCCTTATGCAAAGACAGCTGTTTCGATCTGTGAAGATCTCATCAGTTTGCATGATCGGCCTGCAATCTGACTGTCCAGTCTTGAAGAAACTTGAAGAAACACAGCAACACCGTTCATAAGACGAGTGAATTGTCGATGCATTACGACGTTCTGAGGGGACATTTTGAGGCCTCGTTTGAAACCATTGCACGACTCCGGCAGTGCTGCAGCTTTGGGGACTGTGTGCCCTGTGAGGACTAGGCCTATCCCTGCCCCAACACCAATCGTCCTGAAGTCCTCTCAGCCAACAGAGTGGGGACGTATCTTGGGCTAGGCATCTCCACCATAAATACATTTTAAACTCGGATTTCCAGAATAGCTGTGGGGTTGGGTTTTTTCTCTTCTTTTTTTCTCTTTTTTTCTGGGGACGAAACGCACGCACGCGCACAAAGCCAACTAATGAGGTTAGATAGTGATGGCGAGTGACTCACAGGTTTATCACCTTCACACGGTTATCAATCAAGGTCATTCCCTGCTGATCTTGTGAGACTAGCGCTCCTCCACCTCTTCGCATAGCTTCGATGGCGAATTCACCACCACCACCCTCCCTCCCCCCTCCCTCCCCCTCCTCCCTCCCCCTCGAGTCTGTTTGTTTGTTTGTTTGTTTGTTTGTTTGTTTGTTTGTTTGTCCCAAGGATATCTCCCGAACCGCTTGACCGAATCACTTCAAATTGTGTATGGTAGTGTGTCCCCATGAGAGGAAGGCATCCGCGTAAAACTCTTCGCCGTCCTGACCTTGACCTTGGCGTATGACCTTGAAAACCGAAAATCGTTAAGGGGCCATAACTTCTACACCGTAGGTCCTAGAGTCTTGAAACTTGGCATGGAGATACTTTGGCTTATGGCCGTTATGATGATGGCATACCGATCAAGGTC
>CM065701.1:37794351-37801851 GCA_017654935.2 Phymorhynchus buccinoides
CGAAGCTTGAAACCGCAGGATGCGAGTCAGCCACTTGCAAACATTTATTTTTTTGAAAAATGAGGGGTGGCCAATAGCCACAAACTGATAGAACTTGCAAAATGTGACGTAAAAATATAAATGACATCAATTTTAGAATGACGCACAGTGTTCTAAGTGATATATATGTCTACTCAAACACACGAGGCGAGAGCTGGGGATCTACCTGATGGTAGAGTAACTTTCCCTGTTCGACCGATAGAATTAGGCAAGATCACACTCCCACACACCATGAAATTGCTCCCATTAATTATTTCCGAACAATTCCTATTATCACATCCTATTATTTATTGGCGTGTGACATGTAAGCTATGAAAGAGCAAGGGTCCCTAATTTAGTTAAAATTTACAAACCCCTAGACTCCAGAGGCACTGACACATATTTTGGCCGAGTCTGGGTAATATGTTTTTTAAAAATAGAGCTTTTTATTTACAAAAGGAGAACACTTGTACTAGGGGGGGGGGGGGGGAAAATCCAGGGGAGGTAACTCATGATTGGAGGGTAAAAAAATAGACCGCGTGCCACAAACTATTGCGATTTCGCGCTTGTTTAAAAATAGATAGAGACTATCCCCCCTCTGTTCCGATGTTCTATTTAGAGGGACCCCTCTCTTTAATGGTGCATCAAAATGATGTAGGGGAAGACGGGGTAAAAAGCGCATGGGCGGGTAAGAAGCCCACCCCAATTATCTCATGAAATAAAGAAAATTTCAGTCAAATTTGCCCATGAGACGAATGCTAGACATTAACGTTCGTCTCATGGGCAAAATGAGACTGAAATTTGCTTCATTTCATGAGATAATTGGGGTGGGCTTCTTACCCGCCCATGCGCTTTTTACCCCGTCTTCCCCTATGTTGTAGTAAAAACAGGTTAAGAGTTGTGTTTAAATATTAGTTTGTTCTTTGGGATGTTCAACTTGCTTTAAAAATGGCGGCCGAACGATGACTGGTTGAGAAATTCCGCCAGCCAGACTATTAGAGCCCACTCCTCCGTACTGTTTAGAAGCATGATTTACTTTGTAAAAGCAATGTTTATAGTTTTCAATTTGCATATTAATGGTTCAAATTCCGTAGTAATATTTGTACAGGAATCAAATAGGTGGTGTATATTGAGGGTTTTCCCACACTCGCATGTGGTTTCTACAAATTTACAAGGATATGATTGTGTTCTGAGTCTAAAAATTTGATAGTTTAATATTTGTCGGGGTACCGGATTTTCCCATGGCTGCACTTTTAGCTGCTCTGCCGTCCTGATCAGTTCCAGAGTGCTTGGCTGGAACTGTTTATAGTGAAGATGCCTAGTCCAGGGTACACCCCCACTCTCCCCACCAAGAGGAACCCCCCCCATGGCCAACAAATCCCCCAGCACTACGAGTCGGCGCAAATTCCTCCTAGTTAGAGAATCATGGTCATTATTCACCAAAAAGACTAATTACGCTTTACACTGATTTTCCATTATTATCGTGCGTTCATCAGTTAGTGCACAGTTTTCATTCTCACCTCATCTGTAGCTTTACAACGGGCCCCCAATATATGTGTTTCCAGATGCCAAACAAGTAGCTGAAATGGAGAGAGGGGGGAGCAACCACTCCAGAAAAAGAGCCCGGGAAAGAAGTGAAGTGCTATTTTATTAATTATTTTCCCCACAGCTTACTGCAACTCTCAAACTCTCGTGTAACCAGCAATGGCCTTCGTGACGCTTCACTTTGGACAGAGGAAAGCTTGATTCTTTGGGTGAGACTTGAATAATAAATCCTGTCCTCTATTGATTCTATCTTCGTTTGCTCTCTCTTCTGGAGTAGAGATTTCGCCCGCAATGAAACTCCTGACCACTTTTACAATGTGGAGAAAATCCACAATCCGACTGTCGTTGTCGTCTTCTTCTTCTTCTTCTTCTTCTTCTTCTTCTTCTTCTTCTTCTTCTTCTTCTTCTTCTTCTTCTTCTTCTTCTTCTTCTGTCTTCCTCCTCTCTCAAATCAATGGTTAACATAATGTAGAATAATCATAATAATAGGCCCTTATTGATTTTTTTGGGACCACAATGTAGTATGTTATCGATTCTGACCAATCAGTGGTGAGACCGTTGGAGAACCAATCAATGATATTGGCTGAAAATAGAAACATTGAGTTTCTGTATTGTATTGTACTACTGTGTTGCACTGTGTTGCATTGTGTTGTATTGTCTTGTACTGTTTTGTTTTGTATTGCATTATTTTGTATTGCATTATTTTGTATTGTATTGTATTGTATAATATTCGCGTCACAAACACTCGTCTCTAAGAAATTCGGGCTGCTCCCACCTAGAGAGCGTGTCGCCGCGAGTGCAGCATCACATTTTTGTTTTCAATCTTTTCCCCCATTAATATGTGTGACTGAACGACGAAGTTGGGGTGTGGAGGTGGGGTGGGGGTGTCAATTGACAGCTCCTCCCTGTTTCCATCTTAACACTACATACGATTCGCTGTCAATGCGATGCGATTGTGACGATGTGAGTCATGATTCACGTGAATATTCATGTATTGGGTCTACTTGAGTATATAGAGAACCGAAAGTAGTAGAATTATTTTTAGACGGAAGTATTTCACGTGAATCATGACTCACACCGTTATGCCGTGAATCGCATCGCATTGACAGCGAATCGTATGCAGTGTAGCAGGCTTTTTAGTTAATTTAAAACGTTCTTTTGCGTGTAATAACCGTGCACAGCTCAGGCTGGTGACAGAGAAAGCGAGGCAAGACAGTTATCCTGTCTCTCTTTGATCTATGATAATATCAATAGACGAAAAAAATCATAAGGAAGTGGGGGGTAAGAGGGGGATAGTGGGGTAGGTGGATATGGGTAGGGGGGGTAAGGGGTAGGGGGGTATGGGAGGGGGGGTAGTAGGTGAAAATGTTCGGGGATTGATTTGGGGAGAAGGGGAAACTGGAATGCTGAAGCAAAACGAATGGATAAACATTTTCGATGTTAATTAGATCAAAACCAATTTCTGGGTTTTTTTATTGAAAAGAAAAAAACCCTGTTATTTCAGACTTGTTAACGTGGGTTACATAACACACGCGCGCGCGTGTATAGTGTACACACAAACACACACGCGCACGCGCGCGTACACACACACACATTCACACACACACACACACACACACACACAAACACACACACACACACTACATATACGTGCGCACACATATTTCTTTTGAATGCAATAAATAAATAAAAACATCAATCAGGTCGTATAAATGTGTATACAGTGGAACCTCCCTATTAAGACCTTCAACAATCATCCAAAATGAGGTCTTATAAGGGAGGGGTCTTATAAGGGAGGTAATTTTAATACTTACAAAGAAGGGCAAGGTCTCAGAGAAGTAGGTCTTATATGGGAGGGAGTCTTATAAGGGAGGTTCCACTGTATTTCTGCATTAACCTTTATTATAAGGCAAAGAAATGAAGCCATTTTATTTCAGAGATACGTTGATAATAAAATAAAATATGAGAGAGAGAGAGAGAGAGAGAGAGAGAGAGAGAGAGAGAGAGAGAGAGAGAGAGAGAGAGAGAGAGAGAGAGAGACTTGAAATCTTTAATGAGGAATAGCTCAATAAGCATAAAATGCTTCTTTTCATGAGGTCCTCAAACAAAAGGAATCATCCATAAACAAGCGAAAACACAAGGCCAAGGGCAAAATGTAACAATAATAAAAACAGTAATAGGGGAAGACGGGGTAAAAATCGCATGGGCGGGTAAGAAGCCCACCCCAATTATCTCATGAAATGAAGCAAATTTCAGTCTCATTTTGCCCATGAGACAAGCGTTAATGTCTAGCATTCGTCTCATGGGCAAATTTGACTGAAATTTTCTTTATTTCATGAGATAATTGGGGTGGGCTTCTTACCCGCCCATGCGCTTTTTACCCCGTCTTCCCCTACAACACATTAAATAACAATCAAAATAATAAGGTCAGGCACGGAAATACAAATCGATATAATAAACAGAGAGAGAGAGAGAGAGGGGGGGAGAGAGAGGGAGAGAGAGAGAGAGAGAGAGAGAGAGAGAGAGAGAGAGAGAGAGAGAGAGAGAGAGAGAGAGAGAGAGAGAGACCGACAGAGAGAGACAGACAGAGAGAGACAGAGAGGACAAGACACACGCGACCAGAGACAGAGACTAGAGACAGACAAACAAGAAGAAGCAGTCCAAAAGGTTGTATAGTGAAGACGGGGTAAAAATCCCATGGGCGGGTAAGAAGCCCATGCCAATTATCTCATGAAATAAAGAAAATGTCAGTCAAATTTGCCCACGAGACGTATGCTAAACATTAACACTCGTCTCATGGGCAAAATGTGACTGAAATTTGCTTCATTTCATTGATGAGGTAATTGGCATGGGCTTTTTACCCCGTCTTCATCTAATCATGTTGATAGTTATACTGAGGGACAATAACAGTGGGGACATAGAGGGAATGGGTTCTGAAGAGGAGCTGATATTAATAAATAAATTTGCTTATCCCAAGCAGAGCGCAATAGACACGTAGAACTAATATAAACGCACAATAGATGCGTCTTTTAGAGTTCTGAATTGCCTGGAAGGGAAAGGAAAGGACTGCTGTGAAAGTGGCCACTGTCGCGTTTCTTAATCGCAAGACTTGTTTTGGCGAAGCGAATTTAACTAGCGGCTTGCCTTTGGGAAAGAGAATGACGAGTTGTATTATTATTAAGTATTATTAGGTAATTTATAGTCACAGAGGCATATCTGTGAAGTTCGGGTTGCTCCCACCTGGAGAGCGCGTCGCAGCCAGAGGCGCGCCACCCATTTTGTTTGTTTTTTGCAGCGATTTTTTGTGTGATTGATGAGGAAGGAAAAGGGTTGTGTGTAAATGTTGACCAAATGACAACTGTTTCGTTGCCACTGGGTTTAACGTGTGCTAAGTGCATGGGCACACGGGACCTCGGTTTATCGTCTCATCCGAAAGACTCCACGTTCAGACCGTAAGGCCTAGTGCCAAAAGTGAGAGGAAAATTCCCCTGTACCCAGGTTCGAACTCGGGTTTATTTGACACGAAGCGAACGCGTTACCACTGTGCCACTCTACACCTATGTATGTGTGTGTGTCCAAGAATATTTTTCATTTTGTTGGAAAACCTATTTCCGTAGTCCCTCAAGACCAAGCATATGCTGCTCACTAAAAGTAGGGGATGTGTTTTGTAAGATGAACCATGGGGTTCAATAAGGAAATTATAAGTTCTATTCAATTTGAAAACAAAAATATGTTATTCCTTGAACATAAAATCGAAGACTAAAATTAATTTTGAAACATCACGTGATTGCCAGAGAAGACGGACATCAATGGGTGCAATGTCCAAAAATTAACAAAAATAGTCATATAAAACAGTTGAAAATGTGTTGGACCACGGTTTCCTGCCAGGCACAGTGGGTCATTTGATTGAGCATGGTACCTTGTAGACCGTGGGAAGGTCTGGGTTTCGCGGATGTGAAGGTGATCTTGCACAAAACTTGTTCAGTGGAGACGCGAATTGTCATTTTGGAGGTTAAAATCTGCCCAACGCTTTCAATTCAGCTTGCACCATTGTAACGGTCATAAGAGGATTTAGGGACGCCGAGAAAAAACCCATTAATCCTCCAGAAAATCTTCAGGAGACTGTTCCAGAGCATGAGAAAACATTGGCTTGAGTGCCTGGTTGCAAACAGTGGCCCAACAATCTGACAACTGTGTAAAGGTGTTTTGTGATTTCGAATAACACACCCAGCGATGTTTATCGCCTCTGGCAGTCACGTGACATTTTAAAATTCATTTTTGTCTTCGATTTTACAGTCAAGAAAGGCTGAACTATCATTTTCACATTAAATGAAACTTATGGTCTGGTTATTGAACCCATGATGATATTGCAAAGTCAATATCCCCTACTGTTTGTCAGCAGTATTATGCTTGATCAGTATCACCCAAATGAAATAAGATAGGACAGACCCCGGACCCATATTCTTGATCAGCATGACCCAAGGAAAGAAGAGGGGCACAATTTGTCAGACTCCAAGACCCATATTCTTGATCAACATCACCCAAGAAAAGAACAGAGGCACACTTTCAACAGTGCAGACCTCTTCCAAGGAAATGTAGGGAGGTTGAATAAGTGAAGGAAGCAAGAGTAAGTCGAGAAACTAGCTACTAAATGAAAAACTCTCAGATGCTAATCTAAGCCCATTCAAGGCACTACTGCCTCAAAACCAGCATCATAAGTTACCTAGGAAAACATATTTGAAAACAAAAATGAGTAGGCTAGACGGAGAGAAAAAAAAACCACTTCTTTCAGAGAACCAGTTTTGACAGCATTGTTTGAAATTTGATTTCTAATTTCAGCAAAGATCCACTTTAGATAGGTTGTTGCGGTACAATTTGTTCAAACGGTACAAAATGTCCAAACTTGGAAATTTGTCTTACTTTGGACATTTTGTTCCACCATATCATTGTACCGCATCACAGTCCCCTCATGTTTATGGCTTTCAGTCTGAAAGCGTGGTTCTTTATATTATGAAACTAACCCCAACCTGATACTTGCTTTCCCAAGCAAGGCAGAAAATGTTCAATGAGAAAATGTGTTGGGGGTTATTCCTTAAACTGCAGTATTACTGACCTTTTAAAGGGGCACCCGGATGGGTACTTTTTTGAAAGAAACACGTCGAAATCACTAGGGAAAAAAACCTTTACAGAGATCGCAACACTCACTTTGCTCTGGTTTCCTAGAAATCAGACCGTCAAATCGGCGATTCCTCTTTGGCGGAAGTAAGAATTTTTTCAATGAAAGACAAGGCATGTGCCTTCTCTTTTCTAATGGCCGCCTGAGTCGTTTTAATTAGGCCAAATATTTTGCACGAAATGTCCACAATGCAAGCCTTTATGTTATAGTTTCTGTTTGCCAAAAGGAGTTTCGCTCACAACAACAAAAATAGCTCCCTCCCCACCCTTTCAAAAATGGCGGGTCTTCTGTCATTCAGGTGTATCATCACGCTTTTTAACGATTTATTGAAAAAAAGGGCGGAGAATTTTTCCCAAATGAGTAAGTACGAAAAGGTTTATTCACCAAATGAAGTGTTTTGACCAAGTTTCGTGATTGGCTCGGGTCCACCTTTAACCCTTTCGTCGCCAGCCATTTTTCAGCCCCAAAAATACCATTAACCTAACTGGGTAGAGAAAATAAAATATCTGCAATATTGCAAATTCCTCTGTGACACGTATAGCATTAGGCCTATCCTTACCTCCCAAAATTAAGAAAATAGGATCTTTGGATAACAGACCCTGATTTGATGCCTTTTAGTGACATGAGTCGTAAACCATTGTAGTGCTAAAATGCAACATTGGCGGTGAAAGGGTTAATGCTTTCCCAAGTTTGCAAGGCGAGAGACAATTCTAGTTTTGTAGAATTCGAGAAACGATTCTCGGCTGTACGTTAGCGGCTAT
>CM065701.1:37806851-37811851 GCA_017654935.2 Phymorhynchus buccinoides
GTCTGTGCGTTTTTCCGTTAACAGCATAACAGATTTTAATCCACTTCAGTGGCTATCACCTAAGCACTTTTTCTTTTCAAGTTGGGCTTTAACTTCTTGTTGCGTGAACAATGTTGTGTTAAGCAGGTCAAGAAAGGACTGGCATTCTTTACTGCGTCGCTGATTTTAGTTGTGTGTGACCGTCTTACGAAGGATAGAAGTAACTGTGATCCAAAGTGCGTTCGAAATTCAAACTCCCAAATCCAGCCGGGTTTGAAACGAATGCGTTTTCCTTTCGATTATTGCAAAATTGAAAGTTAGTTTCCTTTATAGCATGGTGCCAGGGGTTATTCCCCTCTTTTTTTTTTTGCTTTCTAACCTTTTTTTTTTCAGGGGGAAAATATGTTTGATGGCATTCACATTTATTCTCTCCCAGAACGAACGATTAACTATCGTTCACTCATGTAACAATGTTTTCCAGTCATTTCCCCTCGCGCCCCATTTGTGTTCAGCAGTCACGTTCAACAAGCCCTCTTTTGTCCCTGCAACAAAAACAGACATGGCCGCCACAACTTAAGCGCGGGAACGTGAGGTCGTCTTAATACCGGGATCTGGGCGAAGAAAGGTCGCATTCATTGGCATTGTTGGGGAATTTGAGCCCTTCGATCTGTCGGGGAATCGAAGGGTGCCACTAAGGCTTCGCTGGAGCCTTTATTCGGCTTCCATGCTTTGTTGATGGCTAGTTAGGCGTCTCCCTCCCGACGATTGCGATAAAGCTTTTGAAAGCGCAAGTCAAACGCTGGTTCAAGCCGAAATAGACTGATTGCTGGAAATAAACGTTACATGGAGGGGTGAGGAGGGGAGTAAGGGAAAGTGGAAAGAGTTTCATGTTTCGAGTTAATTGCACCAGTCTTGAGTTCAGCGAAGTAATATATTATACGCCCGCCCGGCAGAAGCCCCAGTTTTGCCTTGCTACGCTTGATTAACACGATAAAATATTGCTGATTGTATCGATCAGGTATCGAGGATTTACCGACTTTTAGCTACCAGTATTGTTCACATAGGATCAGTGGGCTAAGTCCATTGTTTGGTGTTTGATTTCTAGGTGGAGTCAAGTCTCTTTTTACGTTTTTTCTACTTCAGTCTCTTATCGTTTGCACACTAAGGCTTTGCCCCTTTAGAGGCTTCCAGAGAGAAAGAGAGAGAGAGAGAGAGAGAGAGAGAGGCGAGAGAGAGAGAGAGAGAGAGAGAGAGAGATAAGAGAGAGAGAGAAAGCGATCAAAGAAGTCAAACACCACTAACTGTGTATACTTTAAGCCGAAAAAATAAAAGTAAAAGATTGTGCTGGTTTACTTTTTGTCCCAATGGGGAATAATAGTGTATGAGCAAGGTACATAGAGAGATCTCTTTCGAATTATGGAATTCTCGTCAGTATGTATATCTGCTAACAAACACTATCTTGTGGATCAACCCCAACAGGAAGACATTTCTATAAAAAGAATGGCATCCTTTATGGATCCACCACTATTAACAGTGGCATTTTAAGCTATAAAGCGTTTTCAAGCCACATTTGTACAGTGCATGGAGAGTTGGTAGTGTTTTGTGGTATAATTTGCTCATAAGAGAGAGAAAGAGAGAGAGAGAGAGAGAGAGAGAGAGAGAGAGAGAGAGAGAGAGAGAGAGAGAGAGAGAGAGAGAGAGAGAGAAACTTGAAAACAAAATTTATTTTCAAAGGATATAGATTTTAGGCAACGCCTATTCTCCAATCTGTCCTAGATATAAATATACTAACACATAACATAAACATGAGAGAGAGACAAATGACAACTTGTATTGACAATGACTTACAGTCTTGCCCATGAGAGAGAGAGAGAGAGAGAGAGAGACAGAGAGAGAGAGAGAGAGAGAGAGAGAGAGAGAGAGAGAGGCAGACAGACAGACAGACAGAGAGACAGACACACAGACAGACAGACAGACAGAGAGAGAGAGAGAGAGAGAGAGAGAGAGAGAGAGAGAGAGAGAGAGAGAGTTTGTCGGAAGCAGATGTTGTTAGGAGTGAGAGGCAGATTTTTTTCTGTATGTGTGTTTATCTCTGCTGATTCCCCCGAAGACGGAGTGTGGCTGTCTACGTGGCGGGGTAATCAAAAACGGTCACATACGTAATGTTCTCATCCCCAGCTGATGCATTTGTACCATAGTGTTCAAGTGCTTCGGCTGTTGGGATGATCCCTGGAGTCTTTTAGCCAGGGTATGTCAACAACAGCAACTCTCTCTCTCTCTCTCTCTCTCTCTCTCTCTCTCTCTCTCTCTCTCTCTCTCTCTCTCTCTCTCTTTATCTATCTATCTATCTATCTATCACACACACACACATCACACACACACACACACACACACACACACACACACACACACACACACACACACACACACACACATCTTAACCCTTTCTCCACCCTTACTTTTACTCCACCCCACCCATTCACACACACACACCCCACCCCACCCCACCCCCTCCCCTCCGCTACAAACAAGCGCAGCACTTAAAAAGAAACCCGAAACACCTAATGGGCTAGTAAATTCCCTAACTGCAATTTACGACATGAATATTCTCAAGAAACAGAACAACGTACTACTAGCACTGTCGCCTGACATCTCTTGTGGTTCCACGGAACGGTGCCAAGCACGCATACCCCCCCCCCCCCTCCTCCTCCCCCTCCGTTATCTCTCACTCACCCCATCCCCACCCCTATAAACGCCCAAAATCCTTGTGCCCTTTTGTCTGGCAATGGCGGCTAGTGCCATTAGACCTTGGAGTGAATGTGTACTGCAGTGACAGTGATTACCCCGTAAACTCTTTTAATTAGTCACCCATGTCTTTTTAAGTCCTCAGTGAATTCGAAAAATAGCCTAATCGTTAACGTGGACTTGACTACATTTTAATCTATTATTTTCTTGTAGACTAGTTCTTACTGGAAACCGCGAGTGAGGAATAGGCTTGTGACGTTAAATTCCGACATTGATTTTTCAATCGAGGTAACACTCTGATTTAAGCGCATTAACGTTTTGTTTTTTTCAAAAAGTAAACTAACGCCAATAGTTTGTCGCTAGTAGCGACATTTTGTTCCTGTTTTGTGTTAACCTAATCCTTTACAAAAGAGGTTGAATTGTACACCTTGATTCAAAATATCGAGCAAATGGCTTGGTGAATATCTACACGAAAGCGTTGATGATCAGTAAGATGAAGATTTATAATGTCGTTAATAAGATTCGAAACAGAGACAATAGATTTGTTCTGACATATAGAAACAGATGGTAATTTCCTTCTGTGAGTGCTAAGGCACACACATATATATATACGCGCAAGTTCCGCGCGGAAACCCATGCGCAATCCGCAAAAAAAAAGTATCTGGAAGTAAGAAATATGAAAGAGAGTGCGCATTACACGCGGAAACCTATGCGTAATCCCATCCGCTTATTTCTTATATAAGTGCATGGGGTTTCCGCACGGAACTTTGCGGATCTTAATATCTCTTTGTACCATAGTGCGTGTGAAAAGCAGAATACCTCCACCAGTTTCAGTCTTTTTTTTTATTTAATTGAATACAAGATCATTCTGTTGTTGGGTTTGTTTGTACTTGTTAGTCCCCGAGCCGAAGGTTCGGGAACTATTGTTTCTGTCTGATCCGTCCGGCGTGCCTCCGTCCGTCCGGCGTGCCTCCGTCCGTCCGTCCGTCCGTCCGTCCGGCTATTCGTCCGTTTTTCTCAAAAACTATTCAGTGTATCATCATCAAGTTTGGTATACTAGTTTGCCAAGATGCAAGCTATCCACTGATGTATTTAGTTGTACATTAAGGTCAAGGTCGCGCCAGTTACGGGGTTCAAACCCCGAAACACATAATCGCTAATATCTCGCGACGTTTTGCATGTATTTCAATGCAGTTTTTTTCTCACAACATTTCTTGATGAATGATCTA
Organism: Phymorhynchus buccinoides; assembly: GCA_017654935.2. Lineage (NCBI taxonomy): Eukaryota > Metazoa > Mollusca > Gastropoda > Neogastropoda > Raphitomidae > Phymorhynchus > Phymorhynchus buccinoides. The sequence continues at coordinate 37,810,805 of CM065701.1, forward strand.
TAACACAGTTGTCATGAATTTTTCTGTGCGGGCGTGTGCGCATGATCGCGCGCGCTCAAATCACGGGTCCGAACACACATGCGCCATGAAACAGCTTTGTAGCTCTGTGGTTGACGCTCTCTCTCTCTCTCTCTCTCTCTCTCTCTCTCTCTCTCTCTCTCTCTCTCTCTCTCTCTCTCTCTCTCTCTCTCTCTCTCTCTCTCTCTCTCTCTCTCTCTCTCTCTCTCTCTCGATTTCGGAGTAGCTCAGCGTTGCACTTGTTGTTGTTGTTGTTGTTGTTGTTGTTGTTGTTGTTGTTGTTGTTGTTGTTGTTGTTGTTGTTGTTGTTGTTGTTGTTGTTGTTGTTGATGATGATGATGATGATGGTGATAATGCTGTTGATGATGATGATGATGATGATGATGATGATGATGATGATGATGACGACGATGATGATCACATCGTGGACAAGAAAATATAACGATTATGGATGACATTGTATTTGGAATAAAAAGAAAACGAAACAGATAGCAGTTTCACGATTCCCAATTCACACTGTTTACTGATCCAAACCTTCTGCCCATGTCAGAGGGGGGGTGGGGGTTACAAAAGGGAAAACAACTATGACAACAAATCGTCAGCACACAGAACTACATTATAAGCGAACATACACCCCAGAACAAAAAGCAACAATGGCAACAAATCAACATCGCCATAATCTGGATTATAAAGCGAACATACAGAAAAGCGCCAAAGATAGCAAATTGACAGTGCCAAAAGTTAACCCTTTCACCGCCAAAGTCGCATTTTAGCACCACAGTGATTTAACACCTATATGTCACTACAAGGCATCAAGTTGGGGTCTATTATCCAAAGACCCTATTATAGTCTTAGTTTTGGGAAGCAAGGATAGACCTTATTTTATATACGTCACAGAAGAATCCGAATATACAGCGTGATGGATTTTGTTCTCTACCCAGGTAAAGTTGATGGACAATTTGGGCTGAAATATGGCTGGCGGTGAAAGGGTTAAATCATGAAGCGAGCGAACGTGTACAAAAAGCATTG
>CM065701.1:37826851-37844351 GCA_017654935.2 Phymorhynchus buccinoides
TCCACATGGTTGACAAAGACAAAGCTGGAAAGTTAAGGATACGGTTGTATTAAACTGTGCCCCCCCCCCCCACCCCCACCCCCACCCCCCACCCCCGAAGACGGAGTGTGGCTGTACACATGGCGGGGGTAATAAAAAAAAAACCGGTCAACACGTGATGTTCTCATCTGTAGCTGATGCGTTTGTACCATATTCAAGGGTGCTTCCGCTGTGTTGGGATGATCTCTGGAGTGTTTTAGCCGGGCTAAGCCAACAGCAACATATTAAACTGTGTCAGTTTAGAATTATTAAGGAGAACTGAGAAGAAGGGTGGGGGTGGGATGGGGGGGACAATGGGTAGGCGAAGACGGGGTAAAAAGCCCATGGGCGGGTAAGAATCCCATGCCAATTATCTCGTGAAATAAAGCAAATGTAAGTCAAATTTTCCCATCAGACGAATGCTAAGCATTAACACTCGTCTCATGGGGAAAATGTGACTGAAATTTGCTTCATTTCATGAGGTAATTGGCATGGGCTTCTTACCCGCCCATGGGCTTTTTACCCCGTCTTACCCTAAGTATAGTGGAAGGGGGTGGGGGTAGGGGAGCGAACGTGACCGTTGTTCTATGTCGTGTCAAGCCTAAGAACAACAATGGCGGCTAACGAACCGAACACCCTTCCAGACAACTCTTGGTTAGGTAAGACTGTAACAACCGTTAGGTAAGAATGTGATGTCTGCGAATTTAGGACCGTTTATATAATATATGTCCACCATGATCGGATTGTGAGAATGAAAGCGTGTGTGGATGATGAATGGCATGGGAAAGTTGGGAGACAGAAAGTGTGTGCGTGCATGCGCGCGCTGGCATGTGCTTATGCACGTGTGTGGGGATGTGTGTGTGTTTGTGTCTGTGTGTATGTATGTATGTACGAACGTACGTACGTATGTATGTATGTATGTACTGTATGTATGTGTGCATGCGCGTGTAAATGATATGCTATGTTCGTCAGTGTGTGTGCTTATGTGCGTGCGGGCATGGGTATTGATGTGATTTGATTAAATGTATTTTTTGCAAAGCGCCATGAGCAGCTAGCCTGGAATGTGCGCTATATAAGTTTTCTTCATTATTATTATTATTATTATATATATATAAATATACCCGACGTCAATTGTTACACACGCACGAACACGCACGCACTAAGAGAGAGAGAGCGAGAGAGAGCGAGAGAGAGAGAGAGAGAGAGAGAGAGAGAGAGAGAGAGAGAGAGAGAGAGAGAGAGAGAGAGAGAGAAAGAGAGAGAGAGAGAGAGAGAGAGAGAGAGAGAGAGAGAGAGAGAGAGATCGCAGAGGGTGTAAAATCCTATCTCGCACAAATGCACAAATACCCCACCCCCACCCCCCCTCTGGAAGTTCTGTGCTTGTAACTTCCTCTAATCTGTCACTCTCTTTGACTCTGCCTCTTCCCTTTGCTTACTGTCATCAGGGTTTTTTCCCCTGCCTTAATGGTCCATTCTCCTGTCTTTTTTTTTTTTCAACACACTCTTACAAAGACTTTCTCCAGCCGAAGACGGACATGCTGTGTACTGGGCCTAACTATTTTTTGTTGGGCGCATAACGGCAGCATGACGCATCTGCGCTCATAATTGACAGACAACAACAGAACCATAAAAAAAAAGATGGTGGTGGTTGTTCAAAGAAAGAAGAAGAAGAAGAAGACTGTCTGAGCGATAGACGAAGGAAAAAAGTCTTGGCTTCCCCACACATACAATGGCCGTCCATGTGATAAGTCTTTTTACCAGAACTCGGCGTAAGGCGTAAACCCGTCAGCCATAAAAATGTAACCAAGGTCGTGCAGAGCTGGCACTTTCAAAAAAGTAGCGGTACCATAGCCGATGAGGTTTAACCGAGGCGTGGTTACTGCTACACATATCTGTATTGTTAAAAAAAAATCTGGACTTTACTGGTGTTGCACTGCCTCCAGGCATTGCCTCGAGTATTGTTCCCACCATCTTTGTATTTAAAAATGCCCCACATGGTCGAAAGACCGCAGAGGGCGTAAAATCCTATTTGGTCATGCAGAGCTTGAAACTGTGCAACCTGATCACGACATCTTATGGTGGAACTACAGGTGATGACTTTTCTGGTTCATTTTATTTCTTTTGATACAAAAATAAAAAGTGAAGACATAGAGTACTGAGGGGAGGTTGCGTACCCCTTAAAGACCCACCACGTCATGTGTCAAAATCACGGTTTTCATGTGTTTTCCATCTTATAGCTGATAAGAAATCATAAGACATTTTCCAAGCATAAGAGGGAATGTGACACGTGACGTGGGGGGTCTTTAAGGCATTGGAAAAATGACGTAAGTATGACGTGATTTCTCTAGTCTCTACGATTTCAAGGGGGCTTGTGGGGTGTACGCACGTACCCAACCAACGCGCAGACCTGTTAGTACTCTAATCCATTTTTTTCCGCTCGCGCGCTAGAGAGAGAAACAGACAGACAGAAAGAGAGAATGAGCTTGGCGTCGCTGACAAAATGCCTTCAATTGGAAAGCCACCTGGTATCAAGGGCTAAGATCTATAACTCCAACTAAACTGCTCTTGCGCTCGGCTAAAAAAAACAAGTATAGAGTATGCTTCCTATTTTGATCAAAGGAAGGAGAGGTTTCTCCCGTGTCCTGCAGAACTCGTTCTCTTGATTAATTCAGCAATATTGTTTGTTTTTGTTTTTGTTTGTTTTGGTATATTCTGGTCAAATAGACTTATCTCTGTGAAATTCGGGCTGCTCTGCCCCGGAGAGCGCGTCGCAGCAAGTGCAGCGCCTACCCTTTTTTTTGGGGGGGGGGGGTGGCACAGGGTGAGGAGGGGGTGTGGGCACACTTGGAAAACCTAGCTATCAATTTGGCCATACCAGGCAGCGGGATTTCTCCCTGCTCTTACGGACTTTCAACTGCCGTGGGGTTTTTACGAGCGTAAAGCGCACGGGTCAGGTTAGTTTTTTAAGTCCCCATCCGAAGGACTCTATATTGGTGTTAAAAGTCAAAGCATAATACAATGCAGAGACATTACTGAAGAATGTAATATTTATATTCACCGTAACATTCAAAGTAAGTGATGTAAGAGAGGCATTTACGTAAGAGAGGCGACCTGGCTATCTTGCACTTCAGTCACCACCACCAACGCCCCTCAAATGTTTGCATAAAATTGTATTTACTGAGAAGCAACATTCTGCCATTTAAGGGCAAGGGATAAGGTTAGGACCAGCCTAGGGTGTTTTTTCTCTATATAAAACTGGAAGAAGCAGACTTTGAAACTGAGGATCGTAGACAGGAAGGGGAATCTGACGTACAAGAGTGCCGGTGTCATGAGAAATAAGTAGCTCCCATGAAATAAGTACCCTTGGCATGCGAACTATAACCATCCTAACACTAACCCTAACCCTAACCACGGAAATAACCAAGAAATACAGCAGGAGGGTGTAAATCTACATCTTTGCCGAGAAATCAATGTACAAAGCCATGCCACTTAGTTTCGTAAAATTCACAATGGCGGACAAGCAAACAATTCGAATGAGCAATGGGTACTTATTTCATGAGGTAGAATATTCTCTTCACACCGGCCTGGCTATCTTGTCAGGATTTCGTTGTTGTAGATCCCACAAATTATTTATAATCGTTACATATGTGTTCTTCATAGAGGGTCATAGAAGTTTCATACTAACGACCATTGCGCTAAGCTGTCTTGGTGTTTCTGGTCATAACCATTATGGGAAGACGGGGTAAAAAGCGCATGGGCGGGTAAGAAGCCCACCCCAATTATCTCATGAAATAAAGAAAATTTCAGTCAAATTTGCCCATGAGACGAATGCTAAACATTAACGCTCGTCTCATGGGCAAAATGAGACTGAAATTTGCTTCATTTCATGAGATAATTGGGGTGGGCTTCTTACCCGCCCATGCGCTTTTTACCCCGTCTTCCCCTAATTTTCTATATACAGTGGAACCTCCCTTATAAGACCTTCAAAAATCATCCAAAACGAGGTCTTATATTAAGGGAGGGGTCTTGTAAAGGAGGTAATTTTAATACTTACAAAGAAGGGCAATGTCTCAGAGAAGTAGGTGGGAGCGAGTCTTATAACGGGAGGTCGTATAAGGGAGGTTCCACTGTACTGGGTTATTAGTCTCCGAACGAGCAAGGCTGGTAAATCTGCACTTTAAAAAAAAAATTAGTACAGAACTTTTCGCTTAAAACTTAGGGGAAGACGGGGTAAAAAAAGCGCATGGGCGGGTAAGAAGCCCACCCCAATTATCTCATGAAATGAAGCAAATTTCAGTCTCATTTTGCCCATGAGACGAGCGTTAATGTCTAGCATTCGTCTCATGGGCAAATTTGACTGAAATATTCTTTATTTCATGAGATAATTGGGGTGGGCTTCTTACCCGCCCATGCGCTTTTTACCCCGTCTTCCCCTACATAACTCCAGCCAAGGCCACCTAAAGCATCTATTCGCCTAGCGCTTGTGCTGGTCCTGTTGGGGTCTGCAACGAACACTTTTTGCAAGAGTGAATGCCCTTGGTGGGTAGGGGAAGATGGTTCAGTACTGACCAAACAGGGGGATACCTGTCGCCAATAACCCTATTTGATGCCACTAAATGGCTGCCTTTTGCAAGAGTGAATGCCCTTGTCAGTACTGACCAGCAAGGGCATCACTCTCACTGTCAAGGGCGTTAATGACCCTGGTTGCAGAGGCCTGTAGGCACGAGTGCGGCTAATCCGGTGTTATGATAAATAAGTACCTGTCATTAAATATCTTCTTCTCTCTCTCTCTCTCTCTCTCTCTCTCTCTCTCTCTCTCTCTCTCTCTCTCTCTCTCTCTCTCTCTCTCTCTCTCTCTCCCCCTCTCTCTCTCTCTCTCTCTCTCTCTCCCTCTCTCTCTCTCTCTCTCTCTCTCTCTCTCTCTCTCTCTCTCTCTCTCTCTCTCTCTCTCTCTCTCTCTCTCTCTCTCTCTCTCTCTCTCTCTCTCTCTCTCTCTCTCTCTCTCTCTCTCTCTCTCTCTCTCTCAAGGACAGATTGGAAGAATAGGCGTTGCCTAAAATCTATATCCTTGGAAAATAAAGTTTAAGTTTTCAAGTTTTCAAGTTTTCTCTCTCTCTCTCTCTTCTTTCTCCCTCTGTTTCTGTATTCGTTCAGTCATTAAGTCACCATAAAGGTAGCCAGATTTGGGTTTCAGGAAAATAATGTCAAAATAATGTCAAAACGTCCATACCCTAGCTTCCAGACCACCATAACACATAAAAAAAATATATCCCCAGAACCATAGCAGCAGTCTCTGTGTGTGTGTGTGTTTTTTATTATTACTGTCCCTTCCGCCCCACCTACCCATGATAGCCAATGTCCATTCTCTTCCACTATTATGGTCAGCCAGTTGACGAGCATGAAGAGTTTTATTTGCCTTCTTCTCACAGCGTGCGACTTCTGGGTTTTTTCCAAAGACTCATAAAAGAAAGAAAGAAAATCATAAGCTAACTGGGTTCTGACTGACCCGATTCAACACGTGTGAATTCCCTGGTCAAAATCTCGCATAGCGTTTCTCGATTGAAACTCAAAACTTCAAGATCCATTTTTTATAACCCCTTAACCTTGTAGTCATTGAGATTTTATAAACGATATTGGGCGAGGTTATGTCTTTTTCTTCTTCTTCTTCTTCTTCTTCTTCTTCTTCTTCTTCTTCTTCTTCTTCTTCTTCTTCTTCTTCTTCTTCTTCTTAAGCACGCCATTAAAATCAAATATAACTTTTCTCGATTGAAACTCAAAATTTCAAGATCCAATTTATAACCCCTTGTAGTCATTGAAATTTTATAAACGTTATGGGTGAGGTTTTGTTGTCGTCATCGTCGTCTTCTTCTTCTTCTTCTTCTTCTTCTTCTTCTTCTTCTTCTTCTTCTTCTTCTTCTTCTTCTTCTTCTTCTTCTTCTTCTTCTTCTTCTTCTTCTTCTTCTTCTTAAGCACGCCATTAAAATCTCATATATCTTTTCTCGATTGAAACTCAAATTTTCAAGATCCAATTTATAACCCCTTAACCTTGTAGTCATTAAGATTTTATAAACGTTATGAGTGAGGTTTTGCCTGCTTCTTATTTTTCTTCTTCTTCTTCTTCTTCTTCTTCTTCTTCTTCTTCTTCTTCTTCTTCTTCTTCTTCTTCTTCTTCTTCTTCTTCTTCTTCTTCTTCTTCTTCTTCTTCTTCTTCTTCTTCTTCTTCTTCTTTCTTAAGCACGCCATTAAAGTCTCATATAACTTTTCTCGATTGAAACTCAAAATTTCAAGATCCAATTTATAACCCCTTGTAGTCATTGAAATTTTATAAACGTTATGGGTGGGGTTTTGTTGTTGTCTTCTTCTTCTTCTTCTTCTTCTTCTTCTTTCTTCTTCTTCTTCTTCTTCTTCTTCTTCTTCTTCTGTTTCTTCTTCTTCTTCTTCTTCTTCTTCTTCTTCTTTTTCTTCTTCTTCTTCTTATTTTTTCTATTTCTTCTTAATCTTCTTCTTCTTCTTCTTCTTAAGCACGCCATTAAAATCTCATATAACTTTTCTCGATTGAAACTCAAAATGTCAAGATCCAATTTATAACCTCTTAACCTTGTAGTCATTGAGAGTTTATAAACGTTATGGGTGAGGGTTCACCTGGGTTTGTCTTCTTCTTTTTCTTCTTCTTCTTCTTCTTCTTCTTCTTCTTCTTCTTCTTCTTCTTCTTCTTCTTCTTCTTCTTCTTCTTCTTCTTCTTCTTCTTCTTCTTCTTCTTCTTCTTCTTCTTCTTCTTCTTCTTCTTCTTCTTCTTCTTCTTCTTCACGCCATTCATTGGGATCAAGGGGTGGAACGATATGTTTTGCTAAACATCTTGGCTATTTCTTAATTCAACCATTCAAGGTAGAATTCTGTCTTTTAGGACTCCTTTCAAGACGAAAAATAAATTGAAACAAGAATTAAAAAGTCATGGACCGGCGCAAAGTAAATTAATGTTTACCAGACTGACATATCCGCTTTCTATTTTGTCATTGTTTCCTTCTTTGAAGTGTTTTTCGTTCAGAGAGAAAAAGACGCCCTTCTTTATTCATTATAAATTATTATCGAGTTACCCAAGTTTGTTTGGGTTTTTTCTTCTGGATAACGTTTCGTTGCATCGAGCAGTTCAAACGTTTTTATATCAATCGGCAAAAACTCTGTGAAACGGTTATGTTTGCCGAATAGTTTGCTATCACTACAAAACTTCCTCCCGACGTTGTACTCACGTGACAATTCGACCTTTTCTAGATCTGTCTTTCAGTCGATTTTTGAAATATCCCCAAATCGTTGCACACATAACTTGTGCTCTTGTAGCATTTTAAAATCCGCCTCACACTATTCGAATCGAACGAAACTGGTTGCGACCTTTCCACACTTTCCCCTTTGTTTTGACAGTGTGAGTAGAAATCACAAACGCAAAATTTAGTCGATTGAAATTCTGTCAACAGGTTGAAAGAAAGGCAGCGATTTAATGCTCCAAAAAGATAGATGATTTTGACAAAAACACAGATGCTTGTGGCAAAAGAAAAGACCATCTAACCCTAACCCTATCCCTAACCCTAACCCTAGCCCTATCCCTAACCACGGAAAGAACCAAGAAATAGAGCAGGAGGGTGTACATCTACATATTTACAGTGTGAGTAGAAATCACAAACGCAAAATTTAGTCGATTGAAATTCTGTCAACAGGTTGAAAGAAAGGCAGCGATTTAATGCTCCAAAAAGATAGATGATTTTGACCAAAAAAACAGATGCTTGTGGCAAAAGAAAAGACCATCTAACCCTAACCCTATCCCTAACCCTAACCCTAACCCTATCCCTAACCCTAACCCTAACCCTATCCCTAACCACGGAAAGAACCCAGAAATAGAGCAGGAGGGTGTAAATCTACATATTTGCCGAGAAATCGATGTACAAAGCCATGCACTTATACTATTTTTTTTTGCTGGAACCATTCCTTTTTGGGGGTGATAAATGTTAAGTCTGAAAGAAATTGGCGACTACACCATTTCCTTCAGACTCTTTCGGCCATGCACAGCTGTTTCGGGAGGAACATTTTAGTTTATCTATATTTTCATAAGTTTATTCAACCAACTTTAATTTACCATAAGTTACTTTTCCTGAATAACAGTCAAGAATATGTTGTGGTATGTGACTAAATTACTTATTTTCAGTGGATATTGCTAGGTTTTTACTCGTGGGCAATGTTATTTATGTTAGCGATACTAAGTGTATTGTTCCAGAAAAATAATGTTCTACTATGTTGTATGATACTGCTCAACAAAATAAAGTTTTTACCATAAATCTGATTGAAGAAATATATTAAAAATACAATGAAGAACGTACAGCCCCAATATTTTTACAAACAAAAGCTTGGGGCAGTTTTTATCTAAGATTTCTAAGATTCAGTCTTTTAGCTTAATAGCTTGATTTTATATGGGATGGAACAGCTGTATCGGGCAGTTGTGTGGAGAAAACAGCCAATGCTTTCTGATAGTGTGAGGACGGCACACGGCCACAACTAGTTGACGGAGTTCACAACTCACCTCTCCTTCCACTAAACGGTCGAACAGTGTGAGGTGGGCTTTAAAGACCCACCACGTCACGTGTCACAATCACGGTTTTCACGTGTTTTCCCTCTTACGGCTAGTAAGAAATCTTAAGGAATCTTCCTAGCCTAAGAGGGAATGTGACACGTGACGTGGGGGGTCTTTAAAGACCCATCAGATCACGTGTCGAAATCACAGGTTTCACGTGTTTTCCCTCTTAAAGCTAGTTAAGAAATCTTGTTTTGACCACGTTCGACTCCCATACAAATGCCCCCAAATTCAAAACGAAACATCATTTTAAAGAGCAGCCTCAATTTGAAGTTGGGGGCATTTGCATGTGGGTCACAGCTACCCAGAAAGAAAAAAACAAGGGACTTAATCGTGGTGGGTCAGCGTGTCTTTAATCGATTCTGACGAGCAAGGCGGTGAAACTAGGCCTCGATAATAGCCTACGGGTTGTTAAAGGGCCACCCTGACGGATGAGTTTTTGTAAGAAACACGTCGAGATCACCAGGAAAACACCCTTTACACACTTTGCTATGGTTTCCTGGAAATCAAACCGTCAAATCGACGATTCCTCCTTGGCGGAGGTGCTGGAAGTCAAATTCTTTCACTGAAAGAGAAGGCGTGTGGTCCGTCTCTTTTTTAATGGCCGCCAGAGTTTAGACCAAATCGTTTGCACGACATTTTCGCAATACACCCGGGGTTTTTTAATCATTTTTAATTTTATGCAGTTTATCTAAAGGAGTTTCGTTCGCAACAAAGGAAATAGCTCCTTTTTTGTGTTTTTTTACTGCACTACAAAAAAAGAAAAAGCTTCAACAACAATGGGATTGGTCTCCACCCATCCCGTCCAAAATGGCTTCTCTCTCCGACATCTCCGCCAAGGAGGAATCGCGAGAGAGAGAGAGAAAAGTAGAGATTTAACGCCTTCTGGGCCAAAGGGCCATTTGAAATTATAAAGATACTGGAAAGGAGGAATCGCCGTTTTGACGGTTTGATTTCTAGGAAACCAGAGCAAAGTGAGTGTTCCGATCCTTGAAAAGGCTGTCTTTCTGGTGATCTCGACGTGTTTCTTGCAAAAACTCACCCGTCAGGGTCCACCTTTAAAAACAAATAACGACACGTGTGCATGCGCGAGCACAACACAACATAACAAAAAAAAACATCATTTGCCATCCCGCCATCGCTACTGTATCCCACCCTTGATGTTAGATTCATTTTCCGTGAGGTAGACAGGCTTTAAGAGGTTGGCCTAATGAGGCGCTTCAGTTAATCAAAAGCTGGACTAGGTGGGTCTTTTATTCCCAGGTCGAGAGGCCGTAAAGCCTTACATTTGGTTCAGGTGGGTCTTTAATAAAAGTAATTAGTCTGGGCTACTGCGCATGCACCCTGGCCCATCCTTGGAATCTCTCTCTCTCTCTCTCTCTCTCTCTCTCTCTCTCTCTCTCTCTCTCTCTCTCTCTCTCTCTCTCTCTCTCTCTCTCTCTCTCTCTCTCTCTCTCTCTCTCTCTCTGCGTGTAGACGTACGTGTGTGGTTGTTTGTGTGCGTCAAGGCAGCCATGTCTTTTGAGACATCGTATTCTTATTCTGTGTTTTTCTGTCTGTCCATCTGTCTGCCTGCCTGCCTGTCTGTCTGTCTGTCTGTCTGTCTGTCTGTCTCTCTCTCTCTCTCTCTCTCTCTCTCTCTCTCTCTCTCTCTCTCTCTCTCTCTCTCTCTCTCTATCTATCTATCTATCTATATCTGCGTTCATGCATATATATATATATATATAATTATGTGTGTGTGTGTATGTGTGTGTGTGTGTGTGTGTGTGTGTGTGTGTGTGTGTGTGTGTGTGTGTGTGTGTGCGTGTGCGTGCGTGCGTGTGCGTGTGCGTGCGTGCGCGCGCACGTGTATATGTGTGTATGTGTGTGTTTGTATGACTGTGTTTGTGTGAGTCTTTAAGATGGTCATGCATTTGCAAAAATCTTGTTCTTATTCTCTCTCTCTCATCTCTCTCTCTCTCTCTCTCTCTCTCTCTCTCTCTCTCTCTCTCTCTCTCTCTCTCTCTCTCTCTCTCTCTCTCTCTCTCTCTCTCTCTCTCTCTCTCTCTCTCTCTCTCTCTCTCTCTCTCTCTCTCTCTCTCTCTCTCTCTCTGTGTCGAATATACCCCTCCCGGTGGTAATGACAATAAACCAGTGTCAGTGTCAGTGTCTCTCTCTGTCTGTCTGTCTCTCTCTGTCTCTCTCTCTCTGTGTCTGTCTGTCTCTCTCTCTCTCTGTCTCTCTCTCTCTCTGCCTCTCTCTCTCTCTCTCTCTCTCTCTCTCTCTCTCTCTCTCTCTCTCTCTCTCTCTCTCTCTCTCCAGGCAAACATAATCTACATGTTCTCCCTCGCACTCAATATCATACATGCTCCCCTCAACCTGTAGTAAGCATACTCACAATGTTTACTTGACGCTTCGACAGGGCGTAGACCCTTTTTCCTGAACCTAGTGCCCCACCCCCCACCCCCACCCCCTCTCTATTCCTTCAATGTTCAAGGCACAGTTCTACACTTCCACCCCCCACCCCCCACCCCCACCCCGTTTCCATCGCCACCCTTTCCATCCTTTCCGTTTATTTAACTTCCCCACCCTCCCGCCCCCATCCACACTCCCACCCCTCCCCGTGTCCTTTCCGTTAGGTTATACCGGTAAAGGCGGCGACAGACTATGTGGCTGCCTCATATGACTCGATCAGGTCGTGACGTAGACCAAATTTTGTTTCCAGCACAGAAGAGGTCACAGGCCACCTGACTCGATCAGACTCGATCAGTGAAATTTAGAACCCGCCCTATTCGGCCCTGTCACCTGACTGGGCCCGACTGAGTCAGATTGATCGAGTTGGATGGTATGCCAATGAGGTGAAACGTCACGACCTGATCGAGTCACATGAGGCAGTCACATAGTCTGTCGCCGGCTTAAGACTGTTTCGCGTTTCACTTTCTCTCTCGATTTTTCGTGTACTTTGGATTTGAAAATGATAATCCGAATTAGTTTTATTTAGGAAAAGAGTGACAGCATTGCCTGTTTCAACTTTGTTTATTTATTTTGTATGCCAGACAGTCGTTTCCGACCATGACTGCCAGAGAGCAGAGGGGGCAGATACTATTCTGGCTGGCTGGGCGAAAATTTGTTTATGGTGGAGATGCCTCGCCCAGGGTACATACCAACTCTCTCGGCCAAATGGATTTTGAGGACACAGCTGGCGTTGAGGAAGGTCCCCCCAAAGGCCAGCCCATTCCTTTGGCTGCAGCACCAGAGCCGGTGCAAAGGCACCCCCTCGTTGGAGAGTCAGAGTCTTCCACAAGAGACTAAAGTGTACCATGATTTTACATTACTGTAGAAAATCGTCTGTTGTACAGCTCTCATGTTACTGTTGGCCCCTACTACAGGCTAATGTCAGCTAACGATAACACTTTGCTAGAATTGTTTTGTGACACTGAGAAGCCTGCCATGCTTCAGTAGATCCTACCTTGTGGACGGACACAGGAGCGAAACACGTGGAATCGCCTCCAAACGCCTTAAAACACCCTCGTGACCAAGTCTCAGCCCCTGCGGCATTTTAAAAAACCCTGTTTGCATACAACTATGCATAATGCCCACACTGATCGACACATAAGTAAACCACTTTGAATCACCTACAAACACCTATCTTCCCAACAGTTTTCCACCCCCACCCCCACCCCACCCCCAATGCACAAAAACATGTTTGCATACAATTATGCGTTATGACCACCACACTGACCAACACGCGAGCAGGATGCCTACACCTCTGCCAAATTTAATTAAAATCAGTTCAGTAGTTGTTGTTGTTTTAGAAACATTGATGGGCTGACACACAGATCTACAGACAAAGCTGCGACAAATGAAGCCCTTCTCTGGCGGGCTAACGAGTTTTCACAGCTATGTACGCTTCCCCAACACGCACGTTCTCGTGCGCGCATAAGAGAATGAGTGGGACAGACTGATAGACAGACAGACAGACATACAGACAGATAAATAGGTTGATATTACAGAACAGACAAAAGGGGAGAAAGAGACACAAAGACATAAACTGAGAGAAAGACACAGAGAAGTTGTATCAAGCAGTAATACTCGTACCAATAATTCTAGGTTTTGTTTTACGGTAGGGGAAGACGGGGTAAAAAGCGCATGGGCGGGTAAGAAGCCCACCCCAATTATCTCATGAAATGAAGCAAATTTCAGTCTCATTTTGCCCATGAGACGAGCGTTAATGTCTAGCATTCGTCTCATGGGCACATTTGACTGACATTTTCTTTATTTCATGAGATAATTGGGGTGGGCTTCTTACCCGCCCATGCGCTTTTTACCCCGTCTTCCCCTACTAAGAGAACAGTGGGTCTTAGTTTTCTTTGCGAAAATAAAACTGGCAAACCGTGCTCACCAATGTGGGCGCACATTCGGTTACTGTACTTTGACATTGTATTTGCTCAGACATGTACTGGGTCGAATTTCTCTAGATAACGGTCGCCGCGCGAATAACGCTTACGCCAAACAGACAGACAGACGGGGACACACAGAGACGGGAAACACTTTAGAAAACGTTTGCGGAAGAATATTGCAAACTCTTGTCTGATTGGTCCCCCAAAAAAGATTATTTTAAACAAACTTTAATGGACCAATCAACAACAAGAAACGTATTCACCCCCTACTAGTTCCGGATAGTTCGCCGCTTGCTCGGTGTTTGGCAAGAACAAAACGCCACGCGAACTATCGGCAAACGAAGGGTGTTTCTTTGACCGTTTTCGCCGATTTGAGCGAGCGCAACGTAACGTTGACCCTTGTGAAACGGCCCCCAGGATGTCTTCTTGGTCTGTTGTAACCAAACCAAACAAAACAAAACAAGTTGCAAAAATTAACATAAGATGATCGCAAGTTTGAAAACTCAAGCTATATGGGATCAGTTCGGTGTACCCCCGTCTCTATGTGTCACCCTCATTGTGCCCCCGTCTCTGTCACTATCATGTCCCCGTCTGTGTGTGTCCCCCGTCGTCTGTGTGTGTCCCCGTCTCTGTGTGTCCCCGTCTCTGTGTGTCACCCTCATTGTGCCCCCGTCTCTGTCTCTATCATGTCCCCGTCTCTGTGTGTCCCCGTCTTTGTGTGTCCCTGTCTCTGTGTGTCACCCTCATTGTGCCCCCGTCTCTGTCACTATCATGTCCCCGTCTGTGTGTGTCTCCCCCGTCTGTGTGTGTCCCCGTCTTTGTGTGTCCCTGTCTCTGTGTGTCCCCGTCTCTGTGTGTCACCCTCATTGTGCCCCCGTCTCTGTCACTATCATGTCCCCGTCTCTGTGTGTCCCCGTCTGTGTGTGTCCCCGTCTATGTGTGTCCCCGTCTCTGTGTGTCCCCGTCTTTGTGTGTCCCCGTCTCTGTGTGTCCCCGTCTCTGTGCGTCCCCGTCTCTGTGTGTCCCCGTCTCTGTGTGTCCCCGTCTCTATGTGTCCCCGTCTTTGTGTGTCCCCGTCTCTGTGTGTCCCCGTCTCTGTGTGTCCCCGTCTCTATGTGTCCCCATCTCTCTGTGTCCCCGTCTCTGTGTGTCCCCGTCTCTGTGTGTCCGCTCGGTTTAGGGTAAGGCCTCGTACACATTTCATGCGGAAATGCCATGCGCACTCCGCAAATAAGTAAAAGAAAGAAGGGTAAAAATGTACGGATTAGGGGAAATACGGACACGCGCGCAAATCTTTTCTTTTCCCTTCTTTCTTTTGCTTATTTACGGAATGCGCACGGGTTTCCGCACGGAATCTCCGCATGTATGTGTACGTGCCCTAAAAGGGTTAGGGATAGGGTCAGGGGTTAAGGCTAGTGTACGGGTTAGGGATAGGGTTAGGCTAAACAAAGAGACGGAGCGATTTAACGGGGACACAGAGAGATGGGACACATAGAGACGGGGCATTGTAGAGACGGGGACACATAGAGACGGGGACACATAGAGACGGGGACACAGGGACATACAGAGATGGGTTCACAATGCTATGTGACCCAAGTTACACCGTACTCTATATTAGCACACATATAAGGTGGGGATTTTAAAGTCTTTTCTCTGTTTAAATAGTCGAACACAATTACACTGTGGTTTTATTTACTCATACACTCGTTTGTGGAATTGTCCCCCAGTGTAATTAAAGTTTAATTATTAACCCTTTCACCGCCAAAGTCGCATTTTAGCACCACAGTGATTTAACACCTATGTCATTAAAAGGCGTCAAATTGGGGTCTATTATCCAAAGACCCTATTGTCTTAGTTTTGCGAAGCAAGGGTAGACCTTATTTTATATATGTCACAGAAAAATCCCCAATACTGCAGATGGATTTTGTTCTCTATTCGGGTAAATGTAATGGACATTTTTAGTTGAAATATGGCTGGCGGTGAAAGGGTTAAATAAACTACATTCGGAACTATTACTTCATTCGTTTCTATGTCCATAAACGTATATTTATCTACCAATTTTTGCACATAATAGGCCTACATGAATGCACATTCTTATTGATATATTTGACGCAGAAGTTTTAGTTGATGATTGATTGATTTAAGCATGTATATATATATATATATATATACGAAAGACACCCACCCCCCCCCCCCCCACTCCCCGGTATCCCCACGGGGAGAGACTGGTGAAGGGGGCGGGGTCGTCCAGCTCCCCGTATGGAGGCACGAGGCATACACCGACTATGGATCTATCGACTAATTTTCCTTCTCTTAAAATGTCGGGTGAAAACATCACCCTTGAATTTCAAGTTGACAGAACTAGGTCGGGTTCACATTAGACGCGTAAGTTCCGTACAGAAAACCCTAAATAAGTGGAAGAAAGAAGGATGAAAGTTTACGCATATAGGAGAAATTCGGACACGTGCGCAAATCTTTTCCCTTCTTTTTTTCACTTACTTATTTATGGATTGCGTACGGGTTTCCGCATGGAATATCCGCTTATATGTGTACACGGCCTTCAGTGTTAAAAATGCAAAGGATATATCGAGTTTGTATTGAACTGTCTCGGTTTATACATAGGACAAAGAGTTTACCATGTTTCAAAATAGTGAACACAAAATTGTACTGGGTTGTGAAATAACAAAGATAAGAAAGAAAAACATAGGGGTAGGTGGGGGGGGGGGGGGGGCGGAGGGGGATAATGAAAGTAAGGAAGGGGTGTGGGGGGTGTCATGTCAACTCCAGTGTCCAGTGGGGAAGGTTAGGGAACTGGTGACCATTTTGCTGGACTGCTATGTCCGGTGTGGTGTACTGTTTGTCTGTGGTCTATATGTACAGTTATAGAGAGGTGTGTGTGTGTGTGTGTGTGTGTGTGTGTGTGTGTGTGTGTGTGTGTGTGTGTGTGTGTGTGTGTGTGTGTGTGTGTGTGTGTGTGTGTGGTGTGTAAGTAACTGTCTGTGTGAGTGTCAAGTAAAGTCAAGTCAAGTCAAGTAAACTCAAGTCAAGTCAAAATTCTTTGTTGAGGATTTTTTTAAAAACAGCTTTCACGGATGTTTTTCATTCTGTTCTCAGTGTGTGTGTGTGTGTGTGTGTGTGTGTGTGTGTGTGTGTGTGTGTGTGTGTGTGTGTGTGTGTGTGTGTGTGTGTGTGTGTGTGTGTGTGTGTGTGTGTGTGTGTGTGTGTGCGTGCGTGCGTGCGTGCGTGCGTGCGTGCGTGCGTGCGTGCGTGTGTGTGCGTGCGTGCGCGCGTCTGTCTGTCTGTCTGTGTGTGTGTGTGTGTGTGTGTGTGTGTGTGTGGTGTGTGTGTGTGTGTGTGTGTGTGTGTGTGTGTGTGTGATTGTCACTTACCCTCTTGTCTTTCCAAAGATTGTCATCAGGGGAACGTGTTTGCTTAGCAGGCCTACCGTGGCTTTTTGAATTTTAAAATAGTAACAAAGCTCAAATGAGAGAGAGAGAGAGAGAGAGAGAGAGAGAGAGAGAGAGAGAGAGAGAGAGAGAGAGAGAGAAGAGAGATTTAGAGAGAGAGAGAGAGAGTGAGAGAGAGAGAGAGAGAGTCTGAAGAGGAGAGAGAGAAGGGAAAAGGGAGAGAGAGGGGTGAGAGAGAGAGAGAGAGGGGACAGGGGAGAGAGAGAGAGAGAGAGAGAGAGAGAGAGAGAGAGACAGAGACAGAGAGAGAGAGAGAGAGAGAGAGAGAGAGAGAGAGAGAGAGAGAAAGAGAAGAGAGAGAGAGAAAGAGAGAGAGATAGAGGGAGAGAGAGAGAGAGAGAGAGAGAGAGAGAGAGAGAGAGAGAGAGAGAGACAGACAGACAGACAGACAGACAGAGAAAGCAAACATCCAGAATTTAAAAACGTTTCAATGGTAAGTTTGTTTATTATATTCATACACGCATTGCATCTTCTTTACACACAAAAAGCAATTCTTCTGCTTGCGGGCATGAACATAATATATACATTATAGTTAATTTTGTAGATAACCAGACAATTGATTTTGTGTACATGAGCGATTGGCTTAAGACGTATGGATGATGTGTGTGTGTGTGTGTGTGTGTGTGTGTGGTGTGTGTGTGTTATTGTGCGTGTGCGTGTTGCGTGTGCATGTGCGTGTGCGTGCGCGCGCGCGCGCGTGTGTGTATGTGTGTGTGTTGAGTGTCCAAAACTACTGTGTGTGTGTTGTGTGTGTGTGTGGTGTGCGCGCGCGCCCGCGCGTCTAGCGCGTGTGTGTGTGGTGTTTGTGTTGGTGATTGCATGAGTGTGTGTATTATTCATATGTGTGTGCGTGTATTCTGTGTATGTGTGTGTGTTCGTAGATGTGTAAGTCTGTGCGTGTTTGTTTAAAAAAAAAATTATTTACTCTGTATATATTTGCATAGGTAGGAGTGCCCGTGGTCGACCCACTTTAAAATCAATCCAAAACTACTAGCTTAACAGCCAGAAAGTGTGTGGAC
>CM065701.1:37851851-37859351 GCA_017654935.2 Phymorhynchus buccinoides
ATTTATGCTTACTCTATTATCCTCAGAAAATAAAAGATATTCATTGAAAGTTATTCATTCATTCATTCATTCATAACCCGAAGGAAAACGTAGAGAGACAGGGGTACATAGAAACAAGGGGACACACAGAAACAAGGGACACGCAGAAACGGGGACACGTGGAAACGGGGACATAATGAGAATGACAATAGGGACACATAGAGACGGGGACACGCAGAAACGGGGACACGTGGAAACGGGGACATAATGAGGGTGACATAATCATATAGACATGCATAGGGTCGCATAGAGACGGGGACACGCAGAAACGGGGACATGGGGACATAATGAGGGTGACATAATCATATAGACATGCATAGGGTCGCATAGAGACGGGGACACGCAGAAACTGGGACGTAATGAGGGTGACATACATCATCATATAAACATGCATACTATGGACGCATAGAGACGGGAGCGCGTCAATATGATCCCGATCTCTCCACCATACCTGTCGTTGTCGCATATATAGGACAGAAGGAGAGAGAGAGAGGTGGGGGTGGGGGTAGGGGTGGGGGTTTACTAAAAGCAGGGTAGGAAAGGATACGTAGGATGGCAGAGAAAGTGAGTGTCAGGGCGTGGGTTGCGTGTGTGTGTGTGTGTGTATGAAGAGGAAAGGTTCGTGAAGAAGGGAAGGAAGAGTGAGGGTGGGAGGGGGGGTGGGGTGGAGAAGGAGAGAAAGGCTGGTGGTGAAGAGGGGATGGTAATGAGGGTGTGGTGGTTGGTGGTGGTAAGGTCTAAAAAAGGCGATGAGGGTTGGGTATTTAGACAGTTGGGGGACAGGTAGAGAGAGAGAGAGACAGGTAGAGACACGGGCACACAGTGTCTGTTCAGTTCACCCAACCAACCAGCGGAGAAACATTTCTGGCTGCTCTCTGCTGCTTGTATTTTCACTTCCACTCCTCCTCCTCCTCCTCCCCCTCTTCCTCCTCCCCAATCCCCCAGCCCCCTCCTCCCCACTCCTCCTTTCCCTACCTTTCTCTACCAAAAGCAGCAAAACGTTGGAGCCTGTCCGATCCTTCGATCTTCCTTTCAAAGTTCGATTTTTGTTGAATGCTGTGGACGTTAATCTGGATACCCTCAGCAAACCTCTATTATAGCAGATATCCTCGAGTGTCAAAATGGTTATTCCCAGGGTTTTCAGCATGGAATTGTGATGTTACTTCCATACCAAGGCATCAGTGAATCTGTGGTATGAAGGAAAAGGGACAGGAAAGGTTATGGAGAGAAAAAAATAAAGTGTTCAAGAGAACAAGTGATTCCATGATTCTTTGTGATGTCTTAAATTGTGTGAACTGAAATTTCCGGATTAGTAATAGCTGTGTTTGAACTTAAGCATCATCCGCAAGTGGGCATAATTAACTGTTAAAACTCATCGATTGATTTTGATTTTTCAACATATTGGAAAGCTTGTTGCTTGTCCGGTGTTTTTCTTTATTCTTGTTCTCTTTGAAAAAACAAAACAACAACATGTTATGACTAAGATCGTTGGTCTCCAAATGCATTGGAAAAAATCTTCATAATTGCTATCTGTGACATCACTAAGAGGGTTTTAATTGATAGCAGCGTCACATGTTACACCATCTGCGGCGATGACACGCCGTTTCTATAAGAGAATCTTGGTAATAGTAGCAGATTTGAAGGGATAAGTTCATTGGGGGACAACAGTCGAGAGAAAGAGACAGTGTTGATGCCAGAAATGTGCAGGACTTTTTCTCATCATGGACTTATAAAAATACATTTTTTACGTTGATCATTATTTGATGGGTCGTTGAAATCATTCATTCTGTTGAACAATACTTTTTTTTAAATTTGAATTTTAACGTTTTCTTGATTTACATTGAGATTCAAAAATTAATATTCTTGAAATAAATGGTTAATGAAGTACTAGAGTGAGAGGGGGGGGGGGGGGGAATACCTCAGCTAAAACAGTTTACAGTTAGGTAGACGAAACTGTTAATCTCAAAACAAATATGGTTAATCTGACAACGAGAATGACGACTAGGACAACATTGAGCACAATGCTAACTATAAAATGATTTTTTTTTCTCTGAAAGCAAAAGACTTTCGGACGACCTACATTAATGCTGTAAAAAAATCGAATTAACACCAAAGAATTTAGTGAACACAAAAATAACAAGGTCAGTACGGGAATTTTTTTCCGCGGGTGCCTTCCTCTCATGGTGACACACCACCACACAAAATGTGAAGCGATTCGGTCAAGCGGTTCGGGAGATATCCTTGGGACAGACAGGGGAAAAAGAGGGAGGAAAAAAAGAAACATACACGAACGAAAACATACTCTTTTGCGATCGTAGATCGGCAAAGGACATAAATCCAAGGAAGTAAGCCATGGAAAAAGTCAGCAGCGTTCCTCAGCATCCTCTGGACCAGTTCCAGGGGTGTTCCACCAGGCGCTACAGGACTCGGATCGTCTCCTACACCGTGGTGTCCAGGGCCTCCAAGCCCATCATCCGTCGACGAAGGGTAGCCCTGGATGGCCACCATCCCTCCAGCGACACCAACGGTTCTCACCACCATCCTTCCAACGACACCAACGGTTCTCGCCTCCATCCCTCCAGCGACACCAACGGTTCTCGCCTCCATCCCTCCAACGACACCAACGGTTCTCGCCTCCATCCCTCCAGCGACACCAACGGTTCTCGCCTCCATCCCTCCAACGACACCAACGGTTCTCGCCTCCATCCCTCCAACGACACCAACGGTTCTCGCCTCCATCCCTCCAACAACACCAACGGTTCTCGCCTCCATCCCTCCAACGACACCAACGGTTCTCATCACCATCCCTCCAACGACACCAACGGTTCTCGCCTCCATCCCTCCAACGACACCAACGGTTCTCGCCTCCATCCCTCCAACAACACCAACGGTTCTCATTCCCACCACCACCTCCACCCTTCCCCCACCTCCCCCACCCGCCATCGCCCAAAGGACCACAACCACAACCACCACCATCATCGCAACCACAACCACCCCGACATTAATCGCGACCCCCCTGACCACCAGCATCTCTACCACTACCACCATGATCGCCCCGACATCCACTCCCCCTATTCCAGACAAAACCAGCACTCCAATAAGCATCAGTCAGTTCTTCTTCATCAGCAGGACGTCTGTGAAAGCAGAAAACGTGGACGTGGTAGAAAGGGCGGTCTTCAAGAAGAAGAGAAAGAGACTGAGAATGAAGAGGAGGAGGAGGAGGAAGAGGTGGATGAGGAAGAGGAGGAGGAGGAGGAGGAGGAAGAGGAGGAGGAGGAAGAGAAAGGTGGTGAGATTAGTTCTGAGAGGCGCGTGGTGTCTTCTCCACAGGCGATGCCTCACCGGTCACCAGACTCTGAGGGCGACGAGAGTGAAGGTACTAGTATGGATGCATGTTGTATGCACAATAAAATAATAATTTGGGTAAAAGGTCAAGTTGTGCCCCCCCCCCCCCCCCCCCCCCCCCCCCACATTTCTCGGCTCTCCCTGCGTTTTCACACTTGCCTTTCTTACCAAACATTAAGCTGTATTTTATTAACCTTTTCAGCTAATTATCTTTGTTGAATAATTAATCACAGTCATGATAAAGGCCATTATCTAATAGGACCCCCACCCCCACCCCACACCCCCACCCCACCACCCCCCACCCCCACCCCCCCAATAATCTGTGTTGACTCTGCGCGCGTGTCAAAACAGAAAAATGTTCTGGAATGTTCTCTATTCATTGAAATCGTCTATTCTACGTTGAGTTTCTTTCTGTGCAAGTGTGTGTGTGTGTGTGTGTGTGTGTGTGTGTGTGTGTGTGTGTGTGTGTCTGTGTGTGTTTACAACTTCTTGTCTTTAGGGTAGATCTTCTTGCCGTCTAAAGATCTGGGTCGAGTTTCTCTAGATAACGGTCGCCGCGCGAATAACGCTTACGCCAAACGGGGCCTAAGAAACACTTTAGAAAACGTTTGCGGAAGAATATTACAAGCTCTTGCCTGATTGGTCAACATTTTTTTAAATTATTTTAACCAAACGTTAATGGACCAGTCAACAACAAGAAACGTAGTCACCTCATGCGTTTTTGCCGATTTGTGCTCACGCTACGTAACGTTAGCCCTTGTGAAGGACCCCTGAATTCATAAATTTTCAATAGGGGAAGACGGGGTAAAAAGCGCATGGGCGGGTAAGAAGCCCACCCCAATTATCTCATGAAATGAAGCTTTCAGTCCTTTTGCCCATGAGACGAGCGTTAATGTCTAGCATTCGTCTCATGGGCAAATTTGACTGAAATGTTCTTTATTTCATGAGATAATTGGGGTGGGCTTCTTACCCGCCCATGCGCTTTTTACCCCGTCTTCCCCTACACTAAGATTGTGTGTGCTTTTTTTTGAATCATTGAATAACAAAAATTAATGAAATCAAAAGACAGAGACCTAACATACGCATTATCAAAAAACCAATGCAACAAATGACATAAATTGGGGGTTATTTTCAAATTATGATAAAAGCAACGTGCTACAACGCATAGAGACACAATGTATTTTAGATACTCAAAGCAAACAAACATAAAACAACATGGAATAAATAAAAAAAAAGCGCTTGCAGTCGCTTTACTTATTAAAACAGGTAATATGAATAGGCCTAATAATTCGAAGAAATGGAATCTAGACAAGAAGTGTAATTTTATTACGCTCTAAAATGCAGAAGAAAACAACAGCACAATACTAGGAGAAGCCTTTGTGCTACATGCAAACAAAAACAGTTGGGGCCCTTTACTTCGATCCAAAATAAAACTTTCTTTATGACTTAGGACACATTAATTTCCAACACACACACACACACACACACACACACACACACACAATCATAGGAAAACTAAAATAGATATTGGTAGTCGAGAATGAGCGTGCAATAATGAATAGCCTCTCTCTCTCTCTCTCTCTCTCTCTCTCTCTCTCTCGCTCGCTCTCTCTCTCTTTGTGTAGAGCGACGCTTTTTATTTCATTTATTGTGGGTTTCTGTGAAGAGATAAACGGGGCAAACGAGTGCGAATAGCGAAACCAATGAATGACTGTACTTAACCAAGGGACGCAACTCCTCATTGAATCATCCAGTGACAAAACTCATTGGAAATTTTTATGGGGTGGGGGTTGGGCTTAGATCGGGGTGGGGATAGGGTGGAGGTGGAGAGGTTTTAAATGGTTAAGTGAGAGTTGGAGGGGAGGAGCTAATCGATATGGACATTACACATGTATACGCGTACATGCACATGCGCACACATGCACGCGAACACACACACACACACACACACACACACACATACATACATACATACATACCCCACACACTACGCATTGTGTACATACATACATACATTACATTTACATATACATACAATAACAACATACATACATACATACATACATAATCATAATACATACATACATAACATACGCATTATCAAAACAACCAATGCAACAAATACACATAATACATGGGGGTTACATACATTCATGCATGCATGCATGCATGCAGCAACGTACTACATACGCATACAGGCATACAATGTATTACATTAGATACTCAACAGCAAACAACATACATAAAACACACACACACACACACACACAGACACATAACAAAGCATACATGCATACATGCATTACATACTTATTACATACATACAGGTAATAGGCCTACATGAGGTTCAAATAAACATTTAATGTGACGAAGGTAAATGGAAAAGGCTAAGACAACTTTTAGTGTGTTAAATTTTCAAGTAGAAAATTTGCCTTTAAAACTTCTCTAGGGTATGGGAGATGAGCAACTTTCCCGGCCCCTTTTCATCTAATAAATTTATATTTGGCCCGGGTTCTGGCTCGTAGAAGAAATACAAGTGGTGTTGCTCTACATGGCAGACAAAAAGAAGTAGGGTTTTACATGAAATTACAAGACTTTACTCTCATCAGTCTGACCAAAGGGTTCATAATTATTTGACACTTTATTTTATTTACTTAAAACTGCATAAGATTATGCAACAATAATAATAAAGCAGCTCAATGGCGCCAAAACAAAATGTGAATGAGAAACAATGGAATCCGAAAGGATTTACAAGACTTTTGTCTTTCTAGAAGGTTAGCCCCAAGCGAGAAGGGTTACTAATTCTCTTCATTGTCCGAGGAAAGTTCAAATGATTGGCGCAGTCCGGGGGACTTAGCTGTGGTTGAGTTCCACCGTAGTGATCTCGACTGCTGGGGAGGCTGGGCTTGCAATCAGGTGAGAGTAGCTCCCAGTCGTTCCGGTTACGGCTTCGCGGGATGGCACGGTTCAGGCTGGTCTCCTCGCGGATTCTGGGTGCGGGTCGTCTCTCGGTCCCGTCTCTGCTTGTGTAGTCCGGGATAATCGACCGCCCACGATTTCATGCTGATAATGTGGGTGGATGTAGAATGGCTTAGAGACAACGGGGCTTCAGTCGAGGGAATTAGCGAAACCAACCGAATGAAGGCTGTACTTGTACCATAGGGACGCAACTAAATAATTGAATCATCCAGTGACAAAACTGAGATCAGTAAATTTTAAAAGGGATGGGGGTTCACTCTCCATCCAACATCTGGGGAATGGGGATAAAGTGCAAGATGGCGATAGTTTTAAATACTAAAAATAGAGTTGGAGGGTTAGTAGGCATAATCGATTCTGGACATTACACAAGTATACGCGTACACACACAGTGCACATAAATAGAACGCGTTTACACTTACTATACATATCTATCTACTCCTTATTCATCATTGAACATAGATCTAGATCAAAACAGGGTCAAACAAACTACTCAATCACCTGCCATCAATAATACTTACTAGTAGGCTTATTATGTGGCTGTGAAAAGCTCTAGCTATTTCAGCGTAAAACTGCTCACCACTCCAATTATAGCCTTCACTTTCAAACAATGAAAGTGGTGGTTTATCAGTCGACACATCACAAGATGATGCCAGTGGAACAATCACCGCCGATTACATGGAGATCACATGCCGGACATTTAACCTTGCTCATGATAGGAAAGGCAAAACCGTCTTCAAAGGGAATTGACCGTGGTTGTCACTTATACATGGTGAGGAGGGTAGATAAGAGGGGGGGGGGTGAAGGGAGATAACCTCGGTAGGGGTTACATACCGGGGATACAAATCGAACTTCAAACAGACAACGGCCTTAATCGGCGTTCTCTTTGATGGTGGATGGCAATTAACGTGGCGGCCGAGTAAAGAAATGAAAAGAGAGAGGGTTCAAATAGAACATGCAAACACACACTCACAGCAAACACACACACTCATACGCACGCACGCACGCACGCAGAGAGAGAGAGAGAGAGAGAGAGAGAGAGAGAGAGAGAGAGAGAGAGAGAGAGAGAGAGAGAGAGAGAGAGAGAGAGATGACAAAAATGACAAAGGATTTCATGTCATCAGCAAGGTACATGCTATT
>CM065701.1:37864351-37874351 GCA_017654935.2 Phymorhynchus buccinoides
CGAAATGGTGCAGAGATAACATTCTGGGCCTGTATTCACATTGAGATAGCTAACTTAGAAGCTCTTCCAAAAATCCTATTAAATCCTATAGGAAAAGAGCTTCTAAGTTAGCATGATGCTAAGTCTCATGCTATCTCAACGTGAATACAAGAACTGGTTTACAGATTAAAATTATTGAAAATCCAGGGGAGGTAACTCATGATTGGAGTGGTAAAAATAGACCGCGTGCCACAAACTATTGCGATTTCGCGCTTGTTTTAACCATAGTGCAAGAAAGAAAGGTGTGGCTAGGGTTAGGTTAGTTTGGGGGGTTTGGGTGGGGTTTTTTTTTAAAGAAAACAAATCTACTGGAAATTGCAAGAATTGTGATGAAAAAAACTCTTAAGACATTCGTGCAGTCGCATAGGGGAAGACGGGGTAAAAAGCCCATGGGCGGGTAAGAAGCCCATGCCAATTATCTCTTGAAATGCCGAAGCAAATTTGTCACATGAGACGAGTGTTAATGTTTAGCAATGGTCCGCTTTTTCTTTACTTGCACTTAAGCCCAGGCTTATTCTTACATGGTGGAAGACACGTTTCCATGTGCGTTGTACAATGCCAATGGACAATAAAGAAACTTATGACTTATGACTTGTGACTTAGGCCTACTCTTCCCTATTTACCGACCCTAAAGCCTGTAGTTCCTTCACGCTCCCACTATCTCTTGGTCTTCACTCTTGATCTCGTGGCTTTCTCTTTTACTTAGGGGAAGACGGGGTAAAAAGCGCATGGGCGGGTAAGAAGCCCACCCCAATTATCTCATGAAATGAAGCAAATTTCAGTCTCATTTTGCCCATGAGACGAGCGTTAATGTCTAGCATTCGTCTCATGGGCAAATTTGACTGAAATTTTCTTTATTTCATGAGATAATTGGGGTGGGCTTCTTACCCGCCCATGCGCTTTTTACCCCGTCTTCCCCTACAAACCTTCCTTCGCTTCACAGACTTCATATTTTACATGTGCCCCTTGCTCCCCTCTTTTATTCACACAGCAGGGCTTCGTAAAAATGACTTAACTTCAATTCAATCCATTCAGTTTGGTTCAGGCCCCGTTCTGCTTCATTTGCCAACGTTTGAAATCATTTGAACGAGAGCACCATTAGGGGAAGACGGGGTAAAAAGCGCATGGGCGGGTAAGAAGCCCACCCCAATTATCTTATGAAATAAAGAAAATTTCAGTCAAATTTGCCCATGAGACGAATGCTAGACATTAACGCTCGTCTCATGGGCAAAATGAGACTGAAATTTGCTTCATTTCATGAGATAATTGGGGTGGGCTTCTTACCCGCCCATGCGCTTTTTACCCCGTCTTCCCCTACCAGTTCTTCAAACGACTCTTTACTCCTCTTCTTCTACCTTTGTGAGCAAGCCAGGGTGGAGTTTCTCTAGACAACGGTCGCCGCGCGCATAACTGTTACGCCAAAAGGGGTCTAGGAAACACTTTAGAAAACGTTTGCGGAAGAATAATACAAGCTCTTGTCTGATTGGTCCAAAAAAAAAGTATCATTTTAACCAAACTTTAATGGACCAATCAACAACAAGAAATGTATTCACCCCATGCAAGTCACGTGATAGTTCGCCAAGAGATGCTTTGGGAGTAGCCACAAAACATTTTCAACAAACGTCGGCAAAAGAGGTGTTTCTTAGTACCGTTTTTTGGCGATTTGCGCTCACGCTACGTAACGTTAGCCCTTGTGAAACGATCCCCTGGGCTTACAGTTATGCAAAAAAAATGGGGGGGGGGGGGGGAGCACAAGGGATGTGTAGTGTGATGTGGGAGGTTTGATTTATTTTTATTTTTTATTGTTGTGAATACGTTAGGACTACATGACCCATCTAAAACGATTTCTGCAAAATACTTGACACCAACACCACCCCAACCCCCCAACCCCTATCCTTAGTCCAACAAACATTAATTTGTCTGTTCGAGCAACATCCTGAATACTGGATATCCTGGATACTGAACTGTCTTCTTTTCTTTTTTTTAACCATAGTGCAAGAAAGAAAGGGTTAGGTTAGTTTGGGGGTTTGGGAACGCACAGAACCACTTCAAATTGTGTACGTTGGTACACTAACCTGAAGATGGTGTGCACCATTAAGGAACACGATGAACATGTGTGGAGGGGTAAAGTATCACCCAAGAGCAATCCTTTCATGAAGAACAAATGCGGTGGGGGGTGGGAAGGGGTAGGGTTTGGGCTTGTTGCCGTACCCTTGTTGAGTCATTTGATGGGAGAGAGAGAGGGAGAGAAAGAGCGAGAGAGAGAGAGAGAGAGAGAGAGAGAGAGAGAGAGAGAGAGAGAGAGAGAGAGAGAGAGAGAGAGAGAGAGAGAATACGAAAACGAATACGAAAGTTTTTATTGAGGGTAAAACAGATTGAGAGAGAGATAGACAGAGACAGACACAGAGAGAGAGAGAGACAGAGAGAGACAGACACACAGAGAGACACTGACACTGGTTTATTGTCATTACCACCGGGAGGGGTCTATTCGACAGAGAGAGAGAGAGAGAGAGAGAGAGAGAGAGAGAGAGAGAGAGAGAGAGAGAGAGAGAGAGAGAGAGAGAGAGAGAGAGAGAGAGAGAGAGAGAGAGAGAGAGAGTTCAGGTTCCAGGTTTCAAATCTGTAAATTCATTAAGGCCATTCCATTTTAACCATACATTACCAACACTTAAAACATGTGCATTGACTCATAATGACCTGGAACTATACCAAAGAATATAGTAAAGCGAAAGTAGGGCGTGACGTCACCCCCTGCGCCGGATATGGGGTGCGAGTTATCCCCCTTACATCCGGGCAGGCGAGGTGCGCGCGCGCACTACAAACATCATTCTTTCTTTTCCACCCAAGCTCTCTTGACCTGGCTTGCCATTGCTCTCTTCCTTTTGGGGTTTCTGCTCTGTTCTAGGTGGGTCCGTTCCATTTATTTTGTAACTGACTATTCTTTTGTTTCTTGGACTGCCTGTTGGGCTGTCTATCGATTTTATTTTCTTGTATTTTTGGAAATTTTCATGATACAAGTCAGGCCGGTTTTCTTCGTGTGTGTTGTGTGGGCGGCCATCATGGCTTCACCCACCCCCCACACTCTTTCTAAGACTTCGGTCTCTGCTCCGGTTCTCTCCTCTACCCCTCTCCCTCGCGATGGGAGTGGTAGGTTCGTTTCTCCCTCTCTTTCTCAAGAAAAGTCTACTAAAGAGAAATCTGTTTCCAAGGAGAAAACTCACAAGAAATCTTCGCGATCTTCTTCTAAACATGACGTTTCTCCAGTTAAGGCGGTTTCAGTTTCTCGCGAACTTGACCCCTTGTCTTCGGTTTCGGTGGCTTCCACCCCTTCTGTGGATACTCAGTCCGTTCTGCAGTCTTTTATCGACCAGCTCGGTTCTAGTGGTCTTCACATTTGTCCGGTTAAATCAGTTGAATCTTCGGATTATTTTGCCGGTTCTCATGAGTCAGTTTACCCGGTTGTTTCGGCCCAAACAACCGGGTCTACTCTCTCTCCTACTCTTGTCCACAGGGTTTCCAGCAAGCGTCCTCTTTCCACGAGGGCCCTTTCTTCCTCCAAGACGACGGAGGGCACTTACGTGGCCTCTCACTTCAGACCGGTGGGACTACGGTTGGCCCGCCCGATCCTGGAGGATCCACCGGTTCTTCTCCCGGGGGATCAGGAGTATCCTCCGGCGAGCTCGCCCTCCCATGCTATGGGTTTTGAATCCGACGGACGGTCGGATTCAAGGCGAAGGCCCCCCACCTCTGTATCCAAAAGAGGTCACGGTTCAGCCGAACCGTGGGGCTATGAACCTACCGGGGACGAAGGGACTAGATCCCTAGGCCCCGAAGGCCACAGGCTCATGGCCAGTTCCGTAGAGACTCGAGCTCACGGTTCTGGCGCCTACAGGCAAACTTACGGTGGAGGACGGGCTAGACCTGTCCGCCCCGAAGTTATTCCCGGTTCCCGTTACCGGGAGGACGGAACCGGTCGACTACCTTCCCACTCCTCGGTCTACCGACCTCTCATCCGGTTGGAACCGGCATCTTCGGATGAAGATCAACCGGCACGCATGGCCATGCGTGAGCAACCGGCGAAGTTTCACCCGGTTCAGTTTAAGCCTAGAGCTACTCTACCGGGTGAACGGCACCGTACAACCGGTGAACCGGTTTTTGTCCACCCAGCAGGGGGGCAACCGGGTGATTCACGGCGGCGCACGGATGAGGCTACTCCGTTTTTTTCCCCCCGCTCACACAGTGAGGCCTCACCGGTGGGTTCAGATCTTTCAGACCGGGAGAACGGAACCGGTCGACTACCGTCCACGGTCTACAGACCTCTCGTCCGGTTGGAACCGGCATCTTCGGATGAAGATCAGCCGGCACGCATGGCCATGCGTGAGCAACCGGAAGAGGTTCACCCGGTTCTGTTTAAGCCTAGAGCTACTCGACCGGGTGAACGGCACCGTACAACCGGTGGGCCGGTTTTTTGTCCACCCAGCAGGGGGGCAACCGGGTGTTTCTCGGCGGCATACGGATGGAGCTTCTCCGTTGCTCTCTCGACGCGGTCACCACCGTTCACACGGTGAGGCCTCGCCGGTGGAGTCCGATCTTTCAGACGGCGAAACCGGTTCTGACTTGGATGCGTTGATTGAGCACGAAGTGCAACGCCTCCTACGGTCAGTGATGACGGGCCTTGTTCCCCAAGAGGACGGGTCTCCCCAGGACGCGCCCTCTGTTGCTAGTGTTCAGTTCCACGGCGTGGACGTTCCCCAACAAGGCTTGATGGTGTTTTTTGAAGGACTCTTGTCCGAATGTTGTTGAGATAAGCCGGCCTGCGTCACAGTCGGCTACCGGAGAGTCTGTCGGCTCTTTCCAGCAGGGTAAGAGCCGTCTCTTCCTCCAGGCCCCTACTCTTCTTTTGGACGCCATTCGGAAGGCAGAAGTCTTCTTGCGTCAGAGAGAGGACACCACAGCAGTGGGTTCTTTTTCGGTCCCTCTGTTCAGGTCGGTCCTCCCTCTCATGGATGATTTCCTTCCGTTTCCTCCCGTCTCTAAGCCGTCTAAAGCGGAATTAGAGAAGTTGAAGTTGGAGTCAGGCTCCTCTGTTCCGGTTGTCTTCAAGCAAGCTGTTTTCAAGCAACTTGAAGTCGGGCTTTCGGACTCGCTCAAGGGATGTGGCGTGGCCACTTCCCTCATTCGAGTGGTGGCTGAGTCTCTGGGGATGTCCACCTCCGTCTCTCCGAGACGCAGCGGTCTCCCGTCCGGCCGGCGGCATGGTGACTCACCGCACGGTTCCCCGACGGTCACCGGTGGTACCGGTGCACCGTCCGTCCGTCCTTCCGCACGGTCCGGCTTGGGCGTTCATCGTCCCCCTGTGGTCCCTCACCGGGGTCTGCTTCAGGGTACTCGTCCTCTAAAAGGTCGGGTGGCTTCTCCTGGTTTGGACCAGTCAGTCCACCCCAGAGGCTCGTAACGTCAGCGCTCTCCAGTGGATTCGGACGTGGACTTAGCTAAGTCAGTCTCCATCCAGGCAAGGGCGTAGCAGCGTGTTCTGGCCCGGTCCGGCCACTCACCAGGGAAAGGAGTTTTGGTTCTTGCAAGCTCCTAAGCTTCTGGACCACTCCAATCGGAAAGCAGAGGCTTTCCTTTGTGCCGGGAAGATGGCAGAAGCTAACCGTTTCGCTTTAGCCTTCTAAGGCCGAAGCAGAGAAGCTCCTTTGCGGCAGGAATCCTGCCCCGACCAAGGTTAAGTCTTCCAACTTCAAGCAGTTGGAGGAATCTTTGTCTAAGCCCTCAAGGGCTGTGGCTTTGCGGCTTCGTTGGTTCGGCCCATCGCAGAGAATTTAGGGAAATTTTTTTTCCTACGAATTCTCCTGTGGTTCTCAGGCTCTTTGAGTCCGTGAATGAACCAACCGTTTTCTTTCGGTTCATCGTCGGGCTCCTCAAGAGTTTTCTCACAAGAAGAGTTCTCTTGTACCCTCTAATCATCTGGTTAGATCTACTTCGATCTGCTGATCTCTAGCTCTTGTGCTTCTGGTCGATCCCTTTTCACCGATCCATTTTACCGGGTTGGGCAACGGACCGTCGGGTTCCGTTCCGGTTCTTCAAGAACCTCATGGTGATTCTGTCCTTCCGTTTGGCACGGTGGCTTTTGGGAATGATCCATTGTTTTTCTTTGTTTCATTCATGGCTGTTGCAACGGCTCCTGATGGTCCGTTTCTTCGATTCTGACGAGCATGGATTTTCTTGCTCTCTTCAGTTTCATGCTTTTCTGGTTACAACAAGAGTTGCTCAACCTGATTACTCATTCAACCGGTCCCCCTTTTCGGCCCATCCTGTCAGGCCTTGTTTTTTCTGTCTTGGGTTACCCTTTACAAGTCATGGCCGTTGAAATGGTTATTTTTTGTTCGTCAATCCTCTACCGTTTCTTTCTAAGTCAGTACCGTTCTCTTGGATTTTTCCACGGTTATCCTGACGTCACTTGGATACTCTGTTACGCTTCTCGCAGTAACTAACCGTTTCTCTTTGGGCAGGTCTACCTGGCCCGACGAAGATTCAGTTCCCGTGGGCTTTTTTGTTGTTCATCCGTTCAAGTCGGTGCTAGGTGTCCATGGGACTACCTCCCATTTCCCTCTTTCTCCAAGCCTTCTAAGGCTGTAGCGGAGAAACTCCATTATGACAAGAGTTCGAAGCATCTTTGTCCAAAGCCCTCAAGGGCTGTGCTTTTGTGACGTTGTTGATTCGGTTCATTGCTGTACTTTGAGCAAAACCTCTCCAACGAACTCTCTTGCGGTTTTCAGGCTCTTTGAGTCCGTGATTGAACCAACCATTGGAGTGGCTCTAGCTTCTCTTGGTGATTCTTCTGGCCAGAGACTCTTTTTGGGGCACTTTAAAGACTCTGTCTGGAGATGGGGTTCGACACGGTCGGATTCACAGTCTCAGCCTCGGAGGACACTGTCCTCGTTTTCTCTGTTGGTGTCCGTCCTCTCAGTACGAAGTCGGTCACACTTTTCCGTCTCCTCAGACTTCTTAGTCTGACGGAGTCAGTTTCGGAGCTCCTTCCTCCTGCCAAGGTATACTAAGGCCCTTGCAGAGAGAAGTCGGAGCGTGCGCTCCTTCTTTCACGGTTGCAACCAACAGTTGTTCAACCGTACCCTCGTTGCCTTCCTTCTGAACGGCCCCGGCTTCGCCGTTCTTTCGAATGATGTCTGTTCTGGCGGGCATGGTTTTTACTTGCTCTGTTTCAGACCTTCGTTTCCTCTGATCACAACCATGAGTTGTTCATTCAGTGGACTCGTTCACTCGTTCCAGCCATCCTTTTCGGTCTGGTTCCGTCCCGATCGGACCCATCTGTCCGGCTATCTTGATCTTCCATGCCCAGCTGTCAGATCACTAAACGTCAGTTTTCAACTTAAGTTGTTCGACTGGGTGTTTTTGGGCCTTCCTTCAGGCCCCCCCCCCCCCCCCCCCCCCCCCCCCCCCCCCCCATTTTGAGTCAGTTCCTTGAAATGGGTAAAGTCGAGGTGTGTTTACGTCACGTTTGCACACTGTTCCGCTTTTGTCTTCATGTTTCCGTTTCGGTGGGAACATTTCCGCGTCATCTGGTTTGATTTGGCGTCATGCGATGGCAACTATGTTGCTGTTTCGGTCTGTCCCTACGTCGGAGGCAGTTTTTATTTTTTGTCTTCTTACGGTCTTGGCATGTAGAGTTGGTTGCGAAGTGCAGTTGCACATTCGTACCGTGGCTTCTCAGTTTGCTAGTTTAGAGGTTGAATCTGCTGTTTTGCGGATTCTCATCTTAATCATTTAGTACTAGCTGTCTCTATCCCGTCATCGGTCCTTTGTCCAGATGTGGGCTATTTTGTTTTTGTCTCAGTCTCGCCTCTTCGATCGATGTTTTTTCCGGTTCGAAAGGGCGTAGCAGCGTGTGGTGGCCCGGTCCGGCCACTCATAGTCCGTTTTGTATCGGCCTTGGCTGCTCTAGGTGACTCCATGCGGGGTTTGTCATCTCCTGGCTGCTTTTTTAGTCAGCCATGTTCTTTCCTGAGATTCCTTCCTGGTCTTTTCTGTCAGGTCGCTTAGGTTCTGCCTTGCTCGGACTAAACCCTTCCCTGGTGCTAGGCGTCGTCTCTTCCTTTCCGTTAACGTTAAGTGTTGCAAGGATGTCGCTAAGGGTACAGTCTCTCGTTGGTTGCTGGACTGCTTTAAGCTCGCCTACGCTTCCTCCCTTGTTAGACTCCCTCAGAACCCAGTTAGGGCCCATGAGTTAAGAGCAATTAGCACCTCTTTGGCCCTACTTAGGGGAGTACCTTTGGTCAGGGTCATGGCTGCGGCTTATTGGAAGTCGCAAAACGCGTTCATCCAGCACTATCTCAGGGACATCTCCATCAAAGGAGATGACAACCACTACGCCATCAAGAAGGTTGTGGTCGCCCAACTCCCCGTCTCCCTGTGATGTACGTGTCGCAATGCCTTTTTTCAGGTGGTATATCATGGGTATGATTCTTTTGGGGGAATGTCTTTTTAGACTAGGGTTTTTTAAGTCTTTAGAATGCGTGTTGTTCTAGGCTTAAGCCTTTGTTATCAGGTCAAGGGTGCTTAGCTTCTCAAATGGGAGCATCACCCTCCTCCTCTCTGGTAATCTGCACATGTTTTAAGTGTTGGTAATGTATGGTTAAAATAGATTGGTAGATTTTTATCAATCTTACTATCTACTTTAACTAAATACTTACCAACACTTAAAACAAATATGTTCCCTCCCTACCTACCCTCCTGATGCTATTTGAGGGAAAAGGGTTTTCGAATGATGTTTGTAGTGCGCGCGCGCACCTCGCCTGCCCGGATGTAAGGGGGATAACTCGCACCCCATATCCGGCGCAGGGGGTGACGTCACGCCCTACTTTCGCTTTACTATATTCTTTGGTATAGTTCCAGGTCATTATGAGTCAATGCACATGTTTTAAGTGTTGGTAAGTATTTAGTTAAAGTAGATAGTAAGATTGATAAAAATCTACCACTCTCTTTGACTCTGCCTTTTCCCTTTGCTTACTGTCATCTATTATCTTTCTGCCTAACCGGTCCATTCTCCTGCAGTTTATATAAAATAAAAAAACTTTCAAAAAGATTTTCTCCAGCCAGGACACGCTTGGCCTAACTCTTTCTTAGTTAGGCGCATAACGGCAGCATGACGCATCTGCGCTCATAATTGACAGGAAACTGTCTGAGCGATCAACGAAGAAGAATTAAGGCCATAGCCCCATATATATGAATGAGAATGTTGAGTAAGACACACAGAGAGACAGAGACGGAGAGAGAGAGAGAGAGAGAGAATACGAATATGAATACGAATACGAACTTTTTTATTGAGGGAAAATAGCAGGACCGGATCACAGACTTTTGAAGGGGGGGTGCTTGGTCCAGGGGCAAAGGTCCAGTGTGGCGAAGCCCCCCGGCCGAAAACGAGTTTTCAACATTTTAAAACTGTTTTGTGGCATCTCCTGTGAGCTCAGAACCGAACTTCTTAAGAGCGTTGACAGCCGAGGGGGGGGGTGCTGCAGCACCCAAAGCACCCCCCCCTCCCCCCCCTAGATCCGGCCCTGAATAGATAAGCTGAATCAGCTTTTTTTACACTATGCCCTCAGGCAAAAAATGAAGAGAGAAAAAGACTGAAATATAGAACAATTAAATATAAGAAAAAAGAAAAACAAATGCAAACAATGGATACACATGCATTATGATTTGTTTTTAACAATATATGATAATAATTCATAATATACGTAACATCATGCAAATGGTGAGAGAGAGAGAGAGAGAGTCAAAGTCAAAAAATGTTTTAATTGTTAGGCCCTTGGCCCATAGCAATACAGTTCACACACACACACAACATTTTTAAATCAAGATTCAAAACATTTGCAATGCACGATATTCACAAGACATGGAAGCCACATCAAGGTAAGCTTACTGCAGATACTACAAGCTG
>CM065701.1:37879351-37956851 GCA_017654935.2 Phymorhynchus buccinoides
CTCTCTCTCTCTCTCGCTCTCTCTCTGTGTGTGGAAGAGGGGTTAGAGAGGAAGAGGCCTGGGGGTAGTAGTAGTAGTAGTAGTAGTAGAGGGGAAGAGGCTGGGTATATTGGTCACGTTCAGGGAGAGAAAGTCTCTGTTAGTCCCTCGTTATTGTTCTCCTGTGCCATTGCCTTAATTGATCTTTCTGCTTTAAGTTTCGAAGTCCTTGCCAAGTTGATATCTAAAGAGTGTACGCTTGTTGTGTATTTTGTTCGTCCATGTAAGCCTATTTTGTTTGATTCACCGACACTACTGCAGTCTGTTTTTTGGTGTGTGTTTTTAAAGTATAGTGTCATTAGCCACGAGTGCAAGTCAGTAAGTCCTGTAAGTTGCCTGCATGAAAAGCTATTGTGTTGTTTGAATTTGTTGCAGAAATTTCCCCAACCGTATGCGAGCCATCCGCAAACAGGGGCAACTCAGGACAATCATTGACGATGGTGAGGGAAATAAACTCAACGGTGGTGTTTCGTAATGACTGTATTATGTAACCATTTGACTAGCCTTCTGTTAGTAAGCTATGCTGAATTATGCTGCGA
Source organism: Phymorhynchus buccinoides (assembly GCA_017654935.2). Classification (NCBI taxonomy): domain Eukaryota; kingdom Metazoa; phylum Mollusca; class Gastropoda; order Neogastropoda; family Raphitomidae; genus Phymorhynchus; species Phymorhynchus buccinoides. Next base: position 37,879,930 of record CM065701.1, read on the forward strand.
TGCATTCTGTTTGCTTGTTTTGTATTGCATTGCATTATTGCATTCTATTGCATGACAATGTATCCTTTATTTCTCTTCTGGTTAAAAAATAAAGTTTGTGTTTTATAAAAAGTAACCATCAAGGTGGGGTTTTTAATTGTCAATTACCTATTTGTAGGCTATTGTTTAAAAATCCATCTACATGATAAAGACCTAAAATATGTACTAGCATACTCTTCGCTTGCTTTGCATCATATTTTTGTTTTTTTAGAACAATCAAGATACATTGCATACTGAATGGTAAAGTGTTTGGATTAGAGAGTGCAGCCTAATGTGAACACTGTGCGCTCGGTTAACAAGGTGGTGACAATGATTACTTTTGTCAGTATCCACATCAATTAAAACTTAACGCAAATCAAGTGTGTGAGGTTTTGTTGTTGTTTTTTCAAGATTATCAAAAATTGTAATGATAAATAATTGCATAGTAATATCTGTATTATAAGCATATTATAGTTCCTGCACCATCACACCTTTCTTTCTTCAGGCGAAGGTGCTATTCCCACTGACTTCCCTCTGCCGGCCAACGCCAACGGCAAAGAACGGCTGCGAGTGATGACCTGCTCCGACAAGATTCTCCGCTGGAACGCCCTGGGAATCCAGGGGGCGCTGCTGTCCAACTACCTTGACCCCGTCTACCTCACTTCCGTTGTCATTGGTCAGTTGATACATGGCATTATTGCTTTTATTGGTCAGTTACCCGATTGTCTGTTTCCATTGGTTAGGCTATAGTTTGTACTGGTGGATTGTCAGATTTCATTGGCAGGCTGATAGCCTGTTTTCATTCGTTAGTTGTTGGATGCTCTGTTTTGATTGATCAGTTTATAAATGGTCTGTTTTGATTGATCAGTCACCTGAGGGTCTCTCTTTATTGGCTAGTTGATTGATAGTCGATTTTCATTGGCTTTACCTGATGGTCTGGTTTTATTGGTTGGTTGATAGATGGATCCTTGATATTGATCAGTCGATGGAAGGTCTATTGTCGTTGGTCTGTTGATAGTCGATTTTCATTGGCTTTAACTGATGGTCTGGTTTTATTGGTTGGTTGATAGATGGATCCTTGATATTGATCAGTCGTTGGAAGGTCTATTGTCGTTGGTCTGTTGATAGTCGATTTTCATTGACTTTAGCTGATGGTCTGGTTTTATTGGTTGGTTGATAGATGGATCCTTGATAGTGATCAGTCGATGGAAGGTCTATTGTCGTTGGTCTGTTGATAGTGGGTGTTTTTTAACCTTTACCGGATCATGCTTTTGACTACACGGACACGATGGCGGGGGTCTTCCACGACCCCCTACTCAGCAAAGAGCAAATTCCGAGGTGTTTATCCCTGTCCGGATGGCGGGGGTCTCCCACGACCCCTACTGGTCAAAGAGGCACCATGTGTTTATCCCTGTCCGGATGGCGGGGGTCTCCCACGACCCCTACTCAATGCACTGCAGTGCTCTTTAAAGTAGGGGTCGTGGGATACCCCCGTCATCCGGACAGGTATATCAAAATTACGCGTCATATTACGTCATTTATATTTTATGCACATTAATTTTAACTCACTTAAAGCCATTTACGTTTTTGGGAGACATGAAATCCGGACAGATTGCTTAAATAATTACGCGTCATATTACGTCATTTATATTTTATCACGGGGTAAAATGGGCGACCCTTAAGTCCATTAAAGGTTTTGACAAATGTCATGATAGTGTCATGAAGAATTGGTTAAATGATGTTTTAGAGATATAACATGTTTTGTCTATTGTCAATCGGGTCGTGGGCGACCCCAGAAGTCCGGTAAAGGTTAATTAGTCTCTATGTTTGATAGTGTGTTATAATTGGTCGTTTCATGGTCACACACATCCTTGTACTATGTCTCTGTCTATTGTCGATCGGTCTGTCTGTCTGTCTGTCTGCCTCTCTCTCTCTCTCTCTCTCTCTCTCTCTCTCTCTCTCTCTCTCTCTCTCTCTCTCTCTCTCTCTCTCTCTCTCTCTCTCTCTCTCTCTCTCTCTCTCTCTCTCTCTCTCTCTCTCTCTCTCACACACACACACACACACACACACAAAACAAACACACACACACACACACACACACACACACACACACACACACATTCAACTATCTTTTTTTTTTCTTTTGACCGATACAGGCAGCCATACAGGCGATCAGCGTGGTCACGTGCCACGTGCAGTGAGCGGTCGTTTGAAGTGTGGTCGCCTGCACGAGGTGCTGATGAAACCCTACCGCATCAGTTCACCCGACATCGTCTACCCACCACAGTGAGTCCACTCAATCCTTTCATTCTTCTGAGCTTTATAATCAAATCATATCCCCCGAAGAAGGCGTATGCCTGCCCCACGTGGCGGTGTAATCAAAAACGGCCACACACATAATGTTCTCATCTGCAACTGATGCTCTTGTACCACAGTGTTCAAGTGCTTCCGCTGTTGGGATGATCCCTGGAGTCTTTTAGCCAGAGTAAGCCAACAACAAATCCTAGCTTCGATATCAAAATAGGAGAGGAGGAAAATGCCATTCTGGAAAGCTGGGATGGAATTTACTTACAGTGGAGATGCCTCACCCAGGATCATAGACTATGGGATCTGTCGTCACATGCCTATAATTACATCCCTTTGTGTCTCCCTTATGTCTATTGCAGCTCCATTGGTGCCCGTGCTATTTCAAAGAAAAACCATGTAACTCTGGGGAAACTCTAGGGAAACGCAAAGAACAATAACCCTGGATAAAATCTAGGGAAATGCAAAGAACAATAACTCTGGAGAAAATCTAGTGAAACGCAAATAACAATAACTCTGGAAAAACTATAGGGAAATGCAAAGACCAATGACTTTGAAGAAACTCTGGGGAAGCACAAAGAACAATAACTCTGTAGATGGCATCCCGTCCCATTGCCTACATCCCCATTCTCTTGGCCGCAGGAGTATCAGGACGCTTGGTGTTGGAAAATGGTAAAGGTAATGTTATGAGCATGATGCATGGGGCATTAGTGTGACCAAGCATTGCCTTTCTTTCCATTGGTAAGAAATGGTGCATAGGGGAAGACGGGGTAAAAAGCGCATGGGCGGGTAATGAAGCCCACCCCAATTATCTCATGAAATGAAAATTTCAGTCAAATTTGCCCATGGTGCTAGACATTAACGCTCGTCTCATGGGCAAAATGAGACTGAAATTTGCTTCATTTCATGAGATAATTGGGGTACCCGCCCATGCGCTTTTTACCCCGTCTTCCCCTAATGTTTTTTGAGGGGTTATGGTACTTGAGGAAAGTAAGTCCCTCGATCTTCTTCTTCTTCTTTGTTCACTCAGACAGTTTCCTGTCACATGAGCGTAGATGCGTCATGCTGCCGTTATGCGCCTAACTAAGAAATAGTTAGGCCCAGCATGTCCGACTTCGGCTGAAGAAATCTTTGTAAGAATGTATAGGAAAAAGGCAGGAGAATGGACCAGTGAGATCGAATGATAGCAGATGACAGTAAGCAAAGGGAAAAGGCAGAGTCAAAGAGAGTGACAGATTAGAGGAAGTTACAAGCACAGAACTTCCAGAAGGTGGGGGAACTATTTGTACGAAAGACCCCCCGGTATCCCCACGGGGGGAGTCCCTCGATCTATCCAATACAATCATGCATCTTCACTGTCGTAGACTGTGCATCAGTTTGATAACTGCATGGATAACCAAAGAATGTTGTCCTCTCCACCATTGTTGATGTGTACTGTGTGGGTGAAGGGTCATAAAGGCGAACTTGGCACATTCTTTATTGAGAATGATGCTTTGTTTGTCTCACTTTGGCTCTGACCCACGCGTTGCTAGGTGATTGGTATCGTAATCAACTTTGGTGGAGGGGAGGTAATTGGGGAGAGAGTACTCCCCCTTTGTTCAATTGCATGGATAACATTAATTGTTACAAAGATAGGCCATTTATTTTGTTTTATTTTGAAGAATGGCTTTCTAAGCAGAAACGTGGTGGTCTGCAAGTGTGTGTGTGAATGGGTGGATGTCTGTGTGCATGTGTGTGTACACGCGCGCGTGTGTGTGTGTGTGTGTGTGTGTGTGTGTGTGTGTGTGTGTGTACACGCTTGTGTGTGTGCTTGTACGCACATGACATTGTGTGTATTTACATTGCATGTGTGTGCAAATATGTGTGCGTGTGATTGTGCGCTCACGAGTGCATGTGTGTGTGCGTGCGTGCGTGCATGCGTCCGTGCGTGCGTGCGTGTGTGTGTGTGTGTGTGTGTGTTCAAGTCAAGTCAAAATTTTATTTCCAGATGGAACATTGAATAAGCAAATAATACATTCTCATCAAGCCATCCGTAAAAACAAAACAAAAAAGCAACAACAAAAAACGAAGGAACTAAAGGTTCGTTTGTGTTTGTGTGTGTGCGCGCGCGCGCGTGTACGTGCCCACAGTTCCGACGTGTACGCCATCACCAAGTCCAAGCAGTACTGTATCACGTGGTCTGAGGGTGAGCCAGATGCGGAAGTTATCGACGCTGTGTCAGGATCAGTCGCCATGGAGTGAGTATATCACAGACACATTATAGCAAGCAGATTGTTTGTATGGCCTGACTGGCATCATTTTTGTATCAGTTGTTTGTCTTTCGTTGCCACGTTGTTTGTTAAGTAGTCCGTTTGCTTGCTTTTAGTTTGTTGATTTTTTTTTCTCCAAATGAATGTTCGTTGCTTTGAGTGTTTGGGCTCTTCAGAAAAATGGTCGAACTTGCGCGAGTACGGACTGACTGGTCAGTGTGTTTGCAGTTCGTTTGGTTTACTTTTAGATAACCTGGAACACGCGCGCACAGAGAGAGAGAGAGAGAGAGCATGCATTCACACGCACAGACACGGAGGAGTTGGGATGAAGTAAAGAGATGTAGGCATACATTATGATCGACCTATAGGCCTTCATAAAATCGTGTGAAGATCAGCTATTGCTGCTACCCACGTGTCGTCATATCCGGCCACAAGGAGCGCCATATTATGGGAGACCGCCATCTTAGTCCTTACCTTTTTTTGAAAAATGCCAGATCGATGCTGCGTATTTGGCTGTTCCAATTCGAAACTTATTTAAACTGTATTTATAACATCTGGATGTTTTCTTTACACATTTAGATAACATTTTCACTTTGTTTACACACAAATAAGGACTAAGATGGCGACACTTCCGTTGGAAGGGTCGAGATGCGCACGCAGGTGGGTTGGAGCCATAGGGATTCTAGATTCGGCGAGTTATTTCCAATAATGTTATTGTCCTAGGCAGCCAATACATAAACCTAGCTAGTGCCTACAAAAAAACCGGTTGTTAATGTACAATCTCTCTCTCTCTCTCTCTCTCTCTCTGTCTCTCTCTCTCTCTCTGTCTGTCTCTCTCTCTCTCTCTTTTCTTCTTCTTCTCTTCACCTCTTTCTCTGCTACCACAGACCCACCAACGACAGTCCCTCCTCGCGTGTGTCCAAGCGATCTCTTCTGGCCCTCTTCCGTCAGGCAGGTCACAACCTCAAGGCCAACCACCTATTGACCTTGACCTATGCAGAGGCCAAGGTCGCGGCCAAGGCCTACCAACGCACCAAGAAGGCCGTGGAAGGTCATTTGCAGAACTGCGGTTTCGGCCAGTGGCTCTCCTTGCAGCAATGCTATGGCGTGGACGATTTTCGTGACGCTGAGAAGCAGTGACGCTGTTCGTGACGAAGCTTGTGTTCTGAGTGACGTCACTTCCTTTTTCGTGTTATTTTGTAAGACTGATAAAAGTCCTTTTGTTTCGGTTGTTTATAATGTATGTGGGGTAATTTTTAAGCTTCTTTTTTCTTTATTGGAGGGGTTGGGTTTTGGGTTGTTTTTTAATGTTGTGCATTTCAGTGTGTGTCTGTGTGTTTTGGCGCACATATCAGTGTGTGTGTGTGTGTTTTGGAGCACATACAAGTGTGTGTGTGTGTGTATATGAAAAGGTGTCTGTGTCTGTCTGTTTGTCTCTCTGTGTCTGTCTACGCATCTTTATTTGCCTTTTTCATGTGCATCTTAAACATGACACAAATTATGCGATTCTGTTTGGCTATATCGTGTAGGCCTACACATGTGTGCATTCATAGACGCAATATGTTTCTATCAGTTTATGTGTGGCCTTACGAAATTCCTTGTCATAAATATGACCAGATTTATTTAATACATGTATATAAAAATTATTGAATTTTGTGCGTTTTTATGACGAATTTGTGCTTCACTAAACATGAACTTCAAAAATGGAGAGGAAACACCACCAGTCCATTGTATTCCTTCCATTCGGTGAGTAGATTCACTTCACCACTTGAATCCGTACATGAAGAAGATAAACTGGTTTCTAGGGTCGCTGTAGAAAGCTTTTTTCTACATTGTGTGCAAGTTTAGAGGAATATCTATACATTTGCAATACCCAAACAATAGTTATTAAAACCGTGCATATTTCGCAAAGACCAAACAGGGAGATTTTATTATTTTTAATCAGCGAAGTTCATTTATCCTTCTTGCCAGACAAGTTAAAATCCCATGCCCCCCCCCCTCTTTCCCAACGTAGAAAGGGGAGACTGTGAACATTGACTGTACATGGTTAAACCCACTAATAGGACAACTTGTACATGTAGAGACTAGAGATTGTGTTTGTCTTGAAGAGAGAGAGAAAAAAATATTGTGTACAAAATTCGTGTTTGCTGTAATCAAATGATTGGAAGAATAATTTTCATTACGGGTGAATCGTTCCACGTGTATTTTTTTTATCAATGAATTTTTATAATATTTTTTGGATGTTGAACTTTTTCTCGTCAAACCAAAACTACTTCCGACTGAAAGCAGTTAGTGTTCTGTTTCTCTTATTTTAGTCAATCGTGTTTATTTAAAATAAACATTGTTTTGTCGTCTTTGTAATGTTTTTTGTTTTGTTTTGTTTTTCTTTCCGTAGTAATCATGTGCATTCAAAATTAACTTTTCTTTGAAATCTTTTATTGAATTTCTTTGTAATATTTTTGGATGTTAAAGTTTTTCTCGTCAAACCAAAACTACTTCCGACTGAAAGCAGTAGTAGTCAATCATGTTTATCTAAAATAAACATTGTGTTGTCGTCTTTGTAATGTTTTTTGTTTTGTTTCCGTAGTAGTCATCTGCGTTCAAAATTAACTTTGCTTTGAAATATTTTATTTCCTGTTACTTTTGTTGTTAATTTTCTTGATAATCATGTGCATTTAAAATAAACATTGTCTTAGCATCTGTCGTCAGGGGTATTTTACCTCAGTAATCATGTATGAATAGGGGAAGACGGTGTAAGAAAGCGCCATGGGCGGGTAAGAAGCCCACCCCAATTATCTCATGATAAAAGGTTGCAAATTTTAAGTCTCATTTTGCCCATGAGACGAGCGTTAATGTCATAGCATTCGTATCATGGACTTTTATTTGACTGAAATTTTATTTATTTGATCTAACTAATTGGGGTGGGCTTCTTACCCGCCCATGCGCTTTTTACCCCGTCTTCCCCTACATTAAGAATATTGTGTTTAAACATGTTCCTCCAGATCATGAAGTGAATATTTTACAGGGATTTTATATTTTCAGTGATAAAAGGTTGGGTTTTTTAAGTCTCGCTTTTTTTACATTTTACATGTAGGCCTACAAAGATCATTTCCCTTTGAGATATTTTAAGTACGTATTTTGACTATGGGCCGGAAGACGCCGGGTAAAAAGCGCATTAAGAAGCCCACCCCAATTATTTCATGAAATAAAGAAAATGTGAGAGCCTAAGGGGTTTTATTTATTTTAATTGATCTAAGACCCATGTGTTTGGTTTCAAATTTGAAATATTGTAGTAGCTCACTCACCAAAAGATTCACTCCGTCCATCCGTTACACACCATAATGAGTTTCAAGGAATCATGGTGGAAGAACAGGAAATGTAAATCTAGTCATTATTTCAATGGGTCCAGAGGTTTGTATGTGAAAAAAACCTTATTTTAACAGTTTTAAACTTTTAAGCAGGTTTTTTTTTATAATCTCCCTCTCTTTCTCCCTCTGTGTAAACCATTGGATAACATGCTAGTGCTAAGTGAAAGAATATTCACTTTTGTTCTGTTTTCATTTATTACATTATGTATGTATATGCGCACCCTCAATGTTATAGGCCGGAGGTCTGACATTAAAACATTTTAGAGTTTTGAGGGTTTTTTTAGTCTGTGTAAACGATGAAAATCCTTAACATGATTTCATTTATCCAAACCCCAGCCCATCTCCAGGCTCTGTCTGCGTGTAAGCAATATTTCTATATTCACGTCTTATTATGTCGTGTGGAGTTGAAGTTTGCGTGTCAGATAGTTTGATTTGAATACAGGCCTAGGCTCATTCGTAATTGAATTTTGTTATGATGGTCGCGGTTTAGAATTACTCAGGTTGTTGTTTTTCTCCGTACTTAGTGACATTGTTTTTCCATGGAAAATCCCGCAAAATATGGAAGTGGAAAAAAAAAGGTATCTCCACGTGACACCCATTCTGGTGGTGGTGATGTGGGTGGGGGTATGATGTAGAGTGCAACGGTTACTTTAGTGCATGGATATAGTTAAGGTATGTAAACAATATTGATGGTGCTGTCAAAATCTGCGTTCATGTTTGCAATCTATATGAAAAAGAATAAATCGGTGTAATTTCGTTTCGTTTTTAATAACACGTTAATGGTGCTTTTAAAGGGGAGGGGGGGGAGGCGGTTAGAAAATCATTGCAAAAAATCACCCTCCACATATTTTTTATCCCCCACCATGACCCGCGTCCAAATTCTAATGACCATTGCTTGTGCAGAACCGACGTTCCTTCGACCCACCTGTCTTTACAACTCACCTGTCTCCTTCCTATTAAAAACCGACGTTAGCCTCTCTTTATTGTGTTGTTACATATCTGGGGTTGTCTACTAATCAAGTAAAATTATTTATATTTCGTTTGTCAAAACTACACGAATTCCATAATGTGATAAAGCCTTTTCGGTGTGCGTGTGTCTTTGTGTCTTTGATCGTCTATTCTATTCAAATATTGGCAGCAAAACCAAACAAAAGTCCTGGTGTGCCTTAATATTATGAAATGTTTACAAACTGGGGGTCTTTTAGAGTGTGTGTTACGTGACGAATGAAACCTCCGAGTTGAAGGTCTCGCATGGCTCCCCCCACCTGCGTGCGCATCTCGACCCTTCCAACGGAAGTGTCGCCATCTTAGTCAGATTTGTGTGTAAACAGCATCGATCTGGCATTTTTTAAACAAAGTTACCGACTAAGATGGCGGTCTCCCATAATATGGCATGCTCCTTGTGGCCGGATATGACGACATGTGGGTACAAGCCATAGGAAAGATGTTTTAGTTACCATAATGGAAAGTATATTCATGTGTGTTTTGTATTAACTTTGTAAGGAAACCTACAAGTTATTTGTTCTGTGTGTAGTATTCACACCTCAATATTAAGTCGCTGGGCTAGTTTCTCACAACAGGCTTGCAAAGTCAAAAATCTAATTTTTTTGGGGGGTCAATTTTGAATTATGGGTACTTTTGTGTTCTCCAACATCTTATCTTTCATATTTTATAAAGAATAATCTTTACTATGGTCTGTAAATGGTATTATAAGTGCTTTAAAACGAGTAGGTCAATGCATTTTCTACAGCTAGGCTAGAGTTTAGACTTTTCTCAAAATGGCCGACGCTCACGCTACTATAACTTCAAATGCTCATAACTCGGGAACGGAAAAAGATACAAGAATGGTTCTTGTATCTTTAGAAAGAGGATTGTCTGAAGTTTTCAATTGTATAATTTTCTCAGAATGGTCAGTTTGACACTTAATGTCCCTTTCGTGGTGCTGGGTCACATTTGGTGTAAATGTTAGAAAACTGAGAAACGTGATCTATTGCTTGTTTAGGCTTATTTAAAATATATAGATTTATGGTTCCTGTTTCTGGTGGTTTGTGTGCACAATGTACATTTTTTTTAATGTTTAATTTTGTGAACATTTTCTGATCAATGAAAGCAAATACCGTAGTTGTTTATTATTGTTCCCTTTTCTTAATTAGTTTGCTTGCTTGGGTCTATAGTTCTACTTTTTATATACACATACATTAAAAAAAGGTTGTTTTAAGAACGAACATTCAAATGGATTAGATCTTTCTTTGCAATATAATATTTTTTTAATGCACACAATTCATGGACACAAAAGAGGAGACGAGGCACAAAAAGAGGAAGCCGTTAATTGTTGATTGCTTGTTTTGGCAATGCTTGAACAATATCTTTGCAATTAAGAGTTGTGTGTGTGTGTGTGTGCATGTTCTTCTTGTTCAATTACATGTACTTTTTGACCCTTATTATCTTCATAGTTCTTTTGTTAATCTGAATGTCCCACATTCCAAAAACGTACATGGGCGATAATGTCTCGTTTTTATTTTTGTTATGTTATTTTGGCAATATAATGGTTATGTCAATGTGGCGGTACCATAGCCGATGAGGTTTAACCGAGGCGTGGTTACCGCTACACCTATCTATATTGTTAAAAACTCGGGACTTTACTGGTGTTGCACTGCCTCCGGGCATTGAAGCCAGTATTGTTCCCACCATCTTTGTATTTACAAATGTCCCATATGTGTCTATGACCGAGAGGACGTAAAACATCATTTTCATCATGTTATGTTATTTTGTTTTGTTTTTATTGTTATTTTGTCATGGTAAACATCTTTCTTTTGTTGTACTTTCTACCAGCAATATAACTGTGGTCAATGCTTCCTAAATGAATTGAAACATCCCCTTCCCAATGATTCCATGTCGAAACACGGAATGAAAACTTTCATCCCTCGTTTCAAGATACGCCGGTAGCTTCGTTCACTTTAGATTGCCATATTCTTCGTTTGTGCGTGGTGCTCAGTTAAAAATGGTTTTGTTTGCGATCATTTATGACAAGGAGTTTTGTTCCTTATGAAAGTGATGGGGTGGGAGGGACTCGGAGACAGGGAAAGAAAACTAGGTAGGGGAAGACGGGGTAAAAAGCGCATGGGCGGGTAAGAAGCCCACCCCAATTATCTCATGAAATAAAGAAAATTTCAGTCAAATTTGCCCATGAGACGAATGCTAGACATTAACGCTCGTCTCATGGGCAAAATGAGACTGAAATTTGCTTCATTTCATGAGATAATTGGGGTGGGCTTCTTACCCGCCCATGCGCTTTTTACCCCGTCTTGCCCTACTATGCGCGCATGTGCATGGGCACATGCGTAAAGGCAACAATAATGTAGGATGTGATTTTAAATCATGACAGTTTTGTAAAATGCGGACAAATACTGACATGGCATTATTCTATTTTTTTTTTTAATCCCGTTGCTTCGCACATATTAACATGGGTGCTCCTGGGACATGTCAAAAACCCTGCAAGGCAGGGGTCCAGGGGCCACCCAGGCCCCGGCGGAGTGCAGGGACAGCGCCCCTCCTGGGGGTTCCAGAGGGCAATGCCCCCTGGAATCTGAATGGAAACAAGTTTCCAATGTAATTGACAGGCTCTCGTTGCACTTTCACTTCTGGTTAAACTTCATGACCTCTATAACCAGCAAAATGCATCTCAAATTCTCATAATCCGGCGACTCCAGCTCCAGGCAATAAAAAAAATCCTGAACTTCAGGACATCCTAGACAAAAAAATCCTGAACTTCAGGACATCCTAGACAAAAAAATTCCTGAACTTCAGGACATCCTAGACAAAAAAATCCTGAACTTCAAGGACATCCTAGACAAAAAAATCCTGAACTTCAGGACATCCTAGACAAAAAAAATCCTGAACTTCAGGACATCCTAGACAAAAAAAATCCTGAACTTCAGGACATCCTAGACAAAAAAATCCTGAACTTCAGGACATTCTAGACAAAAAAAATCCTGAACTTCAGGACATTCTAGACAAAAAAAACTCCTGAACTTCAGGACATCCTAGACAAAAAAAAACTTCAGGACATCCTGAACTTCAGGACATCCTAGACAAAAAAAATCCTGAACTTCAGGACATCCTACACAAAAAAATCCTGAACTTCAGGACATTCTAGACAAAAAATCCTGAACTTCAGGACATTCTAGACAAAAAAATCCTGAACTTCAGGACATTCTAGACAAAAAAATCCTGAACTTCAGGACATCCTAGACAAAAAAAATCCTGAACTTCAGGACATCCTGAAAGCAGGAGCATCCATGTATTAACGAAGGCTATGGCTGGGAACCAGTTGTCATCATATCCGCCATCATGGGATAAATCTAACTACCGAGCAGTTAGACGCGACGCCATCTTTATCCCAAGATGGCGGCATGGTCCTTCTTAGGTTATAGCTTGACAAAGAAAAATGGCGTAGGTCTATGCCATTATTGAAACATTCTACGACACTTGTGCGATTGTTAGTCAATCTTCAGTAATTATCATTAACAAGAAACATTTTTATTGAGATTGTACAGTTATTCGTATTGTTAAATATACAGTGGAACCTCCCTTATAAGACCTTCAAAAATCATCCAAAATGAGGTCTTATAAGGGAGGTAATTTTAATACTTACAAAGAAGAATGTCTCAGAAGTGGGAGGGAGTCTTATAATGGAGGTTCCACTGTACTGTAATGGTTTAGTGTGTGCACACGTGCGCATGCGCTTGCGTGTTCTTTTTTGTGGGGGTTTGTTTGTTCCCTATTGCTCCGAAGAGCCGAAGCTGTTACTCTTTTGGTGTGGACATTACTTGCGAAACTAAGCCGTGCTCTAAGCCTATGGATTCAGGCATGGGAATAGGGCATTTGCCGCGTGCCAGCGACCTTGAATTTCACTGAGTTGAATTTAGAGAGCTGAATTACAAAGGTCAACGCAACTCGGGCAAAACGAGCGCGGGCAAGTTAGTAGTGTTGTATAGAGTTCGAACTCTAGTGGCAAATGCCTATTGGAAAAGTTTTTTAAAAAACTGAAAAGCGAGGGTCTAGGGGTCGCAGGGTCCAGGGGGTAATGCTGAAGCTTTTTGGGGGTAATTGAAGCCTTAGAATGGCTAAATTTAGTAGTTTTGTTTTTTGGGCGGACAGACAATTTTTCCGGCCGAAAAGCAATGCCATATTGGCGGAATGTTGTTTGGCGGACAATTCCCATCCCTGGGATTGCATCGCAAAACCTGTTTTCACTGATAGACGGCAGTAAGCAATTTCAATGGGTTTCTGATGGTGGAGACTGAACCATCTCGTAGCTAGTTCAGAGCAGATTTCTAGAGTATAAATCATTGCATGGGACTGGGTGTAACTCACAAAATGAAAAAAAAACACTGAAAGGCAGGGGTCCAGGGGCCGCCAAGGACCCTGGCGGGGTACAGGGGCAGAACCCTGTTAGAGGATTCAGGGGGGGAGGGGGAGGTGACGCAAGAGAGATAACAAGACAGTTAAAATGGACAGACAATTTGAGTCTGATAAGCCTTGTAAAATGATTACATTGCCTTTAAAAGCAATATAGCATCACCATTTTTTGTTGGATGAACTTTTTAAAAATGAAGTTCAGTTTCCAGGCATGGTAATGGAGGAAAACCAATTTTCTCTGAAAATATTTTGGGGTTTCAGGAGACATTGTTTAATGGTGGTGTTCAACGGGTAAAGAGCCCTTTATGATGGTTAGGGGGCAATTTCTCTTGAGGACAAATACATAAAACTTAAAAATTGTGAAAAGGCTTATCCTCAAGCTTAAAACCTCACCTGACATCTGTTTTTCTACATTCACTTTTCTCTGAATTCAGAGAATTCTCTGAAGATTACCACACCTGGTTTCTGGTTTAAAAAAAAAAAATATTAAAAAAATGAAATCAGTGTAAAACCGAGTTGCACCCATGCTCATACTGTGATAGTGCCTTCTGGTAAATCATGCCCCTCCATTGTCTCTCAGTCTTGGTGTTAACATTTAACATAATTATTCTAGTCTGAAAATTGTTGCTTGTCCTTATTGGGGTCTACAACGAACAGCTTTTGCAAGAGTGAATGCCCTTGGTGGGTGGGGGGAAGATGGTTCAGTACTGACCAAACGGGGATAACTCTCGCCAATAACCCTATTTGATGCCACTAAATGGCTGCCTTTCGCAAGAGTGAATTCCCTTGTCAGTACTGACCATGTACCAGCAAGGGCATCACTCTCACTGTCAAGGGCATTAATAACCCTAGCTGCAGAGGCCTATAAACAGGTGGTTATCTGTGGCAGCAAAAGACAGCGTTTGTCTTTTTTAACATATTTAGCGTTTGCAGAAATCAGGGGATTAAATTGAAAGTGGGTTATTTCTCCCCTTATTTTCATAATGAAAATACAACAGTAATAATGAAGGCTATGTTTAGGATAGAATAAACATCAAAACGATTACATTTTAAAGATCCACCCGATCACGTGTCAAAATCACGGGTTTCCCCTCTTATAACTGGAAAGAAATCTTGTTTTGACCAAGTCTGACTCCCATATAAATGGCCCCAAATTGAAACCGACACATCAGTTTAAAGAGCAGCCTCAATTTGAATATGGGGAAATTTGTTTGTGGGTCACAGCAACCCAGAAAAAAACAAGGGACTTAATAGTGGTGTGTCACTGGGTCTTTAATACAAATGTAACAGTAAGCGTTCTCTATCTTAGTTTTGATTTTTTTTTCTTTTCCAGTGGTTGGTAGCTAAAAGCTGCCATTCAAATGTTACGGACTGAAGAAACGATGTTTCTGTCATAAAATGTATTTGGTAAGAATAAATTTGTTGAAAAGGGGGGTAATATAGAAAGAAAATGTGTCTGATGAACTACAATAAAGGCAATCGGCCATAGTTTGCACCGTTAAGTTTCGAAGGGAAATCACACCACTATTGTAACAGTTACATAGAAAACTGTTAAAGAAATATATACTGTACCTGTATACAATATGCATTATTTTCGTTTATTTGTATGACCTTTAATCTTCAGTGTATCAATTTATATATTAATGACATTGTGTTAAGGATTATTTAAATTGAATGTTTTCTGTAGCATTTGAAGACAACATGAAGATGGGGATGGATGTGTGTAATACCAAACTTATACAAGTTTTAGGCCTACTGTTGATTTAAAAAAAAAATTAAAAAAGAATTGCCTCTCATGCCCATTGTACACTAATATTGATGTGCTGTTTATTTCCATGCTTGTGGCAGCCAATACTATGTAATTGAAAAATGTTGGGAGTGCCTTGTATAAGCTCTAAGCTTGTTGTACTCTACTTATTTAAATTATGTGCTGAGAAGAAGAAACTTAGGTTTTTACGTCCTCTCGGCCCAAATTATGTGCTGCTGTATGTGCTTTATTTGAATCAATCTTGTTTAAACAAAAAAAGAATGGTGATATGGCATTCGCATATTTTTTATTCAATAATTTTATGAATACTTCTTGAATTTGTTTAAAAAAATTAATGTAAAATACCTGTACTTTACAGACTAGAAGGTGGTTCTTTTTTTCTAGACAGAGACCCCAGAAACTTAGAATACGACTATTAAAGTAACTATTTAATACAAATTCAGTGTGGGTTTTTGGGGGGTTGTAGTTGCGGGTTTTTTAAGAAAAAGGAATGTGCATTATAGTCTGTATAATACAGTACAATTTTGATGTATTTTGTGTACATAATTAAGTTTTCGACTTCTCACTTAATATTAGACCCATTTGTATTTTTGTACACAAGGTGGTATTCGTATTGTCCAGAGTGTTGTAAAATCAAACCATGTCGAGTCCACAGCAAATGTTTTTGTCCGTCTCGAAGCATATCCGTCCAGTTTCAAAAACTGAATTTTTGTTAAATCAAAATATTTAATATTTAATTGTTCAATAGAAGAACACATAAGTAGCCACCCAGTAAATGCATTTCTGTATTTTTTTGCTTCCCCGAGGAATGTTGTACAGTAGGCTTATGCCAAATAAATTGTAGTGTTCTTTGAAAAATGGAACTTGATTAATTGCAGGCTTATAAGAGAATCACATTCTTTTTAAATGCCATTCAAATTCAATACATTTTATTTTGTACAAAGAGCAAAATATGACATCAGAGTATTTAAATGGCTTGTACAAAAGCTGAGTTCAATGATGTTGGTCATTCGTGTATAGATTGTATTGTAAATAATAGATAACTTTTTTCATTTACTCAAAACAACAAAGCGACTCAACCCTACCAAAGCGAGACGGTCTACAACATTCCACACTGCCCGTTTGACAAGAAATGACCGTTAATGAGGCTTATTTTAAGAACAATTTATTTAATCAAACCATCTTCATACAGATCCGTCTGAATCTTATCAATTTGTCTACATTCAGGTGTATACCAAAGGATTCATACCCTGCCAAAAGCAGTGATCGCGTTTACTGGTAATTATCAGTAAAATACCGATTGCCAAACCAAAATACTGAACAGATTTTGACCTGTCAGTCCCAGGGACTGATAAATTGTTTAACAGAGGCTTTAATATTGTGGTTTTCACTGGGTTTTGTTTCCCTGGGACTGGTTTGCACACCGGTTGTTGACGGGCATTGTCGCTGATGGGACCGGTTTTCAAAATTCCTAGCACGATCACTGGTTAAAAGTAAAATATGTATTCACATTCTTCTTTGGCCCCCGTTTGTTCAGCAACAGTAAAGTCATCTATAAAAACCCTTCATTTTTTTACCTGGCTCTTTTCTCTCCCGACTTTTCCATTATGTGTACATTTTGAGTTCAGCAGCATCCCAACCTAGTAGCGATTTTGCCACGCTTAAAATCGTGCGGCACATGCGAAATAGGCAGCACTGAAGGGGTTAACCTTTACCAGATGTTGCTTGTGATTATACTTCTCCAGATCTCCTCGTACCCACAGATTTTTACATGCATTTTAACAGTAATTATCCAACTCCAGATGATGCGGGTTCTCCAGGACCCATACTCGTCAAAGAGTCACCATGTGTTTATACTTCTCCAGATGGCGCGGGTCTCCCACGACCCATACTCAATGCACTGCAGCGACATATTTCTGTTCTTTAAGGTATGGGTCTTCCGTGACCCGCGTTACATAGAAGTAAAAATGACATATCTAATTATTACTTTAGTTTTTACTGTATTGGCACCAAAATTGCTGACATATGCCAAACTGTTTTTAAAAAATACCTAAAATGTTATTATCATAGTCCCAATAGTTTCTGAGATATTAAGTCATTTGTGCGTCTCTGGGTCTTGGTCGACCCATGAAGCACGGTAAAGGTTAAGAGTAAAGACTTCTTTAAAAGTTAATTTCAGGTTTTATCAATTTATGTTTCTTTCGTTGGATTGGTTTTTACAAGAATTGTATGTCATTGAATTATTTCACAAATAATAGCCCCTGTCAACTGTGCTTGTATTAACAAACTTGATTGATATATTTTTAGGCACATTCTTCACAATGGTCATAAAAATGATAAATATATCAGAGCTGATTCTAGGATTTTTGAAAACGTGGGGGCGCTCCCCCCCCTAACAATGAAAAAAGGGGGACCACTTCCTAAGCCAGTTGTCTTGGAACCAGTTTTCCCAGACCCTCGCACTAGTGCCGTTATCTTTGGGCTGCTTCTCCGAGACAGTTGATGCAGTAGCTGTTTCAGCAACAGCTTCTGCACACTCGTTTGGCAGGTTTTCTTCTTTTCACTTTGCCGCCACAAAAATTAAAATCTAGGAGCGTCGTTGCCCGCTTTATTTTGAAGAAAATTCAATATGGCGGGTAGGACTCTTGCAACTTCTTGCCGGTAAAACGAGATTGGTTGATTTACACAACTCAAGGAACCAATGAAATGTCGAGAAATCATTCATTCCTGCTCAATGCTTTCGGTTTGTGCAGACAACGGATTTATCAGACGAAGGAATTCCCACAGCGAGCAGTAAAAAGTGTGGGTAGTTCTGCAAATATGCGGGCGTCGGCCCGCGCTTAGACCCGATTATTGCGGGAAGGAACAGATTTGGGGGGGATTTTATCAAACCCGCACCCTAGAATCAGCTCTGAATATATGCCTTGTTGGATGCCATAAAGATTTTTTTTATCTCTGCCCTGTGATTTAAAATTATGATTACAATACAAAGCATGGAATCATCAATGAATTATTAAAATACCAAAATATATGTCTGCACCAAGAAATGCCTCCCTTTGTACGCCTTTGCACAATAACTCATTTACCCACACACTCCTTGTAACCAAAGCCGATTTTAACATGCTATAAACAATTACCAAATGTAATCATATTCATTGTCAATTAATGCATATTAATTAATGCATTTTTCTTCTATTTTTCAAACATTTTTTATGCCCGATATTATTCATGCTTACTTTTAGGGAGGTAGAAGGAACTAAAGAAAACTAGCAAAGAAGTGATGGATTCTGTCAAAAACTTTGTTTTAAATTCTTTTAGTGAAATGGACTATGGGAGGGGTGGATACGAAAAAGGACAGGGGTGAAAAATATGGGGGGGGGGGGGGAGAGATGCAAAGGACGGAATATTACAACCAATTTTTTTTCTCATAAAAAATGCACTTTTCAGTTATAGGTTTCTTATTCAATACGACTATAATAATTCATTAATAATTGCAAGAGTAAAGATTTAACTCTCTGCTAAACTTCTTTGTTCGCTCAGACAGGTTCCTGTCATACGAGCGTAGATGCGTCATACTGCTGTTATGCGCCTAACTAAGAAATAGTTAGGCCCAGCATGTCGGACTTCGGCTAAAGAAATCTTAGTAAGAATTTATAGAAAAAAGGCGGGAGAATGGATCAGTAAGATAGAAAGATAGTAGACAGTAAGCAAAGGGAAAAGGCAGTCAAAGAGAGTGATGGATAGAGGAAGTACAAAACTTCCAGAAGGTGGGGGTACTATTTGTACGAGAACCCCGGTTTCCCCACAGGGGGTGCCAAACTACAATATGAATAACATTAAATGATTAATGCTAAGGAATCTGAAGTCCTTACAACTTCATTTGCAGTTTTCATATTTTTACAGCAATAGTGATTATTAATTGTAAGAAAGGGCTGTATACAACATTATTTCCTCAAGTTTTATTTCAATTTTTTTTAAAGTATATTTGTATTGGTTTGATTTTTTTATCAGCAAGTCTGTTGCTCTTCATGGAAACATGAAGCAACATTTTGTTATCATTTGCCTTCTCATCATTAAATTCTATTGCTCTTCATGGAAACATGAAGCAACATTTTTGTATCATTTGCCTTCTCATGATTAAATTATCTTGCTCTTCATGGAAACATGAAGCAACATTTTTGTATAATTTGCCTTCTCATGATTAAATTCTATTGCTCTTCATGGAAACATGAAGCAACATTTTTGTATCATTTGCCTTCTCATGATTAAATTCTATTGCTCTTCATGGAAACATGAAGCAACATTTTTGTATAATTTGCCTTCATGATTAAATTCTATTGCTCTTCATGCAAACATGAAGCAACATTTTTGTATCATTTGCCTTCTCATGATTAAATTGTATTAATAGTTTTTTGTACTTTCTGATGTTTTAAGTTTTTCATTAAAAATCAAAACTGATCAGTGTAACCCTGGTAGTAGAAATTTATAACGCAGCAAATTTTTGTCACTTTGAAATCTGAAGGTATGTATGTGCAATACACCAATATTCAATAAAGTTCCCATACCTTTCAAACTTCACAGTGTCTGCTACTGATCATATAAGTGTGTGTGTGCGTGAGCATGCGTGTGGAGCATGCATGTACATGTGTGTGTATAATATGTATGCTCATGTACCATGTTTTTTCCGACTATAAGGCGATACTTTTTTCCAAGACCCATGCGCCTTATAATGTGACTGATGAAATAGTATATTTTAACCCTCTTGTGCCTGGCGCTCTGTGCTCTCAATCACCTCTGAAATCCTAACCCAAGGGACGTCACTCCGTACAAAAGGCGGGGTAGCGTCGGAAAAATAATAAAATAAAATATACCCTACCAGATTTTGTGTGTTTTTTTGTTTTGAATGTGTTGCCGAGATGTCTGTCTGAGTTGCAAAAGGAATTCCAAGATGTTATGGGGATGCATGGCTCCACAAAAAAAATCAAAATGCCAAAGTGTATTCGCAAACTGCATTCACTGCCTACTTTTGCAGACTGTTGAAGCCTAAGACGACTGAAATGGAAATGTAGATCAAAACCATTCACTTACCCTTTCACTTCACGATCTTATAATTCCTATCTTTCACAAAAAAGGGAATTTTCATCGCTGTCATCACTCAGTGGATGCAATAACGACTCATCATCCATGATGTAAAAGTCGGGAAAATGCCGATGTCAGTAACACGACTTCAAAAATTCGCATCGATCGAACAAACACAAGCTCGCTGCCGAAATAGGTCAGAATACACTCCTTACTCATCACTTCGCGATCTCATAAGTCCCATCTTTCACAAAAATAGGACTATTCATCGCTTTCCTCAGTCAATGGACGCCATAACTGTTCGTCATCCATATTGGAAAAATCGCGAAAATGCCGAAGTCGGTCACTAATTTTCAAAAATTCATATCTTTCAAACCAATTGGCCTAGAAGCCATTGCAAGCAACAGGACGGAAGTGTAATCTATAGCGAAAGCGAGGCTGAAGCGCTCACGTGACTGCCATGTGATAGAAACAAAATGGAAGCGCCCAAACCGGCCACGTGGAATCTGTACGTTCCCGAACGTTCTAGACGTTTCCGATCCGATTTTTTTTTGAACGTTCACGACCGTTCACCGCACAAGAGAGTTAAGACTTCCAAAATGTCCGGAAAAATCGGTCGTAAATTGGAGGGGTTGTATGACGGAGGTTTTCACTGGCAGCCGTAGAAAGAAAAAGTTCAGCACAGTTCATACTCTCTTCTTCATGCACACATACAATGACATATTAAAACTGGATTTGGGTCTTTCCAACTCCATAGGATTGTGCAATCGATATTACAGTTTCACTTCGCAGACTTCTGTTAATCACCTCCACTCTCGTCCAAAGTCAGTGGTTTTCTTTTTCAAAGTCAGTGGTTTTCGTGCTTTTCCTACGCTTTCCGCCATCTTTTCTACAAGGGAAGCGACTCCGCTTTCAGGCCCTTGACCGTGGTTGTTTCCCTTTACTCTGTCTATGCAGACGACAACAACGGTCGTAAAAACCAACAAAATGGCGGTCGTGTCGCGTTTTAGAGAGGTCGTTTACATAGTAAAATGCATCCGTGCCAACAAATCCGGTCTCAAATGAGAGGTGGTCGCTTAACAGAGGGTCGTAAAATAGGGGTTTGTCTGTAGTAACAATATCCAAAATTTGGATAAAATTTGGGGGGTGCGCCTTATACAAATATAGTCCGAAAAATACGGTATATGGATAGGTGTGTGCGTGTGTCAAAGTGTGCGTAAACTTAGTGTCTCTGCACACATGAAATAATTCACCCACCAGGACACACACATTACCACAATAACAGCCAACACAGACATTTCTACACACAGCTTTATTCCACGAGTGGAAACATCGACTCTGTTTAACGGTAGGACTTCTGGTAGCGTGCTCTGGCGCCGGGACCACCAAACTTCTTGGGCTCACAGCGCCTGGGATCAGCCACCAGCAGCGAGCGGTCGTAAGCGATCAGGATGTCGCGGATCTCCTTCTTGGAACTTTCGTCCACGTCTGCACCAAACAAACCAAAACATGACTTTGCATTAAAATGCTTCACACATTCCTACCCCAGACCTGTTTACCCCCTACACAAGTCTTGAGTAGTCTGGATAGCTGAAATGAGTAGGTTGGGTACAAAATGTCTAGTTTTATTCATTAAACCATCAAATAATGTTCACTGAAAATGAGTAGTAATCAAGAACTAAAGAGCAATATTTTCAATTTTGAAGAGTAGTAGAGGTCCAAATTGAGTAGAATACTAATTGAAAAGAGTAGAGTAAACAGGTCTGCTACCCCCACAACTCTAAACCCAAAAAACATGATTAAAAAGAAAATCATAAACACAAGGCCCCCACTAAGCCAAAGAGTATAATTTAAACATAAAAGCCTTTCATAAATATAAGCAAAAATAAGTTTGCTTTGCAGATTAATAATGAACATAATGAAATCATCAAAGGAAGAACTAAGTTCTTTTTGGAAAATGGACATATTAGAGGAAGTTACAAGCACAGAACTTCCAGTTGGGGGAACTACTTATACAAAAGACTCCCCGGTATCCCCACGGGGAGGGACTCATGGATTGCGGGAGTCGACCAGCTCCCCGAAAGGAGGCACAAGGCATCCACCCACTGTCGGGCTCCTCTCCGTAAGCTACCCCACCATGAGGGGTGAAAGTCCACGGGGGCGGGTTGAAGAAAGTTGAAGAAATGTATGTTGTTGATAAACTCTTAGTTGCTTAACCCTCTTGCATTCGCATTTGTTACAGACAAAACTTCTTCCAGTGTTCGGATTCTTTCTTACATTTTCAGGAAAATCTGTCTTCTGAAGCACACATAGTGCCATACAGTTACTATCACATCATTGCAAGTGAGAAGCTCCTTCATAGTGTGTGTATAACAAGCCAGAACTTAGTGCGTGATGAAAATGCCATCAGAGGGGGTCTCAGAGTGGGGGCAAGCTACGGGCGGTTTTGGGCGGCTTGAATACACAGAGGCAACTTCCGGACGGGCGGTTTGGGGCGGAATAAATGCAAGAGGGTTAACTCTCTTTAACCGAACATTCAGAAAAAATATGGAGCAGACATTGGGAACGTATGGATCCACATGGCCGTTATGGGCACTTCCATTCTGTTTCTATCATGTGGCAGTCATGTGAGCACTTCAGCCTCACTTTCACGGTAGATTACGCTTCCGGTAGACGGTTTAACATGGCTACTAGTATGTACCGGCAGGTCAAAATTACATCTACATTATTCAGCCAAAAAAATAATACCAATGCAAAGAGGGCCAAAAACAGAATACAACACAACAAAAAATTTGTTTCTATCTTAATTAGAAGCCGAGATATTGCATAAAATGTGACGCTTAAAAAGACGCCATTTTGGACCCAAAATGCCAATCTGTGTAGAAGCCTGATTTATGGACCATGTCATACGTAATCTATCAGTCTGAAACAGCCCATATCTTGCATAGTTGTCGTCAGCAACAATTTGTGGAAGCCTAATTTTTTTCAGGCATCTGCATTAACCATATTTTGTGTAATAGGTAGATAAAAATGGCTAAAAATGGCTAATCGCGCAAAAATCGCAGGCGTCCAAAACGCTTAAAATTTAATTTTAACATTGCGAGAGTAATTATTGTCCGATTTTCATAATTTAAACTGTATTTATCATATTCTTCAAAGATCTTTCAAATGAGATGCAGGAATCTACAATTTATTCCCAATGGTTTAAAAAAAAAAAAGTTTACCACTGTTGAAAAAAAATTGTAATACTTTCAAACAATGAGTTGAATTGCATCATTGATTACTCTGTGTGTGTGTGTGTGTGTGTGTTATTTGTGTGGTGCATGTGTGAGTGTGTTATTTGTGTGGTGCGTGTGTGAGTGTGTGTTATTTATGTGGTGTGTGTGTGAGTGTCTGTGTGTGTGTATCAGTACTATCACTATGTGTATATCTTTGTGTGCATGTATGTGTCTTGGTGTGTTGACTGTGTGTGTCACTGTATGTTTCTGGATCAGTGTGCTTGTATGTGTGTGTGTGTGTCACTCACTGTATGCTTGTGGAGCAGTGTGTGTGTGTGTGTGACTGTATGTTTGAAGATCGTGACTCTGTGTGTGTGTATATATTAACACTGTCTCTGTATGACACTGCAAGAGAGAGAGGGAGAGAGAGAGGGAGGGGGTGTCATGTGTGGCCTTCATTTAAATGAAAATGGAGAACTCAACTGAAAATATTAAGACATCTAGGTTGGAAAAAACACGATGTGTTTTCAATGAAGAAGAAGAGATAGTTGTTTACTTCTAGAAATAGAATGCAAGCTGCAAACGAAGTGCTAGGACCAGCGCTACAGCATCACGAGCGTGAGCTACTCAGGCTCAGCAAGCCTATCAAAGTTTCAACTTGAAGTTGAATTCAAATCAAACAAGCATGCAAAACTCCGAAGCTGAACGATTTTGAAAGCCCAGATCATGTTCATTATCTTGAAAAGTTTTGTTTTTGAACATTTAGGGGGCTAGTTGTGGTATATTTTATCTGGTAAATAACTTTGTTTGCGTGATCGAACAGTCGCGACAAAGGGCAAAGCTTCGCCTGCTATGTAAACCACATCGAGGCTGAGCTCATTAATATTCATGAGTCTGACCGAGTTAAAAATGTTGAGATTCGGCATTGTTTTTCAACTATTTAGACCAACATTTTGATCATGAAAATAAATTGCAACATAGATGAACCATCTAATGAAAACAATTTGATGCAACTTAGTAAAATTACAGACAAAAGTCAGAACAAACAACAAAATTCAAGGCCACCCCCTTCGATCCCACGATCGTTTCTGCCATTCAACAGCGTCAAACAAACTCAGATAGACACGACGGTTTCGATCAACAACAATGTTTTTTTAAAAACAATCCGATCACTAAAATGACCTTAAATCAAATGAAAAATGTCTTATATACAGCCTGAATCAAGTATATGACGTTTCTTGCCGATTAAGTCTCTGTATTTCTTCACAAACTCCGTCGGGATACGTCCGCTGTCTGGTGCCGCCATGGTTAAGCATGAAAGTTTGATTGAACCAATGGGTGTTCGCGTTTCATTGGCAAGCAGGGTTTCCCGTATTAGCCAATGGTTTTAATCTTTAGCCCAAAAGAAAGAGGAAACTTCGCTGATTCTAACGAGGGTAGGCTTCGGGTGGTTTTGGTGTTGTTTTAGGGCCGAAATTTTCACTAGAACTTTACTTTCCGCGATTTCTGCGTATTAACTTAACATTTATGAACCTTTTTTTACACCATGTTAAAGCTGAAGGTCTCTAGATTCCATTTCTGGTCATATTATGCATGAACAATGCAATGCGAGACCCTGCGCAAAGCCAAAAGACGGCAACCTGAAAATCGCGATCTCAAAAAAGCTGTCCCGGCGGCCAAAAATAGCCGAACCTCAACCGCTTTTAACAAATTGTAAAAAATCACACACACGTCACACATTAAAAACAAAGACATCATTGGAAAGATGAAACAATGATCTTTAATGTCATATAAAACATTTTGCTAACAAACGCATCACCTGAGAGTAATTGCTTTGGGAAAACAAGGTATTTTGGGGGGGCTGGGCAGTCTGACTGCCACTTACAAGCTCAGCCTGCTGGCACCTACTACTAGGTGGATTGGTTTGAAAGATTTGAAATTTAGTGACCGACTTCAGCATTTTCTTCAATATGGATGAACAGTTATGGTGTCCATTTAAAGACAGTGATAAATATTTGTATTTTTGTGAAAGATAGGGCTTGTATGAGATTGGGAAGTCATGGGTTAGGAGTGTGGTTTGACCTATTTCGGCACTTGAGCGAGTTTTTGTTCGATCGATGTGAATTAAGTATTATTACTGGCATCAGCATTTTACCGACTTTTGCATCACGGATGACGAATCGTTATTGCATCCACTGAGTGATGACAGCGATGAAAATTTTTTTGTGAAAGAAAGGACTTGTAAGATCATGAAGTGAAAGGGTAAGTGAATGATTTTGATCTACATTTCCATTTGAATCTAAGGCTTCACCAGTCGGAAAAAGCAGGCAGTGAATGACTAGTGAATGCAGTTTTGAGACTACACTAGGGCTTTTTTTTTTTGCGGAGCCATGCACCCCCATAACATCTTGAAATTCATTTTGCAAATCAGACGTCTTGGCAACACAATCCCAAAATGTTTTTTACACAAAATCTGCTTGGGTACATTTTATTTTACTTTTTTTTTTTTATGCTACCCCACCTTTTGTACAGGGTGACATCCTTTGACTTGGGATTTCAGAAGTGACAGAGCGTCGGGAAAAACCATGAAGTTAAGCAACCACCCATTTCTTTCTGACATATACTAACCAGCAGGGGATGGGGGGTCCTCTGTAGATATAGTCCTTACATAGCATATCTGGCATACTCCCACCCCTCCCTCTTTTCCTCCCTGTCAACTTATCTTGCCCTTTCCCTCTACCCTCCTCCCGCCCTTTCTTATCCCCTTGTTTTCAGTCTCTTCAAGCCATCGATATAAATGGAAAGGGGGAGGGTGGTTGAAAGATGAAGTCGTTACGGTCAAAGGGGGGTAATCCATATGTATTGCTGACCGTTTATAATCAGTTGCTTCCCAGTTATCTCTAGCAGATTATCTTAAAATATATTTTAAATTATCTTGATTATTTGGACTTGTATGTTCATGAAACATTGTGTTCCTAAAGGAGGCCGCCCCAAGCATGTATTGCATATCACATTGCTATATACCACAAAGTTGCAAAGCCTATTCAGCTCTACACATAAAAAGGAGCGATTGTTGCAAGACAGATTACTATACATGTATAGGATAGGAAGGATAAAAAGGAATTGACATCAAAGGCAAGCTGTATTTTTGTTTTAATTTTATCACTAGCATCTTACGTTTGAAAAAGAAAAGAAAAAAAGAGACATCTTACGTTTGAACTTTGCAAACAGCGAGCTACTTACATTTCTGATAATACGAGACGAGACTTTTTGAGATGGCTTGTCGCACAGCTGAAACAGAAAAAGCAATACAAAATATATTAGAAAACTGGAGGGGAAAAGCTCATAAGTTTTAAGAAAAACATATTACTCTATATTCCCATAAGTCTCTTGATCAAAGTTCACCGTTGATTCACATTAAACAATTTGCAGAATTTCGAAGTCATAACAAAATAAAGAAGAATGAAAATTCGGGTCTGAACCACTTGCGTTGATGACTGGGTTGAACAACAACTTCATAAACTTTATTTCCCACACACTTTTTAATCATTGTTGCTATCAGTAGGTATTCCAAAGCCCTGCCTTGCAGCTGTGACAAACTGCCCAGAATGCCGATTTTTGCTTGTTTTCAACTTTCATTTTTTCCTTCCTGAATGAAAATTATGAATAAAAACTCATACCAAATTGTACTTCTGTCTTTTGTGGTTCTATTGGTGTGCTTTTTATTCTTGTGTATGATGTGTTATTATTTTAAAACATTTGTTGAAAATACCAACCGTATTGGAGTTTTTGGCCGCCGACAAGCCTTCTGACTAAGGCCGTCGGCACCCCCCGGCACTTCATGGCTTTGGATGAGCCTGCCCATTTACTCAATATTAACTAAAGTGGTTCTATCTAAAAGGAAATTGAATGCTCTTTAAAACCATGCACTTTTTGAAAGGGTGGGGTCATGTTAAGCTGGTTAAAATTTAGTTCAAACTTTTCAAAGTAAAATTTCTGATCGAAAATGACAACATTTTTGCGTGAAAGTTACACCGATCGAAAGCTTGAGGTTTTCTCTTCCCGTGACGACATGTTCTATTTGTATCCGACCAATGGGCAGGCTCAACCACGAACCCAAACTCCGCGGAGCGCGTGACCTCATTCAGCCATTTACAACTAGCCGACAAAAATGGCGCACGCACGACAACGCTAACAGAGGTTCAGTTTCATCGCGAAAATATTGCCCATCTTGAAATTATCTACGATATTGATTCCATGCTAGGTGAGTATTGCTGTTTAAGATTATATTCGTGCATTTTTTATGCATATATGATGTTGTAAAGTTTTGTATTTCCGTAAAACATGACATCGTTCTTGAGCTAGAAATCAAATCTTTGACACGGCGAGCAGTCGAGTACTATCGAAGCCGAGCTAATTTTTTCTCATCATGTAAACCGATCATAACCATTATAGATGTTTTGGAAAAAGCCTATTATTAACGCTTAAAGATGTAATTAGGAATAAAATTGAAAGATTTTAAAGAAATCGATCAAAATGTGAGATCACGTGATGTTGAAAAAATGGTCTGTCTGACTAGTTAGACTGAGTGACTTCCCTTGGCAATATTCGATTCTGTTTTTCGATCGGCCTAGGCCTAGGATCAGAATTATATTTCCTCGTTTTTTGCCCAATACTTATTCAAATCAGTAATTGTTTTGGTTAAAATTATTGCGCTTCTAGACTTCTGCATGTATTTTGCAAAAGATTCAACTGTTTGTTTCTGAATTGAAAACCTTTAGTCAGTAAAGTGAAGCATCTTCAACTTCAAGTTCAACCCAGATTCTGAGATAGAGAGGAATATCATGCTAGGCCTAAGTAAACGTTGTCTTGGCCTAGACCTACGGCTACCAACAAAATCGAAACTAGTTAATGCTAAGCAAAACTACAAAAAACAGTCAATTGTTCTCAATATTGTGTTTCATTAACAATGAACAGATACTGGAGAATGCACACACTAACAGTAACAATACATTGAATGATTGATAAAGGTCTGCTGTTTCTCATTCACAAACATGAGATTTTGATTTCTGCACGCTTTATTTTACACACACACACACACAAATACAAGGAACTTAACTCAAGCACCTAGCAACCCAATAATAAACATACAATTAAAGACCCAACTGGGTTATATGCACACACACAACACACAATGCATGTGGATGTACCTGAATTAAGACAATTTGATGCAGTTTCAAGTTTCAGGCAACTGACTTCCTAAAACTCTCTCTCTCTCTCTCTCACTCTCTCTCTCTCTGCAGACATGGGAATTGTCCGCAATTTTTTTTTTTTTTAAGGCAAACTTTTACTAAAAGTTTTAGTTACTAAATACTTCAATTTTTAGAATATTATATTTTAATGCTGTAAAAATGAGGGCTTTTCAGAATTTTTTTGTCTCTGACAATTCCCATGCCTGCTCTCTCTCTCGCGCACACACACGCACACACACACACACACACACACACACACTAAGGGGAGAGAGAGACTAAATATGCGCTTAAAATTTTAAAAACGAAGTTCAACAAAGACATAATATAATTATAATAATTTTATTAATAGCTCACACACATGCAAATATGCATGCACATAGGCACATAACCTTTCTCTCGTTCTGTGTGTGCGACTAAATTAATACAATGTTCTATTGCATTGCCTGACCTAGGGCCCAACATACGTGGTCGTCAACGACTGACAGGAAGTCAACTACCACCTGATGTGATTCATAATCACCGTACTGGGAGTGAGCCAATTAGGAGTTTTCAAATAAATTTGGGAGATTCGCTTCAGATTATTTAAATATTAGCTTCATTTTACTTTGTCTTTGAAAAAAAAGATGGGAAAATTATATTTCAGGTGGGGGAAAAAATTGGACTGTGGATTGAAGTTGTTTTTTTCCCTCAAGTTTAAATTCATGTAAGGATTTCACAACAGAATCTTAACGCAAAGCACTTGTGTCTTGCTTAGTTGCTAAAGATGAAAATATATGGAAGTATTCATTTAGGAAAATAAAAGTTAAATCAAAGAACTGACGCATATATTCTGTTTTATTATGCTGCAGGTGGCGAAATGGTTCCAAGATCTGATTCCTGGTTCCGGGTTTCCACCTGAACGTGCCAGGAACCTCTCAGGACTGACGGAAACTCACCTGTCAAAGCATTGCTTGTCAAAGAATTTGACATTGTCACTTTGAATAATGCATTACGGCATAACTCAATCAAGTCTATGTGCATCATGCAAAAATATTTGTTTTTTGTTCCTTGTTGTATTGTTGTCCGCCAGCTAGTGAATGATCACTTGACGTCACGCGCTGCATGCCTTTTGGGCAATTGTTTGAGCGTGCCCATTGGTCGGATAAAAATAGAACATGTCACGGGAAGAGGAAACCCCAAGCTTTCAATCGGTGTAACTTTTATGCAAAAATCTTATTTTCGATAAGACATTTTATTTTGAACAGTTTGAACTAAATTTTAACCAGCCTAACATTGCCCCACCCTTTCAAAAAGTACATGGTTTTAAAGAGCATTCAATTTTCTTTTAGATAGAACCATTTTAGTTAAAATTGAGTAAAGGGGCACGCTCATCCAAAGCCATGAAGTGCCGGGGGGTGCCGACGGCCTTAGTCTGAAGGCTCTGGCGGCGGCCAAAATCTCCAATACGGTTGGTATTTTCAACAAATATTTTAAAATAATAACACATCATACACAAGAATAAAAAGCACACCAATAAAACCACAAAAGACAGAAGTACAATTTGGTATGAGCTTTTATTCATAATTTTCATTCAGGAAGAAATAAAAAGAAAGTTGAAAATGTGAAAAAATTAAAAATTTGAATATTTTTGTAAAAAAAAAGCCTTAAAATTTTAAATGTTTTGTAAATTTAGCACTTTTACTTGTTTTCAGAGTAGAGGACATTAAAAACTTGACAATTTGGTATAAAGGGCAACTCAGTAGCATTAAAAATGACAAAGTTATAGCAATTTGAAAAACCTTCAAAATTGATCCTTTTTGGCCAGGCGCTCAAATTCGATGATGTACCATTTTCATTGGACCAGTATGATGTAACTATCACAAACAGAGTTCTGAAAAAAATTGAGCATAATCTCTATGTTACTATTAAGTTGTAATCCAGATTTTGTAGTTATGGTACTGAAAACAACTGTGTACCAGACCTTTGAAATACCCCCATTGTGCGATTTTGTTCCAAGAATCTGTGGAAATAACTTAATTTTTGACCGAGTTTGGAGATTTACAACTTTTTTTGTAAAGCATTTGATGTCAACAAATTTTGTGTGTTTGATTACCAGTATATAAAGATTAAAAATCAGAACTTTTAGATCTCTGTGACTTTATGTTTTTTTGCTGTGTGCGAGTGAAAATGGCACAAAAATGTTGCCGAAAAATCTTCTAAGTCCAAAAATCACATAAAACGTCATAACTTTTTTATTTTTTACCACACAGACTTGTTTCTGGTATCACATTAATCAGGATCAAAAGATCTATCAAACTGTAGCAACAGACAATGTGTAGCATGTATTATTGAAAACCCCTTTGGAATACCTACTATCAGAAAATCAAACAATTTGTGTGTGGTTTCCTTGGTATTAAATCTGTTGGCAGCCATATTGATATGCTTGGTTACTTTTTGCTTTACAAACTGAACACAGGGCTGCCAACCCTCTGTTGCAGTTTCCAGGGACAAACTACAGAAAAACCAGGGACACAGACTTATTTCCAGGGACAAACATCACAATGTCATGCATCAGGGTCAAAACGAGCATTAACTTCCAATTATTTCATGATCTAGCAACATTTTTGCGACGTTTTTTTCTGTATTCTTGATGTTTTTTTGTGCCAATGTGCTTCAATATTCAAGGTCCCTTGGTGTTCAGTAACCTATGTGTAACATGCATGTTAGGAAACATTTTAAGTGTTGTGTTGAGTGTTCCTGTGTTCAATAGCAAGGCCAGCAAACAAGACAAGTGATTGTTCTACAATTTTTTTAATTCTACTCAGTTTCCAGAGACAACAGACAGAAAAGTGGATTCCAGGGACAGGGTGCCATTTTTGACTGTTTCCAGGGACAAATACCCCTTAGGGGGGATGGTTGGCAACCCTGTGAACACCAAAACAACACATCAAAATCGACCCAAAACTTGCAGAGGTACAGCATCAGACTCCATTTCAAGTGTAACAAAGGGAATTTGGTCTTTTACCTCTATCCTATCCCCGTGATTGAGGCTCCACTCTTTCTCTTCTCTCTCTCTTGCCTTTAGGTCTGTTTCTGCTGTATAGCATTTCTGTCAAACGTGTGTGCTCGCTTTGTATTGCATTTTTGTTTGAATGCGTTATGAATGCTAACGTGTGTATGCGCTTTGATTTGATTTATATCAAGATTCAGCGCCGTATAAATACTGTATGTTGTTGTTGTTGTTGTTATCCTATTGAGTAGGCTATGTCCCCTGAACCGCGTTGAAACTCGTAGCTCTGGGAGTGAAAGGCTTACAAGATAAAAACAGTAACAACAAAACCAGAAGTCTATGACAGGAAATTTTAGTTGCATTCAAAAAATCATTCAACTGGCTGACAATAACAATTCAGTAGGTGCTGATCCGTTAAAAAATAAAATAAAACTACTCACCATAAATCTGAGCTACGTGACCTCCTCCCTTAACGCGCACCCTGATGTCCACGCCGGCGAACCTCTCCGCTCCGAGCAGCAAAAGAGGCTCCTCCAGCTGAAATACACAGGCATCGTTGTTGTTGTACCCTGGCTTAAAGACTCCAGGGATCATCCCAACAGTCAAAGCACTTGAACACTATGGTACAAATGCACCCGCTAGAGCTGAGAACATTACGATGGCTTGGAGTCAAAACGGACTATCTGTGAAAACTAATAATTTGTATTAAAAAAAGACTGCAGAAATATAAAAAGCATAATCCCCATTTCATATATTTTGCAGTCGTTTTTAATACAAGTTTTTAGTTTTTGCAATAAAATCACTAATAAGTTAGTCCATTTTGACTCTAAGCCATCGAAATTTATGTGCCACATGGGCAACCACACTCCGACTTTGGAGGATTTTGGAGACTGATGATGTTATGCTAGGAGCTTGCCATGGCTAAAGAAAATCCCCGCATAACTATGCAGAACATATTTTCATGTCACCTCTAGCTTATCACTTGGTCGGACACAGCCTTACGCCAAGGCGAAACACAGGTATCGTAATGACAACCAACTCCATGGCAAAGACGAACGAAATACTTTAAAATGCATTTTATTCTCCATTGCTGCTGCGCGCTAAGCAGGCATGCTAGTGGGGGCAAAGTGGGTTTCGCGGAAGAATATCCAACCGATTCTGCATTTCATTTGAAAGATGTCGACTCAAACTAAAATGAAGTTGGGGGTCAAAAAGAAGAAGAAGAAAAAGAAGCACTAGGATCACAAATCTAGAAACGTGTGGCGTGAACTAGGCCGCGCACGACTGCTAACTTCGGCGGGAAGTTGCTTGTTCAGTCATTCACATCCGGTTCCGCGAAGCGATTGCATAGGTTTTAACACACATAATTTTTAGGCACCCAAGCGAATTTTTACCCCGGCTTTTTTTTTTTTTGGGGGGGGCAATTTCACTTTCGCGGATTTTCTGCGATTCGCGGAGGTTTACCATGCCTGGCTAAGGCCACCCACCCCTAGGCTCCGCTGAAACAACCAAAGTCAGGAACGAGCCAGTGTTAATTTTATGGGTGCAACTACACAAAATGAAAAAAACTAAAAAACCGGGGTCTAAAAACTAAAAGACCGGGGTCATGGGGAAATGTCCCCCTGCAGCTAAGAAAACATCGATTTATGAAGGTATTTTAGTTTACTTTTCCCACAATTTCTTATTTTAGTGTTTGAAAAATACAGTAGACACACAAAGATCTTGTTTGACAAATTAAAAAGAAAAAGGAAATTCCTTTTCTGGTAAAATTCGAAAACAGGAAATCCTTGTATACCAGGAAAAGTTGCACCCATGTAATTTTGACGAACATATGTGCGTCTATGATGCAGACCTGCCTACCCCCAATTTCTTTTTTAGGTACTCCACGATCCATACTTTTTCTCAAAATTCCGTATTTTGCAAGCAGACCCAAACATTAAACCGCCACGCAAAATGACGCAAAACACTCGATTTTGACAGATCTTAGAAGACCTTAAGTTCAAATTTTTGCCGTATTAATTTTCTATTTACCGTACTGCAGTACTGGGGCTCAAAATTGTGCACAAAATACGGAAAAATCGTATGGGTAGGCAGGTCTGATGATGCTCAAAACTGCAATGACCACTGGATTTGAGATTTGAACATCGCTAAACATAGTACATTTTTGCCTAATGCAATTTTTTTGTCCTAAATGGGTGTTTTTTTTACAAAAACAGACCCCCTAAAAGATCCAGGTCAACTCCTAAAAATCCGGAGGCTAATCCCCTAATTTTGAAAATAATATTAAGTATTAACACTCAGTAAACTAACAGGCATGGTAGTGGGGGCAAAGTGATTTTCAAGGAAAATGGCCGGGGGTCCAGGGGGCCGAAGAAAATTCAATAAACGAGAGTGAAATTTTTGACTTTTTCATGCCATTTCAATGCATTTTTTAATTATTTTGTTTCAAACTGTTTCGCGGATTTTCCGCGATTCGCGAAGGTCTACCATGCCTGACTAAAGAGAGCGACTTGGAAAAGACAATAAAACGGAGTGCCACAACAGAACTATGAAATGTCATTCCCTCCAAGTTGCCGCAGTATGGAAAGGGCTACCCATACACTCCCCTGAAACACACAAGCTCAGGAACAAGAGGTAATTTAAAGTAAATTAGAGTAAACCTTACGCCATCTAACCTTTAAATTTGCCTCCTGCGTCTTCCTAATCAACCTGAAATTTTCCTTCAAGAATGTTGGCCAATTTGGCCAAACTGGTGATGAGGTTAAGAACTATGAAATATTCCTGCTTAGTGTTAGCAGTGTTGATTCTAGGATTTTTCAAAAGGGAGCCCAAGGGCTCCTAGATTGGAAAAAGGGAGCCCCTGGGCTCCCCTCGCTAACAAAAAAGGGGGCATATTGACTAAATTGTATGTGCACACTAAAACGTTTAAAAATGTTAACATTGCTTTTCTTTTAAAATGTATGAAACTAGTTCAACCTTACAGTTACAAACTTTCTTGGTCTTACAAATTTTCTAGCTGCATATAGATTCTAAGAAAGTTCTTGAGTTCTGAGAAAGTTGACTTGGAAGTTTGGGGGGTGGGAAGGAGAGAAAGAGACTAGAATGAGTACGAGTGTGGACCAAAAAATAGGAAAAAAGATCTTAAAAAGTGAGGCAGTAACTTTAAACTAAGACACAGTGAATGAGGAAAAAGTGAGTGAGAGAGGGAGGAAGAAGGACGAGAACATTTAAACAGAGAGAACCTGTGTTACAGTGTCTGTGTGTGTATGAGAGAGAGAGAGAGAGAGAGAGAGAGAGAGAGAGAGAGAGAGAGAGAGAGAGAGAGAGAGAGAGAGAGCATTGGATGCTCAGTGTACTTTTTATGTGTGTGTGTGTGTGTGTGTGTGTGTGCGTGTGTCCGTGTGTGTGTGATTATGTGTGTGTGTGTGTTTGATAACTATGTTTTATGTCATTTATGTTATTTTACAAATGTCTCTTCTGATAGGTTATAACAATGTCTTATTTTGTCCTCATTTTTATGTGCATGCCGAAAAACAAATTTCTTCACTTGATTGGAGACAATAAAATGGTTGAATTGAATTGAATTGTGCTCAGGCCGAAGTTCTCACTTCACTACTGCCGCGTTCAAATGCCGCACTCAAGATTCTTCGAGTTTGAGATGTAACTTTCGCCGATTCAGTGATTGCGTCAAAGCTCTCATCGTGGATGTTATCGCCCTCGCCCCCTTCCTTGAAACACAACCAAGCCTTTGGAAAAACTGTTTTTCGTGTCTTTCAAGTTCGTTGAGGAAGGCAGTTTCAAGAAGTTCCAATCTCGGATCTGGTTGACAGCAATGACACATCTGTCGGCATCGCGAGTTCCGTTTCACTTCCTGACCCATTGCATCTATTCTTAGTTGTACAAACATCCTTCGTTGATAGGCCACGAAAACCACAAAGTCAAACAAGTTTGCTTTGATTGCTTTGCTCACTACGCCTTAGAGGCCCTACAACAGAACGAGAATCGCTGGCTGTAGCATTGAACTCAACAAAAATGGCGGACTAAAAATTTGTGCTCCTGAGTGAAAATTTGTGTGATTGGACAAAGCCAGAGTCATCGGCCAATCAGAAACGAGGACAGAAAGGATGCTCAGTTTCACTCAGTATTGAGAAGGATATACACACAGCAGCCGTGGCTACGCACACGCGAACTAAAAGTGCGTTCGTTTTTATTTTTGTGCGTGAGTTGGGCCGCAGTGTTCGCGATTTTATGCGTCCTAGGGGGGAAAAAATGCGGGAATCCCGCAAGACCACGCTCTAGAATCAACACTGGCATAGTATACAACACACATCGGTGAATCTCTAACACAACAATTCAGTAAGCAAGATGTTCACAACCAGTAAATAACTTATAGCTGTTAAAATCTCTTTGTTGTGAATTTTATCCATTCCCACTGGCACACAATGGTCCACTAATTCACGGAGAGTTAATTTAATTTGTGTAAAATTCTATACCCAAAGTCGCACACAAAACCTTAAGTTGGTGTTTCATTCGACCAACTTTTGAAAAAAGTCAATAAAGTGTATTAGGTAAGATCCCAGATCATTTTTGTTCCCCTTTCTACATATGTTTTCTTTCTGTTCAGTTCTTGACCCTTTCATCGCCACTGTCGCCTCTTGGCACCACAATGATTTAACACCCATGTCACTGAAAGGCATCAAATGAGAGTCTGGTATACAGTGACCTTATGTTCTTAATTCTGGGAGGTTAGGATAGGCCCTATTTTATGCATGTCACAGAGGAATCCCCAATATTGCAGACGAAATCTTTTCCCTACCCAGTTAAGTTTAATGGAAAGTTTCGGCTGAAAAATGGCTGGTGTTAAAAGGGTCAAGCTGTGATCCTGAGATATTGGAGCAGTTAGTACAAGTTAGCAAAGATCATGTCCCAAACCCCTGTGTGTCCTCAGAAACAGTGTGGTGATGTCAGTTTCTCGTCAGCCAACCAGTCAGAGTGGTGCATGACAGTTTATCATCACGGGACACATTCCACAGCACATTTAAAAAATAGAACACATATCCATTGATCCTTCAATCATTGATTTAATCAGTCAACATTCACTGAAGTCACCCTTCACCTTGTTCAGAAAACTTATTCTTACGAGGGTTACCCACAGCTATTTTATTCAGTTTCTGAGAAGTGCTACACAGACATTGCAAACAGAACCTTCGTTATATTGTATTCTCATTTGACAGACTTCTTAACCAGCCTCCCAATAAATCAGAAATGTGTTCGCACATTGATTAAACAAGACTGTACAGGCAAGGTATTAGGTACTTTATAGTCACAGAGGCGTGTCTGGGAAATTCGGGTTGCTCCCACCTGGAAAGCGCGTCAAAGCCAGAGGTGCACCACCCAATTTTTTTAATTATTTTTGCATGCGATTTTTGGCTGACTGAGGAAGGAAGGGGGGGAGGGTATAAAATGACCAAATGACAACTTTTTCGTTGCCACTGGATTTAACATGTGCTAAGTGTTGTGACTTACCTTAGCACGCAGGATCATTGGTTCCACCAGGTCCAGAGGACGACCGTTGACTTTGATCAGGCCATTGCCCTGTTTGCAGTGGGCAACAGCGGTGGCCGTTTTCTGCACAATTTAGACAATCATCAGTGTTGATTTTGATGCACATCTGATGCTCACAACCACCATCCGAGTCTGACGCACTGGGCTTCAGACCAGTGTGTTACTAAAACCAGGGTTCGTACAGATCGGTGTCAACAAAATTCCAGGACTATTCCAGGACCAGTTTACTAAATTTCAAGGACTCAATCTGGCATACCGGTCAATGTCGGTTTCGTTCCCGCCTGAGTTGCTTGTGCTTCTGGCCTTGACAGTGGCTTTTTACAGCACTCTCGTCCATGCTGGTGATATCAAAGTTCTTTTTGCACACTGTGCAGCTAGCTTTCAGTTTTGAACTATCTGTTGACGGAGCTAACCAGCTCTGATATTCTTTTGGGGGGCAGCCAAACATCGTTGAAAATGTAGTCTCCATTTTGTTGGAAAACGGAAGTACGGTAAAGGAAGTAACTTCAGCGGCAGACAACTCGCGCAAATGTCGTCTGCTATGATCACGATATCGGTATGACCTTAAAAGTTTTTTTTTTTTTATATTTGAATTTAGTTTTAACCTTAAATTATTTTTTGTGGAGGAGAGATTTTGACTTTGATGGATTGAGATTAAGGACGTGGTCAGACGATTTTGAAAATTCCAGGACTTTTCCAGGAGTCCTGGGGCCTTTGCTGTTTTTCAAGCACTGAAAAAGGCCATGTCAATTTTCCAGTACTTTTCAAGGTTTCAAAGACCCTGTACGAACCCTGCAAAACGTAGCAAATTTTCACTCTACACAGCTGGTCAAACATTAAAATTTTCACCCGCCTTCCGGGCGAGTAACTGAAAAATTGTACTCGCCCAAACATTTTTTTATTAGCCTGAAGAAAACAGAAATCCATGAACACACACACACAGTGACACACACATAGACTCACACACAGGGGAGAGGGAAGGAGAGAGGAAAGAAGAGAAAGGAGAGAGGAAGAGAACAAAAAGAGAGAAAATACTGCTGTCTTGGTAATGAAACAGTAGAGTTAAAATCACTGTCTTGATGGTAATGACACAAGGACATAAATAATTTGCTGATTTGATGGTAATAACACAAGGGATTTAAAATTGATGGCTTGATGATAATGACACAGAAGAATTGAAACTGTTGTCTTGGTGGTAATGACACAAGGATTTAATTTGCCGTCTTGATGGCAACGACACAGAAGGGTTAAAATTGCTGTCTTGGTAGTAACAACAGCCTGTCTTTTTATTGGCCATAGCCTTCTTTCGCAGTATCCAGGCAAGATTATGCACACCAGCCTAGTGACAACGTTTGTGCAAGGCATATACGTTGTAGCGTATAAGAGTTCACAAATACATCTTTTTATTAATCCCATTTT
The DNA here is from genome assembly GCA_017654935.2 of Phymorhynchus buccinoides. Lineage (NCBI taxonomy): Eukaryota > Metazoa > Mollusca > Gastropoda > Neogastropoda > Raphitomidae > Phymorhynchus > Phymorhynchus buccinoides. The sequence goes on from CM065701.1 coordinate 37,918,580, forward strand.
TTTATGTTTGTCAAAATTTAAGGATGAGTCAAAAGTAATACCCAAATATTTTTCTTCGTTGCATACAATTTTATTAGGCGTATTCAGGCGTATAAAATTTTCAATGGCCTACTTAACACTCCAGTTGAATCACTTTTTTCTGTTTCTCATTGCACTAAGTGACTAACACAAGAAAACCAGAAGGTAAAATTATATTCAATACAGCAGGACTAATAGAAGTTTTCATTTTCGCACTGAGTCGCTAATCACTGGAATAACCTACCTACTAACATTATCAAGGGTGAAACCTGGATAAAATGAAAAGCAGGAAGGCCAAGGTTCTGATGCCTGTCCCTATCACTACTACTATGAACTTCTGTGAACTCAAGAAGTTGGGTTTCACAGGATCTCCCTCTCCTGAAACCAACATGGATCAGTGCTAGGACCATGTTTTTTCCTGGCCTACATTAATGACCTGCCAGACCGACTGACATCAACTGTTAGACTGTTTGCTGACGACACCGCAGCCTACAAGATGATCTCCATCCAAGACCAGGACCAGCTGCAAGAAGACCTCCACTGCCTCGCGGAATGGAAGAAGAGCTGGAGCATGGACTTTCATCCTGCCAAGTGCCAGGCCATCCAAGTCACCAGGAGCAGGAGCCCCCTTCAGTTCTCATGCGATATGTATGTACATACCCTTGAGGATGTGAGGGAGGTCAAGTATCTCGGAGTCAGTATCAACAGCGAGATCACCTGGGACTCACACGTCAACAACATCAGTGCCAAGACCAACAAGACCATGGGATTCCTAAGACGTAATCTGAAGATCAGCAGCATCAGTATTAAGGAAAGGGCTTACAAAGCCTTCGTACGCCCCTTGCTTGAATATGCGTGCGCCGTCTGGGATCCGTACACAGAGGAGCATTGGCAAGGGAAACGGGAAACGCTGGAGAGCAGACGGCAGAAGACCAGGCTCTCCATGCTTTACAAAATCAGCACCGGTGCTGTTCACTGTCCCAGCCTACACGCAAAGCTGGTACCACTTCCGCATCTGCAACAGCGTGGACACCATCTCCAGTTCCAACGCATCCAATGCCGCACCAAATATCAGTCAAATTCTTTTCTCCCAAGGACCATCATGGAGTGGAACAACCTGTGGCAGGACACCCTCGACACCTTCACTGCTGACGCCCCCTGTGCATCAGTGGTGCAGCGCCCCCTTCGCCCTCCCCCCCTTCAGCTTCCCGTCCACCCTGTCTCTTCAATATTAGTTAAGCAGGCATTGTCGCAGTCAAAAGTGTAGCTCGTGCAAATCTGCCGCTCGCTACTATGAGAGTCTGTATTTGCGACAACCACAAATTTAACTTTCTTTACTTGAACCATTTACCTAACCCTAACCCTACAAAAAAGTGAAATTTGTGGTTCTGCTCAATGTCGCAACTACAGACTCTCATAGTAGCGATCGGCAGATTTGCACGAGCTACACTTTTGACTGCGACAGGCATGTCCTCAGTGAAGAACAGACCGGCCCCCCCATTTTTCAGTCTTTTTTTTTCCAAAGTAACTTTTTTTTTCATCAGTAACTGGTAAGGTATTTGAAAGTATTATTAGAGATGTTATCGTTGATCATATGATAATTAATAAATTGTTTTCAGAGTGTCAGCATGGTTTCCGTCAGCATAGGTCTTGCACCACAGTTACTGCAGGTAATAAATGACTTAACTAAATTAATAGATAAAGGTAACAACGTAGATATTATTTATTTAGATTTTAGAAAAGCGTTTGACACTGTACCCCATCAGAGATTACTTATTAAACTACAATATTATGGCATAACAGGTAAATTATTAGCTTGGATTGAAAACTTTTTACTCTGATAATGTAGATGTAACTAGTGGTATACCCCAGGGAAGCATCCTTGGTCCGTTACTTTTTACGATTTTTTATAAATGACTTGCCACAGGACATAACTAGCTTTTGTAAGATATTTGCAGATGACACAAAAATATATAATACATCCGTAAATAAAGATGAGATACAAAATGATCTAGATTCATTAGTGAAGTGGACAGATACTTGGAAATTATACTTTAATGCTTTAATACTTTAATGCCTCAAAATGTAAAGTTTTACATCTGGGTAACAATAACACTTGTAATAATTATACTATGATTAAAGATGGTACCAACTATGTTTTATCAAAGTGCACAGAAGAAAAGGATCTTGCCATTCTTGGTGTAATTTTTGATGAAAATTTTAAATTTGATAACCATATTCATTATCATTATGCTGTTAAGAAATCAAATAAAATGCTTGGTATTATTAAAAGAACTTTTTCATATTTAGATCAGGATACTTTCCTGCATTTATACAAAGGCTTAATTAGACCGCATATAGAATATGGTAATGTTATTTGGTATCCCAAATTGAAAAGACAATCAACATTAATAAAGGTGCAAAGAAGGGCAACTAAATTAATTGATGGATATAATAACTATTCGTATAGAGAATGGAACGCCTGAATCTTCCAAGTTTGAAAGCAAGGAGAATAAGAGGTGATCTAATACAAAGTTATAAAATATTTAATATTGATGATTTAAATGCAACAGAATTTTTCAAACTAACAAATTATGACAGAACAAGAAATAGCACTGATAAAATATTTATTGAATTTTGTAAAACTAACACAAGAAAATATTCTTATACTAACAGAGTTGCACCTTTATGGAATCAACTACCAACTAACATTAAGAGAGCACCTAATACTAACAGCTTTAAAAATTAGCTCGACCAGTTAAAATTTTATAGACATAATAATGGATAAAACCCTTAAATTTGATTGTCATATTCACGAAGCTGTAAAGAAGGCAAATAAAATGCTAGCAATTATTAAGCGAACCTTTTGTTACATAGATGATATTTTTTTACATTTGTTTAAAGGATTAGTTAGACCTTGTTTAGAATACGGAAATGTTGTGTGGTCTCCATATTTGAAAAGACAATCACTGATGATACTGCAAAGAAGGGCTACAAAATTGATGAGGATTCCATAATTATTCCTACAGGGAAAGACTAGAGCTCCTTAAATTACCTTCTTTAAAGGCTAGAAGAGTCAGGGGTGATTTAATTCAATGCTTCAAAATATTTAACAATATTGATGACCTAAATATACAAGATTTTTTTTTAAATTATCAAATGTTGACAAAACTAGAAACAGTGTCGACAAAATATTTATTGAATATAGTAAGACTAACATTAGAAAATACTGTTTTACTAACAGAACTGCACCTTTGTGGAACAAGTTACCAACTAATATTAAGCAAGCACCTAATACTAACACTTTCAAAAATCTATTAGATAACTGGGAATATTATAATAATTTGACATATGAATATGATGAATGATTATCTAAAACCTGAGTGCACGATAAAACCTTGTACGTTAAAAATCTTATTAAGGATGGGACGCTTAGTTTTTAGTCCCTAGTAGTAGTAACCTAACCTAACCTAACCATGTATGAATACGATGATTAATTCAACGCAAAAACCTGAGTGCACGATATACCTTGAGTATGTACAAATAAAAATAAAAACACAAAGATGGGACTTTGAAAGCCTAACGGCTATATTTTTTCGTCCCTATTTCTAATCTAATCCAATCTAATCTAAAAAAGTAGCCAGACGTACGGTCAAGTAGACAACATAGTACTGACCGTGAGAAGAAGAGTATTACTATTAGCGTTATTTATTGTCATAAAATATTCGTAGACTGGTAGTTTCCCCAGCTTAAGTATAACAACAGAACCATCAACAAAATGATGGTGGTTATTCGAATACAGAAGAATGCCATGTGATGTGTGACTTCACAGTGGCACAAGCATGTTCACCACGTTCCAAACGATCATCTCACCTTTCGGCCAAAAACTTGCACAGCCTTCACCGAGCCTTTTGGTGGCATTATCTGGAAAAAAGAACGTAAATATCTTAATAAGTATTCTTATTTTAATGTAAACGGGATATGTGTAAAAGTACTAAAACACCGATTTTACTCAAATAAAATCACAACTACGAATACTCACGCGGTCAGTCAAGGCAAATGGTTGATAAAAGAGGAAGTAGAAAGGGGGCTCCTCACTTCCTGCGCACGGACTTCGCGAATCAAATAATCTCTAAGAAAAATAAATTGAATTGTGTATTTTTTTACATAGTTAATTAAGTATTAGATCTAATAAGTATTTCTAAATAATTATATTTCTTTCCAACCTTTTAACAATATTGGATCAAAACCAATCTGTCATAAAGAAGAAGTTGGGTCAATAAGTATCACTTTACCGAACTTTACTGAAAACAAAGTGTCTTGACTCGAAACTCAAACTCTTTTATTTGTCGTAAAACCATCAAAAGAATTATTGACACAGAAGTGGTAAGCACATACCACAAAAGAAAGGAAAACAAAAAGCACAAGGTAAAGTTCGTGACGAATTAAATGCAGCAAATAAAAAATAATAATAAAACATTTACATATTCTTGCTTAATTATTTACCACATACAGAAGAAGGATATACCCTACCACATGGATGGGGAAGAGTGGGTGTGGGGAGGTCGGGGGGGGGGGGGGGTGTATAAAAAGAGGAAGGAGGAAGCTTGTGCAATATCTTATTGTAGCATCTTTACAATTTCAAATGCCTCAAATGGCCCTTTGGTCCAGAAGGCGTTAAATCTCTAGTTTTCTCTCTCTCTTGTGCAATCTCATATGACTTCGGTCGAGAAGACGTTATAAATATAACCTCGCCGCTTGTGCAAACCTCTTAAAGCAAAACTAAAAAGCTTAAAGCACACATATGTGCACATACACATGCACATGTGAATTTTGTCGCTGTCTGTCTCAGAGGCGGATTTGAGGCGGGAGGGGGTCCAGAATCCCCCTCCTAGCCCACTTAGAAAAAGGAAAAAAATAACAAAGGGGGAAAACCAATGATAATCCACACATGAAGATGGGGTGGTAAAATGAAGATGAGACAGCGTTTCCTGGACGTTGCAGACTAACGTAGATAATTCCAATGTTGCCTTGTGGACACTAAGTCTTGAACATAGGGATTTTCAGTCAGATACTGGCCGAATCATTCGGATGGAAATCCGAGTCTTGTTCTTGTCCTGGGCGTGTAAGTGTGAGTGCTTCTTATACAGTCAACACGGGTAGTAGAATACCCTACCACTAGACTCAGTCTGGCTAAACTCTCAAAACGATTTGCTGTTTTATCCCAGCGGCTACGCACTACTACTACTACTACTACTACTACTACTACTACTACTACTACTACTACTGTTTTTTCCTAATTTACATTCTGAGTACTAGTACGGTACAAACCGTGTTGACCGTCCACAACGCACTCATGATTATACGCCCTGATGCCCAGTGTGTCTTCAGCGTGGGCACCACGAGGAGAGAAGTTGAAGTGGATTGTGAGATAGCCATTGGTCGTATGGCATTCCAAACGTCAAACAATTATTTGCACGATTTTTAGTGGTAAAATGAGGCATTTTCCTCATTCTGTGCACACAATTCATTCTGTGGTGCACATTCATTGTAGCACAGAATTCATTCTAGTAGGACAGGTGGCACACAATTCCTGTAGGACAGAATTGTAGGACAGAATTCATTCTGTGCACAACATTTATTCTGTGGGATACACATTTCATTGTGCGCAGAATGAATTATGTGTCCCACAGAATACATTTTGTGCACAGAATGAATTCTGTTATCCCACAGCTGTCCGACAGAATGAATTCTGTCTGTCCGACAGAATAAATTCAGAATGAATTCTGTCCTATAGAATGAGCTGTGGGAAACACAATTCATTCTATGGAGAACGAGGCTCATTTGCATATGATGACGATTGTAGGTACCTAGGTAGTGTTCATTAGTTTAGAAATGTGTTGTTGGAAATGTATGCAACTGTCTTAAAACTTTTTTGTAATTAAGACACCCCCCCCCCCCCCTTTTCTTTTCAAATAAAAGAAAATAATTATATTATACGAAACCTGCTAACAATAGTATAACTCCTCTTATTTTGGCCTACCAAAGCAACGCCGATATTTCTTGGTGTACACGATGACAGGAAGACCAAACATTGATCTACTGCCGTTGTCAAGAGTAGCGACGCTTTTTGGAGTGAGTTGTCAAACAATCTACAATCGCCTACAAGAAAAAAGGTAGGCAGTTTGCCCCCCCCCCTCCTCCACACACACACGCGCGCACACGCACACACACACACACACACACACACACACACACACACAGTGACGTCATATGCAAATGAGCCTCATTCTCCATAGAATGAATTGTGTTTCCCACAGAACTCATTCTATAGGACAGAATTCATTCTATAGGACAGAATTTATTCTGTCAGACAGAATTCATTCTGTCGGACAGAATTCATTCTGTGGGATAACAGAATTCATTCTGTGCACAAAATTTATTCTGTGGGACACAGAATTCATTCTGCGCACAAAATGAAATCCCACAGAATAAATTTTGTGCACAGAATGAATTCTGTCTACAGCACAGAATGCACAGAATGAATTCTGTCCTACAGAATGAATTGTGTGTGCCACAGAATGAATTCTGTCCTACAGAATGAATTCTGTCCTACAGAATGAAATATGTGCACCACAGAATGAATTGTGTGCACAGAATGAGGAAAGTGCCTCATTTTACCACTAAAAATCGTGCAAATAATTGTTTGACGTTTGGAATGCCATATTGGTCGCATATCCTCTTTGCCCGCTTACTTACCGTTTGCCCAACTCTAGCTAGGTCATCTTCAGGGCCACCGGGCAGCCTTGACCTAGGTAACGGTGTTGCTGACACACGGGCAGGAGACACAAGAGTCGGACAGTCTCTGCATGCAGATTGACGATTGTACTTTGAAAGCATAAAACCATTAAAACCCTCCCCTCCTTAACTAAATGATCCGCCCCTCTCTGTCTGTCTCTCTCTCTCTCTCTCTGTCTCTCTCTCTCACACTCTTTCTTTTCCTCTCTTCTCTTTCTCTTCTATGAATATAGTTTTAACACTTTCTCTTCTATGGATACAGTTTTAACATATTTTCCCCTTGAAAGCTTATACTTGTTCCATCACAACTGCGTGACTACTACGATTAAAATGAAACCAACATTTTAACTTTCAATACGACTTAATTACTTTTACTTTATTTGTGCAAAAAGACATAACATTTTCCCGCCAAATAAGAAATATTTGCATAGAGAATCGAAAGTACATCAAAAGTAAACCAAAAACTGTACATGTATTTCTGCAATCTTTTTAATTACACTCCTCCATAAACACTGTTTTGCATTTGAACTTGTTTTCTCTTTACGCACGAGGCAAGTCCTTGAAAAAAATACAATGATTATTTGAACTCAAGCACTCTTGGCGCCAAATTAGTTAACTAGCAGAACCGCGGGAGTCAGAGCTACGGTCACCTTTCATCATGTCCTCTCCACTACAAGAAGTTTCCCAAGTTATTTATACGAAAAAATCGCCCATTAAAAAGGATGTCATTTGCACTGAAGAGAAGGAAAATATCAAAGCTTCGGTAGGCCTTGCACGGTAAGTCGGTTGAGTTGATTTCTGGTTGACCAACACTGCCTCCGACGAACTTCCCAGGTCAGGTCAGGTCAGATCTTCAGGGCAGCCAGGCCTCACGGCCTCTTGATGTGCCCTATCTTTTGATTGTTTGTTATTGTGGCTTTGTTCATTAATCAGATTGGCACCGCTGTGGCGCTTTTTGAACTATCATTGTCGTCTTAATCATAATTGTATTTAAAAACATTAATTTTGGGGTCACTATCCCAGTTCATGAGTTTGGTGTAGATCGAACAAAATTTAATGCCGTGCCATGGCATAGGCCTAGAAATAGTCGGTCCTCATCTCTGATCCACTTATTAGTAGAACCAATTTTTCTAAGCCGTCCAGTGTGTGTAAAAGACTAAAAGTTTTAGTGAAACTGCTCTCCCAGCAGAAAGTTCCTTACCCCGGTGTCATGAGAAATAAGTACTCCTATGAAATATCTACCCTTGCGCATGCGCATTAGAACAGAAATTCTAAAGCGCCAGGCAATTTGCCCATTCACATGGCCAAGCGGCTGCAAAGTCCCCTCGCAGCATCGCCGAGCTACTCCGAAATCGGAATGTGTCAGCTGTACACATACATAAAAACGCATCAAAACAGCACGTAACTACATAAAAACGCATCAAAACAGCATGTAACTGAATAGTTTTTTATATATAGCCTTGGGGTTCGGACCCGTGATTTGAGCGTGCGCGATCATGCGCACGCGCGCGCACAGAAAAATTCATGACAACTTATAGACCATTCATCAAGAAATGTGAAAAAAAACTGCATTAAAATACATGCAAAACTTTGCGAGATATTAGCGATTATGTGTTTCGGGGTTTGAACCCCGTAACTGGTGCAACCTTGACCTTAATGTAAAACTAAATACATCAGTGGATAGCTTGCATCTTGGCAAACTAGTATGCCAAATTTGATGACGATAGACTGAATAGTTTTTTAGAAACGGTCGATTAGCCGGACTGACGGAGGCACGCCGGACGGACCAGACAAAAACAATAGCTCCCCGAACCTTCGGCTCGGGGACAGCCCGGACTAACAACAATAATCAAATTGAACATATTTCACAGAGAGAGGGAGGTAAATAAGTCATGGCTTAAACAGGAAGTAGGCTAGCGTTGTCGCAGTCAAAAGTGTAGCTCGTGCAAATCTGCCGCTCGCTACTATGAGAGTGTATTTGCGATATTGAGCATGAACCACACATTTCACTTTTTTGTAGGGTTAGGTAAAAGTAAAGAAAGAGTGAAATTTGTGGTTGTCGCAAATACACACTCTCATAGTAGCGAGCGGCAGATTTGCACGAGCTACACTTTTGACTGACGATTGGTTCAATGCGCATGCGCAAAAACTCAAAACTCGGAGTGCGCAAGAGCAAAATCGAAATGGGTAGATATATGACGAGGTAGAATATTCTCTTCACACCGGTGTGACGTTCTCAAAATAGATTTGTTCTCAAGATACCTGCGCATGCACGAAATCGATCATGACATACCATCAAATTTTATCTTTTGTGTATTCGACACTAAATTGACCCTAAACCTATCCCTAACCCTAACCTGAAACCATCAAATAAAGTTGATGGTACGTTATGAGATTACTGTCTCAATTTCGCGCATACCCAGGTATCTTGAGAACAGGGTAAATTAGAGAACACTACACCGGTCTCCACTAATCGTCACAGGATCAAGCTGACCAGATCACCATCTGAGCCTGCAACCACTAGACCATTAGCGTTTTTTTGTTGTTGTTTTTTTGCTTGCTTCTGGAAGTGGGGCCTGGGCCTTTCCGGCTGAACTGGGGGGTTTTATGGTCTTAACCCAGGGTAAGCACTAAAGCAGTAGGTCTTTTTCTTTAAATTCTAATAAGGAAGGCGCCCTCCTAGTTCTGTCATGTCTGTCAGAAGTGGTGTCAGCGACGTATACGTTCAGATCCAGAAGTAGTAGTTCAGGGCAAGAAGTGGGCCTCCCTGCCCTTTTACGCCCTTTCTCATGGCTATATTCACATTTATGCCCGTCAAGAACGATAATCTGTTGACTGAAAAAGCAATCGCTATGTTCTTTTCTGTTACAAATTATCGTTCTTGACGGGCATAAATGTGAATATAGCCTTTCTCGTTTGTTACTTTGTTGTTTTCAAAGGTTCCAAATCTGTGAAGGGTGAGATTAACGTCCAAAAAACAGATGGAAGCAAAAACTACAAAGGGCATGCAAGTTTCCACAGCTTATAGGCCTGTGGCCGGATCTAGGACTGCTACAGTGGAACCTCCCTTATAAGACTCCCTCCCATATAAGACCTACTTCTCTAACACATTGCCCTTCTTTGTAAGTATTAAAATTACCTCCCTTATCAGACCTCATTTTAGATGATTTTTGAAGGTCTTATAAGGGAGGTTCCACTGTAGTGGGAGGGGGGGGGGAGTCCTGGTTTCCGCCCCTCTCCCTCTTCAAGTAGTGATCCTCACGCCGTCTCATATACATTTAGTTGGGCGTTGGGGTGTTTTGCTTCGAAATCCATTTAGTGAGTGGGATGCGCAATGCGGGAGAAAATATATATATATTCCTTTTCTTTCTTTTTCCCTCCCTTTTTTTTTCTTTTTTTTAATCCCCTTCCTTCTTCCCCCCCCCTTAAAAGTATTTATTTATTGGGCCATAGACCTTTTGTTTCGCAGTATCCAGGCAAGACCAATCCGGCTACCGTACTGGTCCCTGGGGGATAACCCCGACCGGTACAGCTCACGCTCTTCATTTATCACTACTTTGATCCATGGCCCCCTAACCCAAGCATGTGTATTATACAAGTGTGAAAAGTTAAAAAAAAAGCTGAACATTATTCAATTTTTGCCTAGAGCGTTAAGACACCAGACCGCCAGCTGCGCAGCGCTTTTTCGGGTCCCTTGACCTATGACCTTCATTTTTGAACTTGGCCTGGATATCTTTAGTACCTATCATGCAAAATTTGAGCGTGCTAGGTCCCTCCATTATCATGCCAGGTGTTCGGCAGCATTTTCGGCGCCAGTGACCTTGACCTTAGACCTATGACCTTCATTTTTGAACTTGGCCTAAATATGTTTAGTACCTACCCACAGGCAAAATTTGAGCATCCTAGGTCTCTGTTCAGACAGACCCGGAATCCACTGAATACATTTCCAGCTACTTTGTTCGCGGCTGGTAATAATCACTAATTGTAAAAATGTCTGGGCTCTTCGGCCCCTGGGTCCCCCCAAAGGGCACTGCCCTTTAAACCAGAACCTATGCAGCTACCTGGAACCCTTATGATTCACTTGGCCTGGCCTTGAGGCCTACTGAAATTTGACAAAATATTCAGAAAAGTACAAAACACACACAATGTGATATACTGTGGGAGATTAATTTCATGCGTTTTTCAGACCTGTTTACCCATAAGATTTCACCATATTTTGTTCACATATCTGACATAAACATGGTACATGGGGGGAAAATATGGTGAAAACAAATCTATAATTTCTGTACATTGCCTATAAAGGAAACTGGTGCACTCTGTGTGTGTGTGTATTGCTTGTAAATAACGGATGACAATTTTGTCATAGTGTTTGTATAAGTTGTAAAAAAATTATGCACGTTTGCACTCTTTGTTTTGTTTTGTTTTGTTTCCTGTTGGAGTACTCCTATTTTGTGAAAAAGACACTTATTTTGGATTTTGAATACACGAAGCCCAATTTCAGGGTAAACAGGTCTGGTTTTTGCTGGTTTTCACAATTTCAGCCATGGGGAACTGCAGTATTTGGAGGCAGTGCAACGAATCATGGCAGAGGGGGTACCGCGACCAACCCGCACCGGCATAGACACCAAGACCATCTTCGGCATGCAGATGAGGTTCAGCTTAAGGGAGGGTCAGTATTCGTGGCCTGTTTTGTCACATATTGTGCAGAAACCTTTCACACACACACACCCAACCCACCCCTATTGTTCACAAGTGAAATTACTGTTGAAACTAATGGAAGATGTGTGGGTTTTGTTTGGGGGAAGTAATAATATCCACGCTATTTTTAATAAGGTGTTTTATGGACACTTTGACAGGCTTTCTTCTTTTTTTTTTGCCAGCCCCATGTCTTCTACAGGCAGTATTATGTCACTGAATTGATGTCGTCTTTTCATGTCACAGGTCTGGAATGCTACTTTTTGTTCTAGTCTCACAACAGTAGGGATAAATATCCAAACTGAAGGCTCTTGCATCTTATAATTAAAGAAAAAGAATGTCTCAATTTCTCCGGCAGTGAAGGTGTTAAGCTTTCCTTCAATAACTAATTTTAAAAGTGTATAAATGTGGATTTTGATTACCATATTTTTCGGACTATAAGGCGATACTTTTTCCCCAGACTCAGACCCCTGCATCTTATAATGTGACTAATAAAATAGTAAGAAAATATGCCGTGGAACCTCCCTTATAAGACCTCCCCTCCCTCCCACATGAGACCTACTTCTCCGAGACATTGCCCTTCTTTGTAAGTATTAAAATTATCTCCCTTATTAGACCCCTCCCGTATAAGACCTCATTTTGGATGATTTTTGAAGGTCTTATAAGGGAGGTTCCACTGTAGTAACCAAATCTGAAATTTGGGTAAAATTTAAGGGATGCATATTATACTTTTAAAAAAATATGGTAATAAAACACATTAAAAGAAAATGACTGCAAAATGAAGTAATGCTATGACTAATGATAGTTTGTACTTACGACTAAATTCGGTCATTGGGGCTATTTTAGTCATTAGAATGGGGAATGGGGCTTTATACTACTTCTTGCCGACACGAAAGGGCAATTATTTTAGGCCCGAACTCATGTCACATAGCGGCGAGTCAGGGGAAGATAATTTTATGTGGCTATATACTACTACTTCATGACAGGCAAGGGTGATGATTTTAGTAGGTGGCGTTCACATCTCAGGGCATGAGACAGGGGCAGAGAATTTTCAGTATAAAACCTCAATGTAAATGTTTTTCAAATTGATGGTTTGCTTCCTCTTTCAGTATATCACCATATTAAACTATTTGGGGAAGCACTGTCTAGGCAGATCAAGAATTTTGCTTTTGTAGGTTTTTTAAGGGGGGAAAAAATGAACAACCAACAAAAAATCACTCATTTATTTCAACTCATTCGCATCGCAGCGATTTTGAATTATTAAATAAACTCACAAATCACTCCAGCCATACACACAAACAACATACATAAACAAAAGGAGAAATGAAAGAAGATTACAGGTTTTTACTTCAGCTTTAGACAGGGAAGTGGTAGATCAGATTTTTTTTTATATACCGTGGAACCTCCCTTATAAGACCTTCAAAAATCATCCAAAATGAGGTCTTATAAGAGAGGCAATTTTAATACTTACAAAGAAGGGCAATGTCTCAGAGAAGTAGGTCTTATGTGGGAGGGAGTCTTATAATGGTAGGTCTTATAAGGGAGGTTCCACTGTATAGACTATATAGAAAAAAACTCCACACCAATTGGTTTCCCCACAACAAACCACTACAAAAGCAAAGTTAGAGGCAAAATTGTGGTATAAGGGAGCGAAGCGAGTTCAGAAGTGACCAAGGTATGGTGTGCACACAGATTTACTTCCCTTGAAGCAAATGTATCAAATTGACAGCTGTGTATTAATTCCGCACATATGTGGCCGGAACGACGAATGAGTTAACTAACCGCAAAAATGGTTTAATTATTTTTTTAATTTAATGTTCAGATTTCCCTTTGCTGACGACAAAGCGTGTGTTTTGGCGTGGAGTGGTGGAGGAGCTATTGTGGTTCATCCGGGGCAGTACCAACGGCAAGGAGCTGGCCCAGAAGAACGTCCGCATCTGGGACGCCAACAGCTCGCGCGACTTTCTTGACAAGAGTGGATTTGTCGACAGGGAAGAAGGTGAGATATACTAGGATCGTGTGTGTGGAAGGGAGGTGGGGGTGTTGTTCATAACCCTTCATTGGATGTAAAAAAGCAACATAGTAGAGCTTAAAATGCCATAATGCTATCTGTTTTTGCGAAGAATTGTCCAAACACAACAGGAAGCAGCTCAAACGGAAGTTTGATTATTTGAGAGGGGAGCCAACTCGTTTATGACAGCAGTAATGGCGGTCGTTAAGCGTTTACAGGGCGCGTACGGGCTTCAAAGTTTGACTTTCTTTCGCGAGGTTTGTATCGTCTTATATAAACGAGGGCGCCTTTTGCTTAATTTTTTTAGATTTTTCTTGAAAATTGCCCTATTCGCCTTATGCACAGCAGCGCCTAATGATCCGAAAAATACGGTAAATCTAATGGAATACTGTATATAATGTTTTGTACTTTTTGTTTTTCAAGTCAGAAATACACCATTTTTATTTATTTTATTGTCCCTCATATCAGACTTTTTATTTACAAAAGTGACAAATAGCCATAATAATTATTTGATTTTCTTTGACTGAAACAAAAAAATGAAGACACTGCTGCTTTAAATGTCTGGTGTCCGATATTAAAAAAACCAAGGGCGTCGCCGGGCGGCAGACATGTCCGTCACCAGCAATGCCACGCACTTGCGACACCCCGTAGTATACTCTTACTGTCACATACTGACACAAAATTGGAAGGGATTTTGTCTTCTAGTTCACGAGATACAGCTTGAAGAAGAAACATATAGCGCAAAGAAGGAAATTTCAGTTTTCAAGGTCAAGATCAGCATGGTGATTATTTATGCTCGGATGTGTTCTTCTCTAGGGTATACAGTACCACACACAATCTGAAGCGCTTCTGTCAAGTACAAATGTGGAAAAAATGGCATAAAACCCAATTTGTAGACCCTACCACTTTCAAGGCCTACCTATCTCCTGGACCGTGACCTTGACCTTGATCGGTATGCCACTATCAGAACGGGCAAAAGCCAAAGTAACTACATGCCAAATTTGAAGACTCTAACACTAACGGTGTGGGAGTTATGGCCCTTTAAAGATTTTCGGTTTTCAAGGTCAAGGTGACGACGGCAAAACATTTTGCGCGGATGCCTTCCTCTCATGGTGACACACCAGCACACAAAATTTGACGTGATTCGGTCAACCTGTTCGAAAGATATCCTTGGGACAGACAGAAGGAGAAAAAAATGACCCTCCGATTTTCAGGCTCCAGCGATCTTTTTGACCTTGACCTTGATCGGTATGCCATCATCAGAACGGGCATAAGCCAAACCACCTTCATACCAAGTTTCAACATCCTATGTCGATCGGTGCCCGAGATATGGCTAAAAATAGATTTTCGGTTGTCAAGATCACGACGGCAAAATGGTTTGCGCGGATCTCTTCCTATTAAGGTGGCACACCTCCACACAAAATTTGACGCGATTCGGTCAAGCGGTTCGGGAGATATCCTTGGGACAGACAGAAAAAAAGAAGAAGAAGAAAAGGAAAAAAAAATACACACCAGCCCATCGCAAAGTCCAATCACCTTAAGGTGACGGACAAAAACCACACACAATGGAATTAACATTTTCATTCTAACTTACAATATTCTTCATTCAGCATGTGTCTTTAGAACTGATGCTGCTTCATGTATCTTGTCTTCTGCTTCTATTAACCTCTTACTACTTTCTGTTGGTGTGTTTTGCAGGTGACCTAGGTCCAGTGTATGGTTTCCAGTGGCGACACAGCGGGGCGCCTTATAAGGACATGCATGCAGATTACACAGGTCAAGGGGTCGACCAGCTGAAGGAAGTGATTGACCTGATCCGCAAACAGCCAGACTCTCGCCGCATCATCATGTGTGCATGGAACCCTTCAGGTTACTGTTTGTACTTTATCTGTGGAAAAATTGTGTGTGCACGCTTCTTTTTATCTATCGTACAAGTTTCCATCTTGCAGGCATCAGAACAGCCCGCAGATTTCTGCGGTTTTGGTAGCCGCGGTTTTGGTACTGCCGGCCGCGGTTTGTGCTTCATGAGGCAGCGCGATCTTATTCTCAAATGGTATTCTTAAACGGTTTGTTTTCATACTGCGGCCATATTTGTTTTTTCTTCCAAGTTTAGAGCTCTCTAGACTTACTTTCACTGTTTCAGAGTTTGTTTTGATGACAGTGATTGTGATTTGGGTTTTAAATGAGTCGATTTAGTGGATATGATTGCGGGAGACTACGATGATGTGAGAACTTTTAACTTTTCCGCGTGAAATCGGGTAGCGAATGATCGCAATGATGCCGACTACGGACTAGAGTTTTGTGGGGTCCTACTCGATGTCGACTCCGAGTCATGGCGAGTGTTGTTCGTCCGCGGATTGGACTCTGGAGTATTCTGATGCCTGATCTTGCCCCATGACGTGCAGTGGCCTTGCTCTTCAGTGATGTACAGAGGATCAAAAAACGATAGGACAAACTGTCCTGAGACAAGAGAAATCAATAGGACAATGTCCTGGCTCTTTCAGAAAGCCATAAGACAAAGCGTGCCAGTGTTAAACATTTAATAATAATAATAGTACGTTTATATAGCACTTTACCTCGAATGAGCCCAAAGCGCTTTACAATCGAATATTCATCAACAAGGATGTTTGTCCTGACAAGGGAGAACACAATAGGACATTTTCAATTTTAATAGGTCAATGTCCTTTGACCGGATCCTCGGGACATTCCTGGCTCTTTAGTTTGGTTTGTTCTAACTTCTACAGTGGAACCTCCCTTATAAGACCTTGAAAAATCATCCAAAATAAGGTCTTAACTCTCTCTATGCTATTGTACGCTATAGCGTACATGACGCGCACAAACGTTGCATACTAGGCGGGTTTGCATCATTACATAAAAATTATTATTTGAAAATTTGCGGTATTGTTTATAATAGTAAAAGCTAGCATATGTTCTAATTCCAAAGTAAAATTTTATTAGCAAATTTAGAAAAAGCATAACGAAGAGAGGGATAGTGACTTGTTTTCATTCATTGCGGTACTAAAAATAGACGGGAAGTGATTTCATTGGTTGAAAACTATTAAGGGACCGTAGAGGAACACTTCTATACCAGTTTGGGTTGCCAGGCTTCACGGAGTTGTGAATTGTGAATGGTTAAACGCTATAGGGTACATTAGTATTGAATGGTTGTAAAGGGAAGCAATCGGCCAGTAAAGAGTGAGCATAATGTGCTGAACGGTGTAGTGTCCTGCAGGGCAGGCCAAACTTTAAAATGTTCAAACCCTCTGGGCGAGTAACTTAAAAATGTATTCGCCCGAACACATTTCCACTAGCCTGACAACAACAACAAGAGGCAAAGCCTGCAAGGCTCACGTCTGATTTTTATTACTATAGCAGGCAGAAGTTCCCAGGTCTTACTGTTATGTAGACACTTGTGCATCTGGGAAAACAGAATTAATTTTTATTTTACTGTGTTTATATGCACCCCTACCCCTTTCTTTAAAATTTAATTATATGTATGCGCATGTAACAGTGGAGCCCTATTTTTATTTTTGGCAAACAAGGGAGGCTTCCACTGTGACCAATCCCCCCCCGCCGGGGTAAGGGGGGTCTATGTAGTAGGCATTTTCCTGTGCCCTCTGTTGATTGTGAAGTTGCATCTGAAAACTGATATGCAAAGCAGATCGGGCTTTCTGTTTTCAGACGTTTCGTTATTCCACACAAAGTAGCACAGCCAGCCTTCTTTTATCACCTCGTCAATCGTCTAGGACTAACAAAGGATTCGTACGTCGAAGGCAGTTCGACGAACCCTGGATTTTCTATATTTTTTTCAAGACTGAAATGAATGTGGGCTAAATGTTAAGTACGTCGTCTTGATTATGAGGTAAGGCATGGACTCTAGGCCTAGGCCTTGTTGCCGGAAGTGCAGTAGGCTAAGTTGTGCGCAGAGATGATGGGCAAATGAACACGAACAACCGTTACTCAAAGGCGCAAATAAAAGCTAAACAACCGGGCCGTCAACGCACACACTCGGTACATCCATTTGTTACAGAAAATATAAGTTGACGACGTTAAAATGTACCTATTTGTACACACCTGAAGTCTTGTGTTTCTTTTTAAAGAGCGTTTTTGTATATCTAATGGAGAGTCTTCTTTCCAGTATGTATCTCCTACTCGGTACAACACAACAGTTACAACAAATGATTTTCTTTCTTTTGTTCCTTACCGATGTATCTGACTGCTTTGATCGTCATGACTTGAAGGCTCACGTCAAAATCAAGTATCCTGCTAACTTTAACCCTCTAACATCTTATGTTTTTTTGAGAAAATGACAACGTTAAAGTTTCAGTGGAGAGTGAGAGTCTTCTTTAGTTTGAAGAGTGTGACTGAGTCAAGGTTCAAGGTTGCACAACCTTATCTTTATTTTGTTCTTTATTAATGTATCTGACTGCTTTGATCGTCGTGACTTGAAGGCTCACGTCAAAATCAAGTATCCTGCTAACTTTAACCCTCTAACGCCTTATATGTTTAGAGAAAATGACAACGTTAAGGTTTGAGTTAAGGTTAAAGGTCGGGGCCACGGACGCAACACACACACACACACACACACACACACACACACGCACACAGACACACAACCGAACATGTACGATACTATAGACTCACTTTGTTTTAAAAAACGACGTGAGCCAAAAATCCTTGAACACGCATGCATGTGTGCACACACACAGGGGAGAGAGAAGGAGAAGTGAAAGAGAGAAAAAGAATGGACAAGAAAGAAAGGAGAGAAGCAAAGAGAAAAAGAAATGATTTGAGGAGAGAGGTGAGGGAAGGGGGAGGAGACTGAGGAGGCTGCTTTTCCTTTTTATTTCAGTACCAGTGCTGGCATGTGGTTAGCAGACAGCTGAGCTTGCTTTGATAGTTGGTTACATGGAAGGGAGAGACGGTCTGGGGAGACTCGGTGGTAAAAAAAACAGGGCTGAAAATTTCAATCGCCCATCGGGCTAGTGACTTTTGAAATCTTCTCGCCCACAGATTTTTATACTAGCCAATGGCTACCGGGCTAGTAGTTTTGGCCAGCCCTGCCCTGTCTCTATCACCACTCAGCAGACCTTTTGTTTGTTCATTTGTTTTGTAATATCCAGGTGGGAGCAACCCGACTTTCACAGAGACGCCTCTGTGACTATAATGTACCTAACCTAATTATTAACTCTTCTACTACCAAGTATTACTTAGACTGTTTACTGTTGAGCACCAAGTAATTTTTGAAGCTGCACTGATTTTCGCACATACTCGCTGTAAAAATTCATTAAAAATACTCGCTCGAATCATCACTAAAATTACCTGTGTCGATCTGCTGCTGCAAACCCAAGATCGTTTCAGCAGCTCTTTTTTATTCGCCTAAGTTCAGATTCTGCCACTTCTTCCACAGTAAATCCAGTGAATGCTTCGTCGTCACTGTTGCCATCTTGTAGAAGTTCACGCCAAAAGTCATTGTCAGTTTCCATCGTTGAAAACGCGACGAAAATCGATTGAAAATTGACAAATTTAGCCTACAAATGCAGATGGCGGAAGATTGTGCTTTCCCTGAGTGAACTGCCCTTGTCACAGAAGTAAAGGATGTGATGTCACTTCATATAAATAGCGCACAGGGGTTTCGCTAGTATCTGGCGGTCAAACCCGCCCATGGCTAGCAACAGTAAACCGGGCGGTTCAACCCGCCGACGGCGGCAGAAGAGTTAAACAAGAATACAGAAGATGAAAATTCAACCTGTCTACTTTTCAGACATTCCACAAATGGCGCTGCCCCCCTGTCACTGTTTGGCCCAATTTTGTGTGCTGAACGGTGAACTGTCCTGCCAGCTCTACCAACGCTCAGCTGACATGGTAAGTGATCGTTCACATCTTCTTCACACAGGGTTATTCTCTGTGCAATGTTTGTGCCAACAGTAAATGAGAGTGAGAGCCGAATGACCGGCAATAGCTTGACAGCTACAGGAAATCGTTTTACTGTTCAGTTGTTTATTAAATTCCAGCAGACCTGTTTACCCACACGTGTTCTCTTTCTTTTGACTTTTTCACTTTCACTACATCATACATGGGTGCAACTGTTTTCAAGGATTTCCACATTTTGAATTTTACCAGAAAAGGAATTTTATTCCCTTTTTTTGAATTTGTCAAACAAGATCTTTATGTGTCTATTGTGTATTTCAAACACTAAAACAGAGATAGTTTAGGGGAGATAGCCAACTTGAAGGTAGGGTGATGACGACCCTAAAGAGTTATCTTTCCGTACAGGTAGGAACAATGGTGGCCCCCATCGAAATTTGATTCTGAATCGAAGCGACTGTTCCAACCACATGTTGGAATGCAAGGTTCAAACTATTTAAGCAAGATTTTAAAAAAAAGGTAAAGAAGCTGGAAATCGAGCATAGAAGCCTATAAAACATTGACGAACAGTCTTAGATCAACTGCTTAGGCTACATCTGACATACGATATCATGTTGAAACTCAAACGAGGAATCTTCTTCTCTTCAGGGCGAATCCTTGTTCTTTTGGTAATATTCACATTTCCCCCGTCAAGAACAATGATATGATGACTAAAAAAACAATGGGCTATGTTCTTTTCTGCTACAAATTATCGTTCTTGGCGGGAAGAAATGTGATTATTACCCACTTGATCAAGTTGATGTAGATCTAATTACAGATCTGTCATGACTCGTGAAAAGACAACTCTTTGAGGCTGTTTCACATTGAAATTTGAACACTTGAGTTGCCCTCCTTACTTACAGGTTCATACCTGCAGGGAAAGATAACCAGGGAGGTTGGCCTCACTTCTCTAATAGGGAAAAGAGTTAAGTTCCCCCTCTCTATATATAAGCTCTCTGACTAAAATGAGCATTTGTATAAATTGTGGAAAAAGTAAACTAAAATACCTTCATAAATATTTTTTTTCAGCTGTAGGGGGGCATTACCCCTAGACCCCGGCCTTTCAGGTTGTTTTTTTATTTTGTGTAGTTGCACCCATGTAACTAGGGGGCATTGATTCACTATCACAGCAGCTTTACTTTAGAAAGAAAACTCCAGTATTTGAAATCTAACATTAGATCAAGATAGTTGATGGCCAATAAGATGGAATTTCTCTGTCTGGGGCATAATGAATACAAACAGCATGGACGTCTTGTGGCGGTATGAATGACTGCAAGAAAGTCAAATAATGGACAGCTACATTCATTAGGGCAATATAGTCAGGTTTTCAGAGGATTTGATGTGCCAAAATTTACAGACTATAATATGGTGATACTTTTTTTTCCCCAGACAGACCCCTGCCGCCTTATAATACGACTAACAATATGGTAAAGCATAATCATCGCTGTCCGACGCTAACCGTGTATTTACACAATCAGTGATTTTACAGGAGCATCTAAAAAAAACATTTGTCGCCTGCTACAAAGTCAATCCCCATTTGATATACGCTTGACCCTTCTTCTTTACCGATGAGTAAACATGTGACACAATAAAAGTTGCATTAACACCCAAAATTTTCGTTATAATTCAGTTACACGGTTAGTCACAAAGTTAGTGCATTGTTCTCACAATGGGAGATACAACAGCTGCCGGCAGTTACACGATTAGCGTGACCAGTTACATGCTTATCGCGTCAAAATCAGCAACAACCCGCCACATACACAATTATTTCCGTGGTATGTGACAAATTTGAGCATTTTCATTGGTCGCAGACACAAGATATTTATAGAAGACCTGCGTGAGGTCACTGGAAGGAGTTTCAGTAAAAAATCTATTTTTGTCAAATTTTGTAGATACACGGTTAGCTTCGGACAGCGACAATAAGAATAAAATCTGAATTTCATGTAAAATCTAGGGGGTGCACCTTATTAATAGTAGTTATGCCTTATTGTCCAAAAAATACGTTGTACTCCTCCTGAGATTGATTTTTTTCTTTCTGTACAGGGTCTGGGAGTGCCGTTCAACATTGCCAGTTACTCACTGCTGACGCTGATGATCGCTCACATCACAGGACTGAAGGTAAGACAGAACACCCATTCAGGTTTGCAAACACAAGGGTTCTGTTAAAAGACTAAACAAAGTTGACATTATGGTTCTGTGAATGTGTGCAAAGTTTTGGAGGGACTTGGAAGCTTTAATGATAATTAAGTGTGAAAATGGTCTTAGACTTAAGCTGAGCTCAGAATTGGTAATGATGGAAAAATAAAAACTGATGAGGGATTTGATTATATTCTTTTGATAGCTAAAATTTTTGTTTATAAATGTAGGATTAATAAAAAAAATCAACCAAGAGTTTTTATATTTATACATGAACTAAAAACATACTATAAAATAGATTATATTGTGCACTGCATGGAAATGCGTGTTGCGCAATTTCACAAAAAGTGGTTGACATATAAAAACCTGATTAATTAAAATAACAGATGCATGAGTTACCTGTACTTAACGTGTACATAAGGCAAAGAGGTGTGTGTAGTAATTGAATTGTATGTACAGTGGAACCTCCCTTATAAGACCTCCCATTATAAGACTCCCTCCCACATAAGACCTACTTCCCTGAGACATTGCCCTTCTTTGTAAGTATTAAAATTACCTCCCTTATAAGACCCCTCCTTTATAGCACTGTTTCGAAATGAAAACGGAAGTAACAGACGAGTTGTGTGCCCGTTAGGACACTTAGTTCCGGTTAGGAAATGCTGTAAACACGGCATGGCTGCTCCGTAATTGAAATAGAGGGGTGTTTAATTGCTCAGTTATCAGTTTGTAGATTTAATAATATTAAGTCCTGTTGCATGTTTCTTTCTTAAAGTGTTTACATTCGTTGACTGTAAACAGTTATGTTCTTATTTGTTTACTTGATACGACCACATTAATACCCCAAGAGTTGAAGACAAGAACAAAATATAGTTGTTGTTGAAGGTAGGTAACTTCCATTTTTTAATTCTAATTTTGAACCGGAACTACCCCAAACCGACTTCAAGACGAGACAGTAGGGAAAGATAACCACAAAAGACCGAATTATGAAACAGTGCTACAGTGGAACCTCCCTTATAAGACCTTCAAAAATGCGGTCTTGTAAGGGAGGGGTCTTATAAGGGAGCTAATTTTAATACTTACAAAGAATGGCAATGTCTCGGAGAAGTAGGTCTTATGTGGGAGGGAGTCTTATAATGGGAGGTTCCAGTGTATAAGACCTCATTTTGGATGATTTTTTAAGGTCTTATAAGGGAGGTTCCACTGTACCCTTATATTATGAGTTCTAATCGTGGTTATTGGCATTTGTGAACTATTTTTAATTTAGTGTACTACATTGTACCTAAATGCAGACATGGCCAGAGCTATGTTGGTAAACAGTGACTATGTTGAAATGTGTGTATGTGCCCAAAAAGAATATTGCTTTGTGTTCAGCCTGGTGACTTTGTGCACACCATCGGCGACGGGCACGTGTACGTCAACCACGTGGAGCCCCTGCAGCAGCAGCTGAAGAGGGAGCCCCGCCCCTTCCCCACCGTCACCATCAAACGCCGGGTGGACTCCATCGAAGACTTCCAGTTCGACGACTTTGTCCTTGAGGGATACAAACCCTACCCGAAAATTGAGATGCAGATGGCAGTGTAAAAGTAATAATGGTGTTGTGTTCCCCTACCCGAAAATTGAGATGCAGATGGCAGTGTAAAAGTAATAATTGTGTGTTCCCCTACCCGAAAATCGAGATGCAGATGGCAGTGTAAAAGTAATAATGGTGTGTGTTCCCCTACCCGAAAATCGAGATGCAGATGGCAGTGTAAAGTAATAATGGTGTGTTCCCCTACCCGAAAATTGAGATGCAGATGGCAGTGTAAAGTAATAATTGTGTGTTCCCTTACCCGAAAATTGAGATGCAGATGGCAGTGTAAAAGTAATAATTGTGTGTTCCCCTACCCGAAAATTGAGATGCAGATGGCAGTGTCAAAGTAATAATTGTGTGTTCCCCTACCCGAAAATTGAGATGCAGATGGCAGTGTAAAAGTAATAATTGTGTGTTCCCCTACCCGAAAATTGAGATGCAGATGCAGATGGCAGTGTAAAAGTAATAATTGTGTGTTCCCTTACCCGAAAATTGAGATGCAGATGGCAGTGTCAAAGTAATAATTGTGTGTTCCCTTACCCGAAAATTTAGATGCAGATGGCAGTGTAAAAGTAATAATTGTGTGTTCCCTTACCCGAAAATTGAGATGCAGATGGCAGTGTCAAAGTAATAATTGTGTTGTGTTCCCCTACCCGAAAATTGAGATGCAGATGGCAGTGTAAAAGTAATAATTGTGTTGTGTTCCCCTACCCGAAAATTGAGATGCAGATGGCAGTGTAAAGTAATAATTGTGTGTTCCCTTACCCGAAAATTGAGATGCAGATGGCAGTGTCAAAGTAATAATTGTGTGTTCCCCTACCCGAAAATCTGATGCAGATGGCAGTGTAAAGTAATAATTGTTTAATGGATTTTTTTTTTTTTTTTAAGCGTAAATTTTGAAATAAAAGTACTGCTTTGGTACATGAAGAACAGTACTTTTTGTTCTTCAAATGTTCAGATTTTGTTTCAAACTACAGGTATGCATGAAGCGGACAATAAGCAAAGGAGATATTAAAAAAAAAATTAAACTGTTTGATGTTCAATGGAAATATCCAAGCTTTTTTGTTTGTTTAAATGTTGATTTTTCATAATTTTGCAATGAAGTGTAAATAAAAAACATGGTATTTCACATACTGGTAACACCTAAAGTGCCTTTTTGTACATTAACTTAAAGTGTATCCTCTTAGCTGAAAGTCATAAATTATAATTGTTTTTTTGTTGTATGATTTATGTTGTATAGAGATTTTATATAACTTGCACTGGGTTTGTATGGTCTTACTCTTAGTACTGTAATACATGTACCATAATCAGACCTGCCTACTGCTACGATTTGGCCGTAGCAGCTACGAAAAATAAAGCTTTGCTACGGAGCTACGGCAACCTTAACGTTGCTACGGAAAAAACAAATTGCCGCCGCATTTTATTTTTGCTTATGCCGTTCCCGGTTTTGTCGGTTTCTAAGAGCAGGGAACCTAGTCACTTCCGTTTTTATCAAAGTGACTGCGCATGCGTTCTTATTACTTTCTCTGAACAAAAAATGGCGGACTCCAGCAGCAGTAGCGATTCGGGAGATGTTTCAAACGAAGAAAAACAAACCCAAACCAGAAAACGAAAATCATCTGGCACACCATCTTGTTCTAAAGTTTTCAAAATAGCTTACACGGAGGAGTGGCCTTGCATCGTCAGAAGTTGACTCGGTGCGAACCATGCTCGCTGCAGTGCAACCTCTGCCATGCGGACTTCTCTGTGAATCATGGCAGTAGAGACAATTGCCGTCAACACGTTCAATCGGCGAAACATATTAAGCAGTGCGTTTCGGCTCAGGAAGAGAACAAATCGATTGCCGTTGTTTGTGGATGCTACGGAAAAATTTGCCATGCTACTGAAAATTGATGGCTGGGCTACTGATTGGGAAAATTCCAAGTAGGCAGGTCTGCATAATTGTGTTCACTCTTATTTTGTAATATTGTATGATTTTGGTAGAGCGGTTACGCTCAGAAGATTGGTAAGCCACCAAACATGTGTTCAACTATACAAAGTTCTTTTCAATTTTGTAAATAATTCTTCTTGCATATAATATTATGTATTGACTACTACACTTTTGTGTTCAGCATTTTTGCACTTCGTAATAATTGTTACGTTGAGAAGATTGGTGAGCCACCAAACATGTGTTCAACTGTACAAAGTTCTTTTCTTTGTAAATACTTCTTCTTGCATATATTATGTAGTGCCTTTCATTGAGTGAACTACACATTTGTGTTCAGCATTTTCGCGCTTCGTAATAATTGTTACGTTGAGAAGATTGGTGAGCCACCAAACATGTGTTCAACTGTACAAAGTTCTTTTCAATTTTGAAAATACATCTTGCATATATTATGTAGTGCCTTTCATTGAGTGAACTACACTTTTGTGTTCAGCATTTTTGCGCTTTGCAATAATTGTTCCAGGGTTCGTACAGGGTCCTTTAAACCTTGAAAAGTACTGGAAAATTGACATGGCCTTTTCCAGGGCTTGAAAAGTGCTACGGTCATACCGATATCGCGATCATAGCAGACGACATTTGCGCAAATTGTCTGCCGCTGAAGTTACTTCCCTTTACCGTACTTCCGTTTTCCAACAAAATGGAGATTGCATTTTCAACGATGTTTGGCTGCAAGAAAAAAGACGAAGCATAATACAGTACCCCCCCATTATAAGGCCCCCTCCCTTTTAACCCTTTCACCGCCAGCCATTTTTTAGCCAAAATTATCCAATAAACTTGCATTGGGTAAAGAAAACATTTTGTCTGAAATACTGGGGACTCCTTTACTACATGCTTAAAAAAAGGCCTGTCCTTAACTCCCCAAATCAAGAACACAAATATCATTGGATAACAAACCCTGAATTCAAGGTTTTTACTGACATGCACGGGTGCTATACTACCTTCCATATAAACGGAAATCTGTAAATTACATTTTCTGCTGAGACGGAAATTCCATATTTTTAAAAATTTTGTCCCCCCCCCCCCCCCCCAAAAGTTGATCTGTTAACTGTGGTTGGGGGCATTTTGAATCTGGGTCTTCTAACCACCGGAAGTGAAAATACAACAAAAAAAATGGCGGCCGAGTCATATTCACACGTACTTATTTGAATTAAATTCAACATTATCAGCATGAATTTTGTGTCATGAAAGCTGTAAGCTTCACAGAAAGGTAAGCTACAACTATATTTCAATTCACCAAATTATATTTATGATGTTAAACGTATGAATATGTTAAAAATGTTGCTTAGAAAAACACAATTGAGAGTCATGTTTGGATCCACTGACATCGTATTTCATTTATGATCTAAGTGTCGACTGTCGTCTGCCAACAGACCTATGATGTCAAATCGTAATCTGTTCCTCACCCATTCCCAGATTGCAGGAGAGCTATGGAAATGATCTCTGCAATTGCATTTTTGCTTCAGCTTCAGGGGGGCATTGCCCCCAACGGAGCGGCCCCTGGACCCCGGCCTTTCAGTATTTTTCATTTTTGGGGGTAGCACCCATGGACATGGGTGTACAATCATTGTGGTGCAAAAATGCGACGTTGGCGGTGGAAGGGTTAAGACCTACTTCTCTGAGACATTGCCCTTTGTATGTATTAAAATTACCTCCCTTATACAACTCCCTCCCGTTTACAGGGATGTGAGAGCTGCGCGTAAATGCGCTTTTTCTATTTTGAAAAAAAAGTACAGAGAGATTGTCGAGTTAGGTAGCCTTTCTTTGCGCGCACACACAGTGAAAACGAAAGCAGTTTGTAGCATGAGTACAGTCCCTTGACTGAATTTTGTTAGCTTCTCTGTGGTTGGCCAGTTGTGTCCAATGGCAATGCATCATTTTTATATGTTCGGCGAGGATTTTGATGTTTTCAAAGCTATTGAGTGACTGTTTCATCATCAGCCATATAAATTATTTATCACACCATAGATGTGAGGAAAGAGGAGATCGACAAAGGATGCCAGCACAAATTTGACAGGGCTTGGATGGATGAAACTGTAACGGACAGTAAGATCCGTGTAGGCGAGCAACGAAAAAATTGATGTCGGAGGCAAAAGTTTTGTTTGAGTACTTTGACGATACCATCGGCTACGCTTTTTTGTTTGGGGCCCTCTCACATCCCTGCGTTTAAGACCTCAACTTGGATGGTTTTGGGTCTTATAAGAGAGGTTCCACTGTAACACCAAAAAGCATCAAGAAGACTACCCCCCAAATCAGGAGTTGCAGAAATGTTGCTAGATCACGAAATAATGAAAAGTTGATGTTCGTTTTGACCCTGATGCATGATATTGCAGTGTTTGTCCCTGGAAATGTCTGTGTCCCTGGTTTTTAAGTACTTTGTCCCTGGAAACTGTAACAGAAAGAAGAAATATAAAAAAGAAACTTGTGGAATTTACTTTGTTTTCATGACAACTGTTAACCCTTTCACCGTCAGCCAAAAATGTCCATTAACCCTTTCGCCGCCAATGTCGCATTTCGGCACCACAATGGTTTAACACCCATGTCACTAAAAGGCATCAAATCAGGGTCTGTTATCCAAAGACCCTATTTTCTCAATTTAGGGAGGTAAGGATAGGCCTCATCTTATATATGTCACAGAGGAATTTGCAATATTGCAGAGATTTTCTCTACCCAGTTAAGTTTAATGGTATTTTGGGGGCTGAAAAATGGCTGGCGGCGAAAGGGTTAAATTTACCTGGATAGAGAACAAAATCCATCTGCAGTATTGGGGATTCTTCTGTGACATAAAATACGGTCTTATCCTTACTTCCCAAGACTAAATAGGGTCTTTGGATAACAGACCCCAATTTGATGCCTTTGAGTGACATTATGTGCTAAACCACAGTGGTGCTAAAATGCGACTTTGGCGGTGAAAGGGTTAAATACATAAGACTGAGGGTTCAAAATCAACCAGCTATATTCACTGCCACTTTGTATGATACTGTGTACATTTTTGTCTATTTGTATAAATTGCACAAATAAATAAAACAACGTAATGTGTGGGTGTGGTGAGTGTTCTTTTTAGTTTAGATTTGAATTTTTTAAATATTGAAATTAAGTCTAAAGTAAAATTTCAATTAAGTCATTGCACAATACATTTCATGCTTGCTTTTTATACACGAGTTTGCAATACAAGATAAGTGTTTGGCAAAATCCAACATTGTACACAACCCTGTCCATCTAAATTGAAAGGAAATAATACAAATGTTACATATAAAATATGCTGTTCATGTATTTAAATGCAGCCATTTGGGGAAAAAAAAAATCTTCTTGCATGGCAGTTGGCACCATGTTCAGTTTTATCCAAAACTGAAAAAACTTGTACAGCAACTTTCACAAAAATACTTTCATAATGTCGATAAATAGAGCGGAATGGCTTATGTTTCCATCACTGTCTAGAACTATGTGCTATAGCCTATTAGGGTACAACAGACCTGTTTACTCTACTCTTTTCGAGTAGTATTCTACTCAATTTGGACCTCTACTACTCTTCAAATTTGAAAATAATGCTCTAATTACTCATTTTCAGTGAACATTGTTTGATGAAGAGGACTACTCATTTCACACCAAAGCTACTCATTTCAGCTATACAGACTACTCAAGACTTGTGTAGGGGATAAACAGGTCTGGTACAATGAGGGAAATGTTATGAATTGTACTATATTTTTTTGTTTTCAGGTTTTGTACGTTGTTAAGATTCATGGGTTTCTGTTTTGCTATACGTGGTCGAACTTTACGCGGTGACAGTCCTGAGATAACCATAGCTGTTGATGGGACTATAATACATTAATAGACTAACAATAATGTCTACAGCAAATTTCCTGTGAAAGAATATTTAGATCTGTATCCAAATGACCATCCTGATAAACAGTAAAACCCCAAGGGAATGTTCTTTGGATAATATCCTAACCATCAAAATCTGTCCATAACTTCATTTTTATCATGTGTTGAACCTATGTAGCTACTTATTGTATTTCGTAAATGAATAGGATCTCAACAATGGTCGATAATCAACAGAAAATCATTTACAAACCAGCACAAAATATAGACCTGTTTACCCTAATAATGAAAAACCTGGAATTTGCCACACAAAACCCTGGAATTTGAGAAGAAGAAAAACAGAATTCACATCAGTATACGACTTGCGATAAAACACTGATTCAACTCGGCGCCATCGCGATCAATTTTCACTTCATTTTCTATTGAAAAGTGTATTTTCCAGTGATAATCTAATCTAAATGGACTCATTTCAAGCCCTAATTACAATCTCTACCATAAAAAAAATTGCCCGGAAAGCTCTTCAAATCGACAGTAAAAGCCTGGCCGCCATTTGCATTCGGTTTCGGTCAACCCTTGCGTCTTTTCATACGAACGGAAATAAATAATAGACGTTTTTTTTAAATCCCAGAATTTTCAGTGTTCACCCGGAATTTACTATTTAACCAGAATTTTAGCAAATTTCCAGCAAAACCGGAAGGGTAAACAGGTCTGAAAATACATTAAAACAACAGAAAAAGGGAAAGCTTTTGAAGTGTCCGTTTTATTTCTGATCCTTCTCCACTGAGAAACAAACCGCTTGTTTCTGATTAAATACATAAAAGCCAATCACAAACTCGGGTTACCTTCGATGATCAGATTACACTTGTCGACCACAAGTAATCACTGCACTGACTTTGCAACTGAGATCAACATGAATAAATTCAAAAGGCTATACAGGTTTCATTACCATTCTATGAATTAAAGATTCACAAACAGTGTTAGTACAAGGGTTTTCTGCCTGAATGTGATGCATCTGCCTTCTGTATTTGTTTTTTAAAATACAGATTGCTGGTTAGAAACTAATGTTAGTTGTGGAGTACACATAATGAAAACGATCCGAAGCTGTGACAGCAAATTCCAACTTCTTGTTAAACCATGTTATGTCTGAAGAATGGATCAGTAACATGAAGGGTTACAGTGAACTAAAAATGTAACCCCTTGACTGCCACCAACATTATGTACTGACCTGATGACATCACTGATGATGTCATCAGACGAAGAGGTATAACCCTGATATGCTGGCTTTTGCTCTTGCACAATCAAGAGATCTATATCCCCAGACTATTTTTCCAGATTGTCTCTATTAATTGTCTTTTTCATGACATGGTTTGCCCAAATTATTTTTTTATTAACTTTCTCTGGCAATCAAGGGGTTAAATGTTTCAACAAGATGAACAGAGTAAATTGCTGATTTTATCTTGATGCAGACTGTTTTAACAAGTCCCTGAGTTCAGTAATCATGACAATGTTCACACACATCAACAGAATACTCAATATTTAAAGCCCTAATATACCGTTTTCTTTACAAACTACTCTGATTTTATAACATCTGAAAATATGACTTACAACAGTGTTAACGCTAAGGTGCAAAGAACATATGCTTGCAACTTTTAAAAAAATCATAGGTTTACGGTTTTAAATTGAAACAAGGAATGGATAGTGTAGTTGGTGCAGAATCAAATATAGACTATATTTCTCAAATTGAAAAATCAGTCAATAATTTAAAGATAACTATTTGGGGGATGTGTCATTCAACAGTAAAGGAAGATTACCAAATGTGCATCATAATTATCAATATTTGTAACGAAAAAAAACAACTGGACGTCAGCTGGTAAATGTTACTTCAATAAAATCAATTTCAGTAATATTTTCTGACTAACTGCATCTCATGGGTACCAGTGATTAAGATTCAAATTCAAAATGGTATATAAAAATCGTGGACTTGTGGTTTTAAACTTGTTTAGGCTTTCACAAAAACAAAAGCACACCTTCGTAACCATTAGAACTGCAGATGAGTTCTAAAAAAAAAGAAAGATTTTTTTCTTTTTTAATTTAAGAAAGGAAATTTCTTTAACCTTTATTTTATAACACTGACCCAAAAAGACTGGAAAAACTGGAAGAAAAAAAGCAATGAATGTTTGGGTCTACTTCCCATGTTAAAAAATGCATAAAGACATTACAAAAATGTAGACAAAACAAATATAGCACGCTCCTATGTAAAGCAAACTGCCAAGGAAAATAAGTCAAAATAGAACATGGTCTTGTGTTCATATTCCTTTTTTTTTTTTTAAAGGTATAAAAAAATAAATGAACGCTTCACCACTTAATTATCTTTCAAGTTAGGTATCATTTTCAATTAATACTGCACTTCACTTCGAATTATATTGGGAGACCTTACTAAAAAAAAAACCTTCAATTTCACACATTCTCATTATTGCAGCTAGCACATTGTGAATCAAAACGTGCAAAGTGTTCCCACATATAAGTGGGGGGGGGGGAATCTGTGTATAATTACAACACCTCGATGACAATGCGTAATTACAATGCCAGGTCCTTGAACAAAGTTATTACATGACAGGCTTTAGCAAAAGTTTCCCTAATCATACTGTGCTGCATTTGAGTCTGCTAATCATTTATTATAGTAATAAAATAAACCCAGCGTTCACATCATTGTAAACTTTTTCTTTTCCTTTTCTTCTTCTTCTCATTTGAAATAAACAATAATGTTGGGGCTTTCAATGCGCCCACATCTGACAGCGGTTGGGTCAAGCTATATTATTCACAAGGTTTGGACCCCATCAACTCTCAAAAGCCACACTAACGGCTAAACCTCTGCTCTAGCCTGGCTTTTCACGTTTTCAGGCATGGTAGTGGGGGCAAAGTGGTTTTCAAGGAAAATGGCCGGGGGTCCAGGGGGCCGAAGAAAATTCAATAAATGAGTGAAATTTTTACTTTTTCATGCCATTTCAATGCATTTTTTAATAATTTTGTTTCAAACTTTCGCGGATTTTCCGCGATTCGCGAAGGTCTACCATGCCTGGTTTTAAAATCACCATACAAAACAAATCAACAAAGATATTACCTACAGTACACAAACACCCCACTCCTATTGCTTTGCCTTTGATCCACACACTTCATAAGCAGCATTTTTGTACAAATTTCCGGATGATTTCCAGATCATACAATCTCAAGGTGTATGAAAAGAAAAATGCAAAGGGAATTACGATTCGTAATCACTCAACAATGCAATCACTCGTACATCTAAACAATGATACATTCACAAATGACGACAATAACAGCGAATGAATAGGCCACGGGCAGATGGAGCTCGTTGGCCTTGGCAAGCGGTCCGTCCAGGAGAAGGAAAACTGATTTCAAACCCATGATGGGCTGAAGGGACTCAACTGTGGCAGGCAATCTTCCTAGGAGAGGGAAACTGAATCAAAACCAGCCGAAAACAGACATGCTGGGCCTAACCAAATATAGGCGCACAACGGCAGCATGACGCATCTGTGCTCAAATGACAGGAGCTGTCTGAGCGATCGACGAAGAAAGAATGTGCACCATAAAATCCAAATGGCAATCACCATCTGATACACTGAACAATTATACAGGCCAAACTTCACACATAGTTTAAGCCACGACTCATGACACCAGCACAAAAGGGGACTGCTGATGATCTTTTCTCTAAGTACTCTTCATCATACAATTGATACCCCGGGTGCATAACAAGACCCAAACTTTCCAACACAAGGCTTCTGCTCACAGAATATGTACATGTATCTTCTTCAAAATATATGAATTCAGGTCACAGGGCTTTTTTATTTCTTCACCCAGACCCACTGCCTTTCGAATCTACATCAGTTTGACATTTCAATGATTCAAGCTTTTAGCAATTTCACAAACCTTGACACAATCTCTCATTCATCATCTCTTTATCACACCCCTCCCCCCTCTCTTGTCAATGTACACGTTACTATAATTACTGACATTTAACTTTAAGGCTAGCAGTACTTTAATTTTTAACCAAATAAATCATAGATGCCTAAACAAACTTTTCATGCAAATTCTTTTTAACTGATTTTTTAAATATATAGACCTTGGTTTCTGATTATTTTTGTGTGTGTACCTTTTTTTTTTACTTTACTGAAGTCAAAAGAAAACAAATTGTGGGAGGGTATGCAAAATCAAGGAGAATCAAAAAACAGCAACCTTACAAACTAATGAAAGAGTAATAACTACTATTGTAAGGAAATGCCTGGCAACACTACCCTAATGGGAGACTTAGTGGGATTTTTTTCACGCCAGGTGTCGTGACACTCGAGTGGGGCTAATCCCCTCTATATTCTTAGTTGGAG
This sequence comes from Phymorhynchus buccinoides, assembly GCA_017654935.2. Classification (NCBI taxonomy): domain Eukaryota; kingdom Metazoa; phylum Mollusca; class Gastropoda; order Neogastropoda; family Raphitomidae; genus Phymorhynchus; species Phymorhynchus buccinoides. Next base: position 37,951,912 of record CM065701.1, read on the forward strand.
ATAAAGAGAGATAGAGATAGAGAGGAGACCAACCCTCTCTCTCTCTCTCTCTCTCACTACGCCCAACTAAGAATATAGCGTGATAAACCCCTATCGAGTGTCACGACACCTGTCGTGAACAAAACCCCACCAAGTCTCCCATTAATTCAATACATTTTTGACACTTCGAATCTAACAGAGAAGTTTCAATACACACAGAGTGCTAAACAATTTCTTCCATTAAATCCACTGTAAAAGTTTACCAAAGAATTTAGCTCTTTTTCCTTGTTTTATTTGTGATGTTTTTTACTTTGGCATTCAAGATATCTTTTGAAAATTTATGAGGGGAAAAAAAAATAATTAAAGGCGAGAGACTTTCTTTTTGGTCTGATGAAAACAAAAGCTATGAGCAAAGTTTATCATTTATGCTTCTGTTCTTGTGTTATTCTTTTCATGAATAGCCAGCATATATTACGCTGTGTTACTTTTCTTTTGACAACAGCTCTTTTATTACTGAGGGGGGCGCTGTTATGTTTTTATTTAAAAAGAGGAAGAAATCCACCATAGCATTTGCTATTTTACTCTTCCCCGTACAAATAATTTTCATTTTAGTTTCTCTTTCTTACGCACACCCACTTACCAATCATTCTTTTTCCAAAGTTCTTTTGCACACATACACATAAATGATCCACATCCAAACTGGACCAAAGCCTCTTTTCTCGAACTTGTACACATTTCTTTCTCGCTCTGTATCTCTTTCACTCCACCACACATGTGCAGTTCACAATTAAAACAGCTCTCTCACTCTTCACAAGACAAAGAGTCACAATACTGTTCACATTTTTCTTCAACTGGTTTCTCTCCAGTAAGTAAATCATTGTTTAATCCCAGTGTATTGCTGATAGCTTACAATGCATTTTAAACCTTAAACAAAATAACTGTATATTATTTACCATTTCCTCCTAATGTTTCTCACACACACACACACACACACACACACACACAGAGTGACACACACACACACACTTTTAAGGAAATATTCGATTCTCTTCATAAACTGATAAAATAGATGAGAAAGGGAAAAAAAATGAATGGCCTATCCCGCTTTAAAGACAGCAATATATCTTCTGAGTATGGTATTCTAAATGAAAAATAAATAAAACTCAGGAAGAAAAAGAAAGCCTATATCTTGGTAAAAAAAAAATTAATAAAAAAATAAAAATAAACGATTTTTCTGCAGCAACAATCGATGCATTCATTCTTTTCATTCAACAGAAACAATTAATTGATGCGTCAGCAAAACATAGCTGCATTTCATGGTTCAATGTACAATGGGTGGTTTTTTGGGGGGGGTTTGTGTGTTGTTGTTTTTAGAAGACTGATTTGGAAGGTTCCCCCGGCTCACAAGAAAAAGTCATTGCATCCACAGTAGCATTCAAGGTTCACAGCACCAACAACCTTCGCTAGGACATCTCCGTATCTTGGGAATGCTCATCGTGGATGTTGGTATCTGTGGAACTCTGAAACATCATCAAACAGACAGACAGAAGATATAGTTAGACTCACTTTGTGTTAACGCAGTGTCTCTTTTTAATATCTTTCTTTAATCTTTTGACAAGCTCAATATACTGGTACATATATATAATATAATGCAGCTGAGAATCTCGTACATCTATGCTTTATCATTAGTGTTAATTTTGACTCATTATGTAAGTACATCTCTGATGCTCAAAACTGTCATCTTGACTGTTGTATTAATTCAATGCACTCCAGTTCTTAAAGGGACACCCTGACGGATGAGTTTTTGAAAGAAACACGTCAAGATCACCACGTCAAGGATCGGAACACTCACTAAGCCCTGGTTTCCTATAAATCAAACCGTCAAAACGGCGATTCCTCCTTGGCGGAGTTGCCAAAGACAGAAGCCATTTTGGACGGGGTGGGTGGAGGCCACTGAGAGTGGTTGAAGCTTTTTTTCTTTGTAATGCAGTAAAAAATAAAAAAAATGGAGCTATTTCCTTTGTTGTGAGCAAAACTCCTTTTGGTAAAATATAAAATAAAGGCATGTATTGTGGAAATTTTGTGCAAACAATTTGGTCTAACTCAGGCGGCCATTAGAAAGAATCACTTCCAGCACCTCTGCCAAGGAGGAATCGCCAATTTGATGGCTTGATTTCTAGGAAACCAGAGCAAAGTGAGTTGTTGCGATCACTGTAAAGGTGTTTTCCTGATGATCTTGACGTGTTTCTTGCAAAAACCTCATCCGTCAGGGTGCTCCTTTAATCCCTTCCCTGCCTGGCCCCCTGTCTAACACCCAGTGAGTGATGTCATAACTTTTGATGTCATAGCCCTGGAATGGCCTGGCCTTTTGTTATAGACAAGTTAGGAAAGTAAGATATCTCCAGACCACTTTTTTTTTCAGAGTCTAATGGGTCTCTAGTTTAATGTATACCGTATTTTTCGGCTTATTAGGCGCTGCTGTGCATAAGGCAAATAGGGCAATTTTCAAGAAAAATCTGACAAAATCCAAGTAAAAGGCGCCCTCGTTTATAAGGCCTCGCAACAGAAAGTCGAAGTTTGAAGCCCGTACACGTCCTGTAAACGATTACCGACCGCCATTTTTGTTGTCGTAAACGAGATTGGCTCCCTTCTCAAATAATCGATACTTCCGTTTTTGCGACTTCCGGTTGTTGTGTTTGGCCAATTTTTCGCGAAAACTGGTAGAATTATGGCATTTTAAGCACTACAACGATGCTTTTTACATCCAATGAAGGGTTGTTGATCTGTTGGACGGTATCTCGAACGATAACAGGGATTTTAACATGAGTATTCGTCGTATCGGCGACTCGTTACCACTTTTGATGTTGTGACTCACAGTAGACTGTACTGAGTATGGCAATCGTTGCCTCTCTTCTCACGATTTTGTTCACTTATAGGGCGCCCTCATTTATTAGGCGCATAGGTTGAAATTGGAGAAAAAAATATCGCCTTATAGTCCGAAAAATACGGTAATAATAAAGAAGGAAGTTTCTCAAATTTGATCCGGCATAGAAGAAGTTAAAGAACACAAAATCGAGAACGGGTGACAACATAGGTGGGGGGGGGGGGGGGTCAACAACAAAGCGTGTCAATCTGTTCGTGTCAGGTTCCTGACCATCAACATTTCGTGCTGACACGCTTTGCTGTCACACACACACACACACAAAAAGCTATGTTATCACTCGTTCCCAATTTCGTGTTCTTTCATTTGTTTTCCACAACAACAAAAACATGTGCGGCGCCACAAACTCAAAAATATAACAAACCTTTTCATCGATGACAACAACGCACCTGAACTCAAACTGGCGGAGGCGTCACGATCTCGAGCACGATACCCCCCAAAAAAAAATTACTCTAAATATTTATCTCAATTCAAGTCTCAAGCTTTTAAAATAGTCTCACCTGCATGAGCCACCGTGATTGGTACATGGGACTGGTGGCGTGCACTTGCTGCTGTTGGACTGAAGGGGACTCTTCGCTGCTGAAAGGGTTTCCCACAGGCGTGGTGGTGATGTCTGATGCTGAGGACACTGGGACCAGCGCCATGTGATTTAGACTGTGCTGCTGCTGCTGCCCAGGCAACGCGGCGAAGTCCCCGATGCGGGACATCTGCTGGGTCAGCCCCATCAGGCCGTTTTCCTCCACGGTCACTAGCGTCCAGATGGATTCTGATCACCGCAAACACACACAAACAAACACAAACACGCAGGGGATGTTTTTAAGTTTGCTACAAACTTAAGAAAGTCAATGAGTATGGTTTAGACATTGTCTGATGTGCCTCAATGAACATACCTTGAATCATGAGATTGACGATAATGTGATGATGATGATCATGATGACAATGAAATCAAAGCCAATAAAATAGCCAAAATGGGTCAGTTTCTTCAGTGCTCTAAGCACACATACACATAACAATGCTTTGAGGTCGAAGAGGTATAGAATCTATACAAACAGATGTCTGGGGGAGGGCAGTGACATTTTGTGATGAAATAATTTGTCGTTTCAAAGGTGAGCAAAACTAGCACACCCATCTAATGATCAATTCACAGGAACTGGAAGTACACCATCAGCTTTGCTAGGCAGAGACACTGACCTCCAAACCCCCTGTGGAGATACCGGGGGGGGGGTGTCTTCCGTACAAATAGTTTCATCTTCTGGAAGTTCTATGCTTGTAACTTCCTCTAATATGTCTCTCTCTTTCACTGCCTTTTTCCTTGCTTTTTATCATCTACTATCTTTCTGACTTATTGGCCCATTCTCCTGCCTTTTCCCAAAAAAAATCTTCCATATAGTTTTCTCCTTTGAGCTCCTCCGAAATCAGAATGTGTCAGCTGAACGCAGCAAGGAGACCAGTGAAAACTGGAAAGCGGACACATACGTACCCTTTGTGGCCTTGTTGGAACGAACAAGAAGAAGAACTGACCTCCAAAGTAGTGTCCAGTGGGGGTGGCCATCCTCCACTGGGCCTGGTGCACTCCCGTGGTGGCCGGGCTGGTCAGCTCCAGGCTGGCGTTGCAGGTCTCCCCCGGAGCCAGTGCCTCCATCATCAGCCAGCCAGAGTGACCCATGTGGTCCCCGGTCAGACACCGCAGGCTGCAGCCCGGGGGCCACCGCTCTGTGCCTGCGAAACAACAGGAAATTCATAAACTAACTCTTTTTTTTAGCCCAATGTGTGTGTATCTGTGTGTGTGAGTGTCACTCTCTCTCTCTTCTTCTTAACTGGCTGTATGTTTATTTATATAATCTCCAGCCAAAGTTCAGTTATAACACTGTCAGAAAGTTCTTTCAATGATTTATTACAAGTTCGTCTCATGGCATGCCAAAAAATATGTGCTTTTCAACAACAACAAAAGTATCTTACTCTCAAAACAAGTATCTAACCATAAAATTCCATGTTACAAGTTCAGCAATGTCGACATTTA
>CM065701.1:37957351-37977903 GCA_017654935.2 Phymorhynchus buccinoides
AGAGCCACTGAGGGGGAGAGAGAGGCGGACGGAGAGAGAAGGGATGAGAGAAGAGATTGAAGCAGAAAAGACGAGGGGAGAAGGGCGAGAGGCGAGGAGACTGAGAGACGGTGAGAGAGAGAGATGAGAGAGAGAGGAGGCAGAGAGTCACGGAGAGAGAGACGAATAAGGATGAGCTATCTAGATAGAAGAAAGAGGTAGGTAGTAAACAGTGAAACAGTCGAAACACAGAACATTCAAAGCAGAAACCGAACCACAGAGTCAACCAACCAATAGTGGAATACTACAGACTAGTGTGGCTAATGCCGACAACAATGTAAACACCAGCCAGTCAATCCTTAAATCAATACCTACACTACTATCAGGGGCCCCGCAACGACTTCTCTGCCGCACAAACCTTTACCGCTAACATGGACAAACGAACATGTTCCGTACGAATAAGCATAGTCTTTGGTGTAACGTAATACGTATGATATTATTAGCACTCCTTACCTAAATAAAGATGGTTTCGATGGTGATATGAGAGAGAACAAACGGAGCGACAGAGACAGAGACAGAGACCAGAGAGAGCGAGAGAGAGAGAGAGAGAGAGAGAGAGAGAGCAGAGAGAGAGACCGGTGGAGGAGAGAGAGGGGAGAGAGAGAGAGAGAGACAACGAGAGACAGAGAGTCAAAAACAGCCTGACACTGACACAGGTAAAGGCGTCGTCTGAGACTTGCATTAGAATAAAATATAGCATCGATATCAAACGTCGAAAAGTGCAAGTTTCCATTCATGTTTCAACAATTAACATGTACGCGCCAGCGAAAGCTGGTTAATGTGCTTATCAATGGAAACTGTGTGTTTGTTCCCGGCTGACTGATGTCTGTACCAATGTTAGTACTACATAGTCAGAGAGGTTTATGTGTAGGGTGTTTTTGAATTGACAAACACAAACACAGGCTTGTCAATATGGACCTAAAGAACTCTCAAATTTTGCATACCACTAGCAAGTCCTACACAGCGGCATAGTTCATAGTTTAGTAATAGTTAGGTTAATTTATAGTTACAATTATCCAGGCCAAAGTTCGAAAATGAAGGTAATTGGTCCAAAAGCTCAGGTCACACTGCCGGAGCCGAAAAAACTGACGCCGAAAAAAAAAAAAAGACCGAAAATGCCGCTTGCTGTTGCCGCCCTGCGCGCCCCTGCGAAGCGAAGACTGGTTGATTGATACTAGCGCTTTCACGCTCTAGTTCGAACATCAATTTCATACTTGCCAGGCGTCAATGTACTACTAAACTCGTATTGCGTTCGAACAGCCAATACCCTATCCACCAGAATACTAAACATTTACCCCATGTCTCCTTACTTATCTCCGCCAGCTTGCAGCTTGCAGGGGTCTAATACATCTATTCTCGTGGGTTACACCGTTAACTTAAAGGACGGTGTTGGACCCCTGACGGGAATGAGCTTTTTTTGCAAGACACGCGTATCCGAGATCACTGTGGAAAACACCCTTTACATAGGATCGCAAAAACACTCACTTTGCTCTGGTTTCCTAGAAATCGAAAACCGTCAAATCGGCTATTCCTCCTTGGCGAAGGTGCTGGAAGTCAAATTATTCCACCCAAAGAGAAGGCATGTGCCGTCTCTTTTTGTAATGGCCGCCTGGGCTTAGACCAAATTGTTTGCACGAAATTTTCGCAATACAAGCCTTTTTATTTTATTTAATTTTAATTTTATTTTATGCAGTTTATCTAAAGGAGTTTCGCTTACAACAAAGGAAATAGCTTCTTTTTTCTTTTCTACTGCACTACAAAAAAAGAAAAAGCTTCAACACACAGTGGGATTGGCCTCCACCCACCCCATCCAAAATGGCTTCCCTCTCGATCTCCGGCATCTCCGCCAAGGAGGAAATCGCCGTTTGGACGGTTTGATTTCTAGGAAACCAGAGCCAAGTGAGTGTTCCGATCCTTGAAAAGGCTGTGTCTTTCTGGTGATTTGGACGTGTTCCTATCACGCAAAATCTCATCCGTCAGGGTGTCACTTTTAAAGCATTGTTTCCGTTAGCGACAGGTAAGAAGGCATGCTCCTGCCAAGAGGATGATTTACCTGCTGTGTCAACTGTGTCTTCCTCTCCTCCTCCGCCCTCCTATCACAAAAAACCGTGCAAGTCATTATCGACAAACTTCCATTGCCCCCCCCCCCACCCCCCCCCCCCATTTCTACCCTCTCTCTCTTCTCCTCGCTCCTCTCTCTGTCTGTCTTCTCTCTCTCTCTTTGTGTCTCTCTCTCTCTCTCTTTCTCACTCACTCTCTCTCTCTCTCTCTCTTCTCTCTTCCTCTATCTCTCTCTCTCTCATCTCTCGACTCTCTGCATCAACTAAGTTTTTTCTTCAGTGTCTCTCTCTCTCTCTCACACTCTCTATCTCTCTCTCTCTATCTTCTCTCTCTCTCTCTCTCTCTCTCTTCTCACTCTCTCACTCTCCTCTCTTGTTAAATAAAGTTTTGCAGTGTTCAGTGTCCAGACTCTCTCTCTCTCTCTCACATTCTCTCTCTCTCTCTCACACTCTCTCCTCTCTCTCTTCTCTCTCTCTCTCCCTCTCTCTCTCTCTTTCTTTATGACTCTCTCTCTCTTGTTTCATTTAAAAAAGTAAGTGTTCACTCTCTCTACTCTCTCTCTCCTCTCTCTCTCCTATCTCTCTACTCTCTCCCTCTCTCTCTCTCTCTCTCATACTCGTCACACTACACACACACACACACACAGCACACACACAACACACACACACACCACACACACACGGCACTGCACAACACGAATACGAGCACCGCGCAAACTCAAGGCACATCACAGACAAAACAACTCACTAACACACAAAACTCACTCTCTCTCTCCTCTCTCTCTCTCTCATCTAGGATTTTCTGTCATTAGTAGATAGATCTCCCAGTGACTCACACACCTTCCACAGGACATAACATCGCTTTCTGTCTTCTTTTTTTTTATATCTGAAGTAAGCTTTTCATTGTCTGTTGTTTTGTTTCTCTTTTGTTTTCCAACATACGCCACTATCTCACCTCGTGGGGCAGAATTTTAAATGTCAAAAACAAATAATTCATCCATCCCGACAGCTGGGCGGTCGTTAAACCGCAAACTGACCGACTGGACCAACATAAAAACTCGTTCGCTAAACAGTAAAGGGACACGGGGCCGCCGTAAATTTGCTTTATTTCACAATCACATACACCAAATCAATATGGCCGTCTGGGTTATAGTTACCAATTTAATAAACGAACAGGCATAAAAATGTGGACAGAACAAATTACAGTGTTCTGACAAAGCATATATATAAATAATACGTGATCATGAGAAGGCTTTGCAACAAACAAACAAAATCGTGTCTGTGTGATTTTCGGCATGGTTGTGTGCGTGCTTGCGTGCGTGATTGCGAACGTGCGTGTGCATGTGTACGTGTGTGCATGTGCGTGTGTATGTGTAGCGTGTGTGTGTGTGTGTGTGTGTGTGTGTGTGTGTATGTGTGTGTGTGTGTGTGTGTGTGTGTGTGTGTGTAGTTGGTGTGTGTGTGGGTGTGCGTGTTTGCCGTGTGTGTGCGTGCGTGTGCGTGTGGCGTGTGCGAGATGCGTGCGTGTGTGTGTGTTAAAGAAAGAAAGATCAAATCACACACACACACACACACACACACACACACACCACACACACACACACACACACACACACACACACACACACACACACATTTAAACACGAAGAGGAAGGGAAGAGGGAGGGAAATGGGAAGAGAAACGCACAGATGGAAAGAGAAGGGCACAGACGGACGGAAGAGACAGAAACTGATCACAAACTGAGACAGAAACAGTCTGAGAGACAGAGAAACAGAGAGACAGAGACAGAGACAGAGTCGCCTGGTGCAATCACTGCCCGAACGCCAAAAAAGGGCCATCCATTCCTGCTGTGGCAGATGTGTGCTGGCGTTTAACAGACATAGGAGAGGCCACAGAGACCGGATTATTTTGTCAACGAACAAAATGGACGTGTTGTGAACAGACTAAACGTTCGGTGGAGGTCTTAACAGAGGTGGGGAGGGGAGGAGAGAAGGGTAGATGGGGGAACAAAATGCAAGGACAGAGTGATAATGATGTGATGATAGAAGATGGGAGTTGGGGCCCTTGCCAGACATGGACATACTGACAGGTCTTCATTTTTTTTAAACTGGCCACCACTGCTTGGAATAATCCTTAAATCAGCATCCAAACTACACCCCAAATGACTTAGTTAGTTAGTCATAGTCCCGTCGACAACTAGGGCCATCTCAGGACTATCATCACGTAAAGTTCAACCACGTATAACAAAACACGCATCAACGTTGCGTCCTGCTGCTGCAAACAACGACAAACTAATAATGACACACACACACGCACACGCACACGCACACACACACACACACACACACGCACGCGCACACGCACGCACACGCGCACGCGCACACACACACACACGTGCACACGCGCACGCGACGCACGCACACACACACGCACGCGCACGCACACGCACACGCGCACACACACAAGACAAGCATCCGATCAGCATCTGTCCCCCAAAATCCCATTATCATAGACACACTAAGAGCATTAAAAGAAAAGTTTGACAAGCTTACAAAAGAAACCTTAAATTTTTCTTTTTACCAAATACATGACGTCATGCGATCATGTGCTTTCATCTTTTTTTCAGTTTCAGACTTCTTTTTTTTACAAATATTTTGTCCCCCACGGATTTCGCTATTTGAAAAAGAGATAACAAAAGACGATGACGATGACCGACTACGATGGATGGTGTTGTGGTGGTGATGATGATGATGATGATGATGATGATGGTGCATAAACTGGTGAGAAAAGCGAACTTTTTTTGTTCAAGGTTTCACTCATAACTTGGTCGCCTGGCTGCCCGAATTAGTTCTTTGTGAAGTGCCGTTTAACCCTTTCACCGCGAAAGTCGCGTTTTAGCACCACGGAGATTTTAACACCTATGCCACTAAAAGGCATCAAATTGGGGACTATTATCCAAACACCCTATTGTCTTAGTTTTGCGAAGTAAGGTTAAGCCTTATTTTATAGCTGTCACAGAAGAATCCCCAATACTGCAGATGGATTTTTTTCTCTACCCAGGTAAATGTAATGGAAATTTGTAGCTGAAATATGGCTGGCGGTGAAAGGGTGTTTTTACATACCAGTTACCACCATACTAAATGACTATCACAGACAAACAAATAGCAGATGCCATACACCAGCTGGCGTGGTACTACTTCTGGAAGGGACAGCTGCTCTGGTTTCAGTATTATCCTCACAGGTCTACACACCCAATCGATCACCTACAGCGTGAGTAGTAAGCCAACACAAACGTGTGAGTCACTCAACTGGACAATGCCTTTGGGCTCTCTCGACCCCCTCCCCCTCCCCCACCCCCCGGGTTCCCCTCTGGGTGTGTGTTTGTGTGTGTGTGTGTGTGGATGTGTGTGTGTTGTGTGTGTGTGTGTGTGTGTGTGTGTGTGTGTGTGTGTGTGTGTGTGTGTGTGTAGTGTGTGTGTGTGTGTGTGTGTGTGTGTGTGTGTGTGTGTGTGTGTGCTGTGTGTGGTGTGTGTGTGTGTGTGTGTGTGTCTGTGACTGTCTTTGAGTGTGTTTATGTGCGTGGTGTGTTTGCGTGCGTGTGTGTGTGTGTGTGTGACTCTGTCTTTGTGTGTGTTGCGTGCGTGTGTGTGTGTGTGCGCGCGCGCGCATTCTCATACACCCCCCCTCTCCCACCCCCTCTCCCAGGCAAAAAAAAAGACAAAGAAAAATTACAAAAACAGCATCGCGACAAAAGAACACAATAAAGTGCTGACTCCACACGATACTCACACAGTAGTGTGTGTGTCTTCTTTCTCTCTCTCTCTCTCCCTAAAGTAAAAGGCCCGCTACACTATATACGATTCGCTATCAATGCGATGTGATTGCGACGGTGTGAGTCACGATTCACGTGAAATCCATGTGTCGGGTACTACTTAGAGCGAAAGCAGCAGGATTATTTTCAGACGGAAGTATTTTCACGTCAACCATGACCCGCGTCGTCACAATCGCATCGCATTGACAGCGAATCGTACGTAGTGCAGCGGGCCCTTCACTCTTTCAGCTACAGAAACATGACGCTGGCACAAGAGTTCTGAGTACTAGGGAGATACGGAAGGTATTGATCCACACGACAATGCCAGCAGGAATCTGGCACCCCGCACGTACCGTGTGCGTCAAAGATGTTCGTGGTAAGTATTGGAATAAAAAAAATAAAAAAAAGAGTAGACAAGAGTATAGTAGGAGAGACAGTGAGTGAATGGTGAGAGATCTTCCTGGGAGAGATAAATGGGAACGCTTTACGCTATACTACAAAGAGAATGATTGAAAGGGAGAACCGAGAGAGGTTAGAGAGAGTCTGATAGTCATATTATCTTCGGGGGGGGGGGGGGGGGGGGCAAAACTCTAAGAGACGCAAAAAAGGGGAGTGAGAAAGAGACGAGAGACTCAGGGAGACAGAGGGCTGAGATCAGAATATTCCACTTTTCCTAGAGCAGTCCAGTCAAAAGGGAGCGAAAAAAGACGAAAAACTGGAAAGGGGGGTGGGGCGCATAGAAAATGAAACATAAATAACGGAAATACAGGTATTAACTCTAAAAGGAGAGGAGAAAGACAAGGAGAAGGGGGAAAATATAAAAGCTGCCTTGTCTGAGATAGATCAATCAGTGACCCTCAGAAGTCGTGAGTTTCTGTTTGATGGGTTGGTAAATGAACCGTCGTGTACAGAAAGCACCGCCAGTGGTGCCAACAGTACGCTTAGAGCACGATTGACTGACTTCTCTACCATAACAAAGCAGTAACGCAATGTCTCCTATGAGGATCTAGCATCTGAAGACATCCCCCCCTCCCCCATCTGCGAGTTTCTCCTCTCTCCAGTCATCTCTGATACTCTTCCGTCTCCCTTCTCCTCCTCCATCAATCATGCTCTCGATTTCTCTCTCTCTGCTGGCTGCTCTGCCTGCTCTAGGTCATCTCTCGTCTCTCTCTCTCGTCTTCTCTGCTGAGTGTGTGTCTGTGTGTGTGGGTGGTGTGGTGTGTGTGTGTGTGTGTGTGTGTAGTGTGTGTGTGTGTGTGTGTGATGTGTCAGTGTGTGTGTCACGTGCGTGTCTTTGTGTGTGTGTGCGCGCGCGGTGCGAAGGGTTCGTGTGTGTAATAGGTAGTGTGTTGATGTTGTCATGTGTGTGTGGTGTGTGGTGTGTTGTGTGTGGTGTGTGTGGTGAGGTGCGTGCGTTGTGCGGTGCGTGTGTAGTGTGTCCACTGATGGTGGGTAGTTGTGTGTGTGTGAGTGTGGTGTGGACTGGCGTGTTTGTCGTGTGTGATATGACTGGTGTGTGTCGTGCTGTGTGTGGGTGTGTGAAGTGTGTGACGTGAGTGATCATGTGAACGCACGGTAGATTGAAGACCAGAGTAGAGGAGAGAGAGAGCAGAGAGAGAATCCAGGCAGACACTGACCTAAAGACACAGAGAAGTAAGAGCGAATAGGAGACAGTGTGGAGGTGAAGGGGAGGTTTAAGAAAGTGGAGGAAGGAGGCGGAGAGTGGTACAGGAGGTGGCAGGTGGTGAGGTGGCGGGGCGGACCAAAGATTAAGAGTAGGCGAAATTAGTTTCATACCAACACGCTGGCCGATACATCATACTTCCACACACCGAAAATATTAACAGTGGGGGGGAGATGTTTTACTAAATGGGTTAATTCTATTTTAAGACACGCTGGTTTGGATTTTCAACATTTTTAGAACTACACTACTTGCGTAGGTAACAACCCAGCTGTCATGAATATAAACCAACAACAAGGATTTACGTTCAGCGAAATCAGATATTTGCAAAGTCTGCAAATAAAAGTACAAATCACACCATTCTAGAAAGATTAAACTTCGGTTGGAGAAAAAAAAGGAGGGGGGGGGGGGTGAGGGGGGGGCGGGTGGGGGTTGGATCGGTACACTGCAAAAGAACTGGCAAAAGACAACAACAATCAATATCACAATAGATTATCGCTACGCGCACCTGAGACGCAGGGGTGTGCACATTGCGATAATCAGTTACTTGGCAAAGCTTGTGGCGACAGAACTTCCTCATAATTACGTGCATTGAACCGGAGACAACGTGAACAGCCAGGCAACATTAAAACGTACTGAATCCTGTCTGACAGTCCAATCATCCTAATAAATTATAGTCTAGTGTTACGCACTGAAAGGTGAGCGTGGTAGAGGGTACATCACTTAGATTCGGTTTCATCTAAATGCGCACGAAGAAAATAAGATTCTGAAGACAAGTACCAGTACCGCAAAAAAAATCGATCAACATTAAAAACAAAACACTAAGAACGTGCAAAACATCAAACTACAGTGCAAGAAACAAAGGCAAGACATTAGTTGCCTTACTTAATATCACCTTTGCTAACAAGCATCAAGATTGGGTTTTTTTAATTTGCGAATCCTCTGACAGATTGTTGAATACAGTGAAACCTCCCTTATAAGAGGCTTCAAAAGATCAACCAAAATGCAGTATATAAGGGAGGGGTCTTACATTGTAAGACCCCTCCAACTTATAAGACTTCATTAAGTTTACAAGGGAGGTAATATGTAATACTTACAAAGAAGGGCAAATGTCCTCAGAGAAGTAGGTCTATATTTGGGAGGGAGTTGTCAGTGTATGTATATGGGAAGTATTATAAGGGAAGGGTTCCACTGACTGTATATACATGTGTTTATATGTTCGCATTGTATGTTACTGCACTACGTAGAACTAGACAGCATGAAACTTGGATTGGAGACAGGGAGAGGGGACAGGTCACCAAATCAGCGGTAGCCATCACGGGGAAAATGGAGTGCAAAACAGTGGCAATAAAAAAGGGAAGCATCAAGAGTCATGCGTCTGAGGTTTGTTTGCAGTCCATACAAAAAACTGGATTTCCTCCTGAGGGGGCCACGCAAGATGAAGACCGTCGGTAGCGGCCTGAGTGAGAGAGGAGAGCGAGAAGATGGAGAGAGGGCGGGTAAAGTATAGGGGCAAGCGAGCGCAGGAAGGAGAGAGAGAGAGAGAGTAGAGGGAGACGAGAGAGAGAGAGAGTGCGAGTGTGTGTGAGAGAGAGGAGAGAGAGAGAGAGGGCGATGAGAGGAGAATAGGGTCGCATTGCGATGAAGAGAGTTAAGAGGAGAGAAGAGAGAAGAAGACGGTGATAGAGAGAAGGACGAATACGAACAGTAAGCTGAGGAGAGATGAGACGAGAGAGAGAGAGACCAGAGTGCACGAGGAAAGACAGAGCTGTAAGAGTCAAAACGACGCCAAATGCGAAAAGCTTGCTGAAGCGTCCGATACCAATGACGCCAGGACAAGAGAATGAACAGTGTGGCCTGCTACCACTGTGGGGGGGGAGGGACACACTCCAGTACCCTCACTCCTCAACCCCACCCCACTCACCACGTCTTCTTACTGTCATGCTCCTGTCCTACTCTCCCCCTTTTCAGTGTGGTTTCGTATCACGACGACTGATCTCTTAAAGATACATTGGACGCACTCACGATTACGTCCCTTGGTTGATGTTTTTTCAAGGGTAGCTGTGACTCATCCATAACAAATCCCCCCAACTTCAAATTTGAGGCTGCTCTCAACTTAAAATTATGTTTCAGCTTTCAATTTGGGGGCATCTAATATGGTAGTCAAACCTGGTCAAAACTAGATTTATTACCAGCTGTAAGAGGGACAGACACGTAAAACCCCGTGATTTTGACACGTGTGATCTGGTGGGTCTTTAAAAAGCGGCAGAAATCTCGCCGTCTATTGAACGGGTTACTCTGTTTTCAACACGCACACTTTTTCAACTCATTGGCGCGCTTGTTGTCACACGGTGACAATGGATAAATGTCACAGAAGGCAGATCATGCTGCTCACTGCTGACTCTCTAACCACAGACCAACCATGCCTGGTGTGGTGGTGCACGGCATGTACGGCCTATCCGCTCTCCCAGATTTTTCCACAGATTTCAGGAATGGGGGGATGGGGGGTGGGGGGGTGGTGGGGAGGTGGGGGCGAGGCTCACCCTGACGGATGAGCTATTTGTAAGAAACACGTCGCAGAATCACCAAAAAAACCCGTTTATTACTACGACAGAGATTGCAACATTCACTTTGCGCTGGTACTGGTTTCCTAGAAATCAAAAAACCGTCAAATCGGCGATTCCTCCTTGGCAGGGAGGTGCTTGGGGGCGGCGGTGCTGGAAGTCAATTACTGCACCCAAAGAGAAGGCGATGTGCTCGTACCTCTTTTCTTAATAGGCCACCACTGCGTTTTAGACCAAAACCGTTTGCCACAGGTTTTTTCGAGCAATACAAGCCCTTATTTATCTTTTATACTTATATGACAAGATCCTATCTCACAACAGAGGAGACAACAAAGGAAACAGCTCCATTTTTATTTGGGGTGGGGGGTGGGTGGGTGGAAGGGAGGGGGGGGGGGGGGGGGTGGGGGGGGGGGGGGGGGGGTGGTGGGGGGGACGACAAAAAAAGAAAACGCGTCAACCACAAGGAGGCAGGACAACCAACACCAGCCAAAATGGCATAGCTTTCTCCGGCATCCTCCGCCAAGTAGGAATCGCCGTTTTGACGTTTTGATTTATGGGAAACCAGTGCCAAGTAGAGTGTTCCGATCCTTGAAAAGGCTTGATCTTTCTGGTGATCTCGATGTGTTTCATGCAAAAAAACTCATCCGTCAGGGTCAACCTTTAAAAGATCTATGATGCTCAGATACCTATTTGAAAGTAGACAATTTCATGTTTAACTAGTCATGTGTGATGCACATAATAAAGTACATGTAATCTCTGAAACCGTATTGGGTAAGCTACGCATCTGTAGCTACCGACTCGAGGCTCTGAGAGTTAACAAGACACGAGGTGTTTGGGGTGAGTTTGAACGTGAGAAACAGAGGTATGAGTAGCCATAGTGAACATTTAACATGTATCGTAGTAAGAAACGTAAGCATCAAATTCGGGTACCAACAAAATGGCACTATGTCTGGAAGGTCATGACCGATGGTGACTTTCGTGGGATCGCAGAGAACCTAAGCCCAGACATGTATGTGTGTGTGCAGAGGCGACCGCTGGTTGAGGCATTCAAAATGATTAACTCATAGGGGAAAAACAAAGCGCGTGGGGATTCGCAATCGTTAGTGGTGGCAACGACGACAGATATGTGCGACAATTTTGGATGAGATACCGACCGAGCAGACCTGACCAAAGGTGATGTTATGCACGTTGGGTGGCGGCGTTGTGCCGACGAGAATAACAATAGTGTGTGCCGCGGAGTCAGGCTAGAAACTCATAGATGTAATGGTCAAACGACGCGGCAGGAGCCTGTAGGCGTGAGGGTGGTTCAGTGCTAGTCGTGTGTTGTGTGGTATGATCGTGTCTGTTGAGCTGGAAGACTCCTTGCATGTTAGTGTCAGAGAGGGACCAACAGCATAAAATGAGTGGAAGGTTGTGTGAAGTGACGACTGGGAGACACATCTTATTTGCTCGGAAGGCAAACCTAAAAAACAAGCCAGCGGATTCGGCAATGCGTTTGATGCACACACTCTGTGTTCTTAGTTTCTCATGTGTTATGGACAAACAATCAACTAGACGGGGGCGACCCAGTTGTGAGTGGAACCACCGAAAACGAGCCGTGACGACCGACTAGACCAACCGACCGACACAGTGCGTTCATCATGTATGGTGGCTCTGTGCACAAGAAAAAATAATGTACAAGAAGACAACGCGTGGATTCGCAATCGTTTGTGGCACTACTTTTCTTTCTCTTTTACAATATGTGTGACAATAATTTTGGACCGACCGACGACGACAGACAAAAGTGAGTTATAGGTCCAACTCTATAAGTTTGTGGACGTGGCCATACTAAACAAGTGAAAGATACTGGGATGGAGAAAAGGAGGGTGGAACAACACCCAGAGCCCTCTCTCATTGATCGCTTCTCCGGCAAACCTTTCATCAGGCAAGGTCTTGCTTGTCCATGCCCCTGGCCCAGGAAGGCAGGGTTAAAGCCAATGAATGAACGAGCGCCCTGAGTGTGTGTGTGTGTGTGTGTTGGGTGCGTGGGGCGTGTGTGCAGTGTTGTGTGTGTGTGGATGTGGGTGTTATCGTTTTGTGATGGGCCACGTGTTTGCGCTTAATGGTGAGGTTTAGACCTTAAAAGGTTTGGAGACTGTATGTCGTAGTTCTGGAATCGGAATGTTTCTCGAAATCCAATGCTTACGCAATCACTGGCCTAAAACTTGGATCAACTACAATCCAGTACCACCATAACGTGCGTGTGCGTATGTGCGTCACAGCGACCACAACCATACTCTTTACAAAACCCAACATACTCTCATCCAACCCTGATTCAACGGCCCCTAAGCTATATTATAACTCTTTTGTCACAAGCAGCGGTGACCGCGACCGGAGAAAGCTCAGTGTATTTGCGTTCTTCGACCCACGAAGTGATGGATTCGTGGTATGAATATGACGAGAGGGTGGGGGAGGACATGGGAGGGCGGAGAGAGTGGAGCAAGGTGAGAGGGCTCCCCCCCCCCTCTCAATCGATTGATCCTCTGGCAACCCATTCATCGACCCCAAGGCCTCTGGTTTGACTTGCTTGTCTGGGCAAGCGTTGGTGCATTCACTGAATGAGTATGTGACTTAGTCAACGATAGTAGACAGTAGAGAAAGAGGGGGAAATGAGGGGTGAGGGGGTGGTGGGTAAGACCCGCTGTACCCATGAAGTGTGCGTGTTATAGTCACTAAGTTATGCTTACAGACAGAAAAATCTACACTTTTTGATCAATGGTAAAGGACAAGGGAGTAAGACTTCCCATTAGACGCGTAAGTTCCGTACCGAAAAAAAACTGAAGATTAGTGGAAGAAAGAAGGTCGCTAAACACTTAACGCCATATTATATAGGGAAAGTGTCTGACGCATGTGCGCAAAATCTGTCTTTCCTTCTTCGTTTCACTTATTAGGTTATTTTTATGGGAGAGGGGTGGTGGGTGCGCACATAAGTTTCCGCACGGAGTCTCCGCTTATGTGTGTACAGGGCCTCAGTGTTTGAAGCTTCTGTGAAAAGTTAGATTTATTATAAGCTTAATTAAAATCCAACAAAGGGAGAAAGAAACTTGACTGTTTGCACAGAGTTTATATATATTAGGCACAAGTTATGAGTGAGAGTGTGTGTCTACATGGGTGCAAACTTTGTGTGCATGTGTTTCAGGCATGCACATGTATGCATAAATTTGTGTTTGAAAAGAAAGATTAAACCAAGCCTAGGGACATTTATAATCACTATACAGCAAATTTGAAGACGATTCGGGAGGCGAAAAAGCGGCGGAGTTATAAGTCCCGTTTGTGCTTTCATACTGTACACACGCGGCATCACGGAAGTGTGTGCACTTTTGGCTTTTTACTATATGATGATGTGGGAATAAAAGCATGAATCGCTTAGCTGATCAAACTCTTCGTCGAGTCCGACATAGTACATTAAATGTGATGCTCTGATATTTATCTCATCATACTGATGCCTTCTGGCGATAAGTTTGGACCTAACATGTAGCACTTCATTACAAAAATTGGTTTCTTTTCTGCCCACAAATGCTGGTGTGTCGTGCATTTCCTTCATTACAAAAGTCAATGAGCGGTGTTGAGTAGCTCAATTAGTTCAGGGTAACTTCTCTCTCTCTCTCTCTCTCTCTCCGCTCTCTCTCTCTGTCTCTCTCATACTTTCTCTCTTTCTCTTCCCCCTCTCTCTCTCTTACTCTCATCTCTCTCTCATCTCTCTCCTCTCTCTCTCAACAGAAAGCAACAAAAAGCCGCAAGACTTCAGAGGTGTCAGCTGAGAGATGTGTAGTCTATGTACCCCCACAGTAAATCAAGTTTGCCAGTAATTTAGTACCATAGGTGGTTACTATAGCAAAACATGCGAATAGGAGACAATCTTAATAAAATCTCAGTCGCTCACGCACACACGCAAACACACATACACCATCTTTTTTTTTTTTAAAGGACCAAGCCAGCCAAATGAAGTCTGATGAAATGGAATGCCCAAGACTGAAGGAACAGAATAGCTTGGAAGATGGGGGGTTTTCAAGCCAAAGACTAGAGTGAAAGACCACCCCAAAAAAGTGTTGCATGCAGGAGGGAAATTTGCTGGGGAGGGGCGAGCAGGAGGAAATCTAATTTGGCTTCACCCCAGCTGAAGGGGGAGAAGGAATGGGAAGGGAGAAGATGGAGGGAAATTGGTGAAAGAAGGGGGGAAAGTGGTGGTCACGGCGTAAATTTAGGTGTGGGGTGTGTGTGTATGGTGTGTGTGTGGTGTGTGTGTGTGGTGTGGTGTGTTGTGTGTGTGAGTGTCTGTCTGTCTGGTCTGTCTCTGTGTCGTGTGTGTGTGGTGTGGTGTGTGTGTGTGTGGTGTGTGTGTGGGTGTGTGTGGTTGTTGTGTGTGTGTGTGTGTCGTGTTACGGGGTGTGTGTGTGTTCTGTCTGTCTCGTGTGTGTGTGTGTGTGTGTGTGTGTGGGTGTTGTGTGTGGTGGTGGTTGTGGTTTGGTGTGTGTCTGTCTGTCTTCCTGTGTGTGTTGGTGTGTGGTGTGTGGTGTGTGTGGTGGGTGTGTGTGGGTGTGTGTGTGTGTGTGTGTGTGGTCTGTTTGTTTGTGTTCTTTGTCTGTGTGTGGATGTTGTTTGTGTGTGTGTATGAGTGTGCATGTGTGGGTGTGTGTGTGTGCGAGTTAGCATGCAACCGTGGGGACGAGGAGTGATAACGTTGGGAAGGGGGCGTTGGGGAGGGGGCGTCCTAATGAAAATGGAGATTGGGCCACCACAGACCAGTTAGTTTCAAGAGTAGCCAGATTCGCCAACGTCTTTGATTAGAGTGGAAAACCCTGAAAACCGCATGCTTATGAATATTATGGTGCCACTCTCCGTAAGCCAAGTACTAACTAAACTCGACTGTAAAGTGTAATGAACAGACAGCTTCTACCTTCCCCACTTTAAAACGTTCGACTGCTTCGTTCTGTCTTTCGACGTATGTGTGTGTATGTGTATGCATGTGTGTTGCGCATGTGTTATATGTGTGGGTGAATAAATGCACGTGTTTGTGTGTGACCCAGGTGTGTATGGGTGTGACTTTGTGATTGTGCCTGTGCATGGTGTGTGTGGTGTGTGTGTGTTGTGTGTGTGTGTGTGTGTGTTGTTTGTGTGTTGTGGGTGTGTGTGTGCATATGCAGAGCATCCATGTGTGCATATGTGTACGTTTAGGGTGCATGCACGTGTGTGTGTGTGCACTTGCATGCCTATGCGTGTGTGGTGTGTGTGTGTGTGTTTCCTGTGTGTCCTGTGTGTGTGTCCTGTGTGTTTGTGTGTGTGTGTGCGTGTGGTGTGTGGTGTGTGTGTGGGTGTGTGTGTGCATTCTATCTTTTTTTTCCTATGCTAGCTCCCATGTGTGCATATGTGTAGTTACATGCATGGCATGTGTGTTGTGCATTGCATCAGGACTCTGTCTGTGTTGTGTGTGTGTGTCTGTGGTGTGTGTGGTGTCTGTTGTGTGTGTGTGTGGTGTGTGTGTGTGTGTGCATACGTATCTTTAGATGCAAGCGTGCCATGTGGTGTGCTATGTGTACGGGGTGTTATAACATGCCATGGGCCATATGGGAGGTGTGACACAGGTGCATGAGTATGGGATCCTGCATGTTTGTGTGTGGTGTGTGTGTGTGTGTGGTGTGTGTTGGTGGTGTGTGTGTGTGTATGTGTGTGTAGGTTTGTGTGTGTGTGCGCGGTGCGTGCATGCTTGGCTACATGTGTGTGTGGTGGTGTGAAATAAAAGGAGCCCCACGTAAATCAAGGACTTGAGTATTCCTCAAATTAAGATTAATATATCCTAGGCATTTATTTGCACGTCCAGGTGGCCATGCGCACCAGAGGGTGGGGGGGGGGGGGTGGGGGGGTCACTATTTCTTAGTGCTATGTTGTACAATGTTCCCAGTGAATCAGGCAAACAAATACAAGATGGGCAGACACAGACACAGAAGGTATGGTTTTGGGGAAGCGCACCCGCATTCATTAGGTGATGCAAGGTCAGACTGACCTGGCTTGGCAGTAAACTCATTACTAAGTTATACATGTTAAATCCTCTATTCATCTCTCTCGCATCTCTTCTATCTACGTCTCCCTCGCCTCCATATTGAGCTCCCCTACAAGCTCCATCTACCCCTCCTAAGGGGCTACCCCATCCCAATTTATCTCATACGCAAAATACTCCAATCAAGGCCATCGTCACCTCCTCTCATCTTCTCTCTCTCTCTCATCAGATCATCTCCATCATGAACCGTGGTGAGTCTCTGTACACTCTAAACAAAAGTCCTTCACACCCTCATCCTGATGATCTCAGACCCTGGTTTGCAAGTTAACTGTGATTGACAGTACCAAAGCATATGTTAGGCTGATGAACAAATATAATATTAATAAACAACCCATGTGGACTACCAATATACTGCTGTCTTCCATCCCCTGCCCGTTCATACAACAGAGCTTCAGAAACCATGACAACAAAGTGCGCCCGAAATACATTGACCCATAAATCCAAGAGCAGTGACTCGATTTCAGGCAGATGCTCCGTCGGTCATAGTGAAATTGAACCTAGGTGTGTGACTGAAAAATTTCCTATTGTGTCTCCCATGTCTAGACAAGGTGTTTTGCACCCATGGGTCTGATCCAAAGTTTATCAACCCCCATTCCAGGCTCGTTTTCCTTGGGGGCCCACATGTTGGGTCTATCGAAGCAATGGATGTTGATACAGGCGTCGCCAATCTTCGATTTCAATGTGCGGGCCCGACACGGATGCATCTTGATAGAACATACTTTTTAGCTTCACAATGCCGGCAGGACCCTACTAGGCTGCCTCTAGACCGGGAACTATGCGTTAAATGTGCAGGAGTTCCCTGGGTTTTTGGGTCGTTTCGCACATACAAGGACGATTTGGGAGCCCTGGACGTTGGCACGCTTTGTCTTATTGATTTCTCAATCTGCCAGGACAGAAATCCTATTGAATTATACTTGTCTCAGGACACTGGGGTCCTTATCACTTTTAGGGGGGGGGGATCCTCTGTGCAACCATGGTAGTGTGAATGTAGTAACACGGCCAATGAAGAGAGGACCGTTTATAGGTTTACACAGACACGAGACAGTGTAGTGCACAAGTACAAAGCTGTTTGTTTTTCATGGTGGAAAACGGTGACATAATCTATACTTTAACCCAGGCAAACCACGAAATGGACATTAATACCGTTGGTTGATGTACTACATGTAGTTATGTCTTGGTTGGAAAAGTTCGAGAACAAATCTGGTCATTTAAATGTCTAACAAATTGCTTGTTGTCGAGAGAAGACATTATGGGTTATTTTTGGTGATGACTCCACACATGCTCACATTTCCTTTCTATTTTTATACACAACATAAGTCTCTTTAACTTACAGGTGCCAAATTCAGTCTAGGAGATCAACTGAACATACACGAGTGAGTCACTTGCCAAAGAAGGCTTCAGAAAGCAGAACAAGACGATAAACATCGATCAAGAAGACAAAGGAATCCAAAATTGAAACCACTCAACATTGGATCTAAACTCCACAAAAGGTTTCACACAAAACTTATGGAACAAGACAGACATAACATAATTTATAATAACAGTTCTGTAAATTAATTAGAAAAAGAGGAAAAATTCTTGACAATTTTTCCCAAGGTTTAATTTTTCATCAGAATGATTCAGTTTGACAATCAATGAATAACAACTTTTCGTGGAAAGAGGTGAACATGTTTTGTGCAACGTTGCATAGCAACGTAAAGGTGTTACATGCATAGGGGGGGACCTATGTTTGTGCTTCACACTGTGTACGACTGCACATTACAAACATCACATTCTTTTTTTCTCCTCATGTCTCGCTTTTTGAAACCGCTGTCGCATTTCAGATAGGAAGAAAAGGGAGAAAACACCACCAACCTAGATTTTCGGGCCTTTCGGGCTTTTTGACCAAAAGAGCACTTAAGTAAATATATAAGGCACGGGGAAGGGAAGTGATCTTTCAAAATTATGCGTTTGTTATCAGATTTTCATGCTCATAAATTAATAATCATATTATGGCCCTGCATTCATTCCTGTGGGTGGTCTTTTGGCAAAACAAAAGACACTGCCTCGAAATCCATTGATTTCCGAGATGTCATAGTCTGAACCGTATGGTATCAATGTCAGTGCCCTGTCAGGTGGTTGGCGTGCTTAACCGAAAACGGAAGGGAATTGGACGTTTTTCTATTTTTGCGGTTCTTATGATGTCAGTGATTAGTGGGAATATGGTGTCTGTGGGTTGAGTAAAAATGTTTTGTAAACAGTGTTTTTTTTTGTGTGGGGGGGGGTAAAAAACTGGGGGTGTGGGTACCGGCACTAGATGCTGGGGGGGGGGTGCAATGTTGTCTGTGTGTGAACAGTGTATCACTGTCTGTGTTTTATGGTATGGTTTTTGTTTGTGTGTTGTGGTGTGTTATGATGTGTGTTGTGGTGTGGTGTGTGTGTGTGGTGTGGTGTTTGTGGTGTTCATGTCTGTGTGTGTGTGTTGTTGGTGGTTGGTGGTGGTGTGTGTGTGTTGTGGTGTGTGTTGGTGTGTGTGGGGTGGTGTGTGTGTGTTTGTGTGTGTGTGTGGTTTGTGTGTTGTTGTGGGTTTCTGTCTGGCTCGTGGCAAGCTTTTTGGCAAAAAGGTAAAAGATAGCATGATGAAAGCTATTGAAGCATTAAAAATTTCATGGAGTAACAACGGGGTGGGGTTGGGGGATGGATCGTGGTATAATTGGTGCAATAGTTGGTGGTCATTATTTTGTTTAAAGGTTGGGATTGGGTTCGGATTCCGATGGGAAACTACGGCAATGATAGAAAAGGGAAAAAACTTTCCCAATTTTGTGATGGAAATGTTGTTGAGGTGTTCGAGTTAAATTTTTAATTTTTGTTTTGTGTCTGTTTGTGTCGAATTTGTTGGTTGAGATCATTGTAAGTCCCAGTTGAAATTTAGTAGGTTTTTCCATGATCGTTCTAGTTTTCTCTTAATCTTGTTGTTTGGTTTCCCTTAAGTTTAATTCAGTTCTTGTCTCTCGGTAAGTGCTGTGGTCTCTCTATTCCTTGTTTGTTCTTTAATGAAATTACAAATTTATTTTCTTAATTCTTGTCTGGTTCATTTTATTTTTATGTTGATTTTTTCTGAAATCGGTTTCTTTTCGTTTTTTCCGTCGTTCATAGGTGATTGTTATTGGTGTCCTTTGGTTTCGTGAATCGGTTTTTTCAAAAGTGTTTCGGCTTCATCGGTTGTCCAAATTTTTCTCTGGTTGTATTTTCGAATTTGTATCCCATTCGTCTTGAAATGCAATAATAATTACCATAGTTTGATTTGTTCTACGGTTTTTGTCCGCTTTTATTTTCATCGATAAAATTATATAATTTTTGGTTAAGATTCTTGTCGTTCAATTTAGTATATTTATTCTTTTTCTCGAAATTCGTGTTTGTTGTTGTTTTTTGTGTAATCCCATTCCTTTTATTTGAATAATTATGGTGTGTTTGGGGTTTATTGTTTTAGGGTTCTATATTTTAGTCAGTTATTTATGTTAAATCTGGTTGTGATTATTATCATTATGCTTTTCAAATTAAATTTATTTTATTCTCTGTTTTTCCTAATATATTTGTATTTTTTTGCGATCATTTCTTATCCTTGTCTTTAATTTCTTAGGTTCTGAGTTCTTTTTGGTCTAATGTATTTTTATTCCTTATCTGAGTCATTAAATTTTCTTTATACTTTATCTCGGATCGCTATGTCTGTTCTATTCTTCTTTCTCATCTCCATTTCTTTTCGATTAATATCAAAAAGTTTTTTTTTCTTATTCTATTTCTTCATTTTAGATTTTTTAGAATTTTTAAAATTGTCCTCTGGGTTGTTCCTTTTGTAATCCATCATTCTTATCTGTCGTTTTTCTCTTGGTAGTTCATATCTCGAAATGGGTGGTTATAATTTCCAAATCTTTTATTCTTAAAATATATTTTTTTTCTAAAATTTTCTCTTCAATCTTTTTTTTTATTTATTTTTTTCCTTCCTTTTTTCCAATATTTCCGCTTATCTATAAGTCTCTTATTTTTCCTATTTTTAAAAAATTAATCTTTTTTCTTTTTTATTTATATATTTGTTAATGTAATTTTCTTTATAATTTTTTTCATTGTTTTATATTAATATTTTTGTTTTTATTATTTATTTCCCAAAAAATTTTTAATTTTATAATTATGTATTTAATTTAATTATATTCTCAATTTATTTTTAAAATTTCCTTTTCTTTATTTCTTTACATCTTTTTGTGGTACTAACCTCACGTCTCGTCTCCTGTCTCATCGTAGACCACATACATGGCTGCGTGTCTCAAG
>CM065701.1:37978403-38045903 GCA_017654935.2 Phymorhynchus buccinoides
TTGTACACCCAGAACTTGTGTAGATCTGTGAGAGTACAAAACTTGTCATTTGAGTGAACTGAAATAATGGACATCATTGCTAGGAAATCAGGGACACCTGCCAATTTTCAGTATGATAGGTAAAGTTTACACAATGCAGACTTGTACAAAATAGAATTAATTGGAAGCATGTTCTAATGACTTGCTGTTTGGGTGGAATACATAATATTAAAATACAGTTAAAAATCAAATTCACAGAAGGCATATTTCTATGACTTGCCATTTGGTTGGAATCATCATCAAAACATAGGAGAGAATTCTGCCAATTTTGATTGGTTCTGTGGTCTACAATCTGGCGATTGAAATTCATTCTATTTTTAAAAATCTCATTTGGAGTACTTCAGTTATATGGTTTTCTATTCAAATGAATTCGCTTCATTGAATCTCATTTGGAGTACTTCAGTTATATGGTTTTCTATTCAAATGAATTCGCTTCATTGAATCTCATTTGGAGTACATCAGTTCTATATGGTTTTCTATTCAAATGAATTCGCTTCATTGAATCTCATTTGGAGTACATCAGTTCTATATGGTTTTCTATTCAAATGAATTCGCTTCATTGAATCTCATTTGGAGTACATCAGTTCTATATGGTTTTCTATTCAAATGAATTCGCTTCATTGAATCTCATTTGGAGTACATCAGTTCTATATGGTTTTCTATTCAAATGAATTCGCTTCATTGAATCTCATTT
This sequence comes from Phymorhynchus buccinoides, assembly GCA_017654935.2. NCBI lineage: Eukaryota > Metazoa > Mollusca > Gastropoda > Neogastropoda > Raphitomidae > Phymorhynchus > Phymorhynchus buccinoides. The sequence continues at coordinate 37,979,137 of CM065701.1, forward strand.
GGAGTACTTCAGTTCTATATGGTTTTCTATTCAAATGAATTTGCTTCAGTACCATATTTTACGGACTACAAGGCCTACTTATGATTATAAAGCGCAACCCCCAAATTTTACACAAAATTGGATTTTGTTACTCTTATTTTCTTACTATATTATCAGTCACATTACAAGGCGCAGGGGTCTCAGTCTGGGAAAAAAGTATCGCCTTATTATAGTTTCTTACTATATTATCAGTCACATTACAAGGCACAGGGGTCTCAGTCTGGGAAACAAGCATCGCCTTATTATAGTTTCTTACTATATTATCAGTCACATTACAAGGCACAGGGGTCTCAGTCTAGGAAAATAAGTATCGCCTTATTATAGTTTCTTACTATATTATCAGTCACATTACAAGGCACAGGGGTCTCAGTCTGGGAAACAAGCATCGCCTTATTATAGTTTCTTACTATATTATCAGTCACATTACAAGGCACAGGGGTCTCAGTCTAGGAAAATAAGTATCGCCTTATTATAGTTTCTTACTATGTTATCAGTCACATTACAAGGCGCAGGGGTCTCAGTCTGGGAAGAAAGTATCGCCTTATAGTTTCTTACTATATTATCAGTCACATTACAAGGCACAGGGGTCTCTCAGTCTAGGAAAAAAGTATCGCCTTATTATAGTTTCTTACTACATTATCAGTCACATTACAAGGCGCAGAGGTCTCAGTCTGGGAAAATAAGTATCGCCTTATAGTTTCTTACTATATTATCGGTCACATTACAAGGCACAGGGGTCTTAGTCTAGGAAAAAAGTATCGCCTTATTATAGTTTCTTACTACATTATCAGTCACATTACAAGGCGCAGAGGTCTTAGTCTAGGAAAAAAGTATCGCCTTATAGTCTGTAAAATACGGTAAAGGAAAGTGGAATACATTTCCAGAACACACGCACAAATATACCCTTGTTTCCATTGCAAAGTACTCCTATTCATGAAATATAGAACTGGGAGTTAACCTTAACCATGCTTCCTGGGTATTCTAGTACCCAGACACATAAAAACTGTTATATCTCAAAAACTATTTAAGCAATCGTCATGAAATTTCATGACTTTATCAAAAACGTTAATGGCTTTACGTGTCTTAAATTTCATTAATGTGTATAAAATACAAATGACGTAATATGATGCGTCATTTTAACATGCTTGTCCCGATGGCGCGGGTCTCCTACGACCCATACTTTAAAGAGCAGAAATATGCCACTGCAGTGCATTGAGTATGGGTAGTGGGAGACCCGCACCATCTGGATAAGGATAAACACATGGTGACTGACGAGTATGGGTCCTGGAGAACCCGCATCATCTGGACAGGGATAAACACTGTTAAAATGCATGTCCCTTTTCTTTTTATTGAGTATGGGTCATGGAACACCCGCGCGATCGTGTCTGTGTAGTCAAGCGTGATCCGGTAAAGGTTAAAGAAGCACACACAAACACAGCAAAAAATCTGTATGAATACATTAATTTTACACTTTTATGTATCTCAACACAGCTCATGCAGTCTTTCCATCACAATAAGAAGCCGTAAACATGAGCATTGTTTGTATTTACAATATGCTTTGTGCATAAACAAAAACACTTTCAACAAGTCTTTCTTCGATTACATTTTTTTTATGAGTTTCATTACACTTGTTCTAACTGCCTATCTCTCAACACCATTACAAGTTTATAATAAAAGTAACATCATACAGCACTTCATATTTGTCTATCATTGGATATGAATTGACAATGTATTCCTTAATTTTAAAACACATCCTAATGGGAAATACTAAGTAAGTGTATGTAACATTTTTGTCCATTGAGAGAAAGTGTCTTAAGTTAAAATTTTACTAAAAAAAAATTCCCTTCTGTGCAGTCATTTTCAACAATGATCATCATGAAATACTTGTCAAGCATCAGTGGCAAACAATAAAAAGACACAGGATTACACAGGTTTACTAAATACTACACAGGATTCTTAAATGATGCTACATTTCTATTTGGTTCATTGCTCCACAATCACATGACATTTCACTAATTTGTCACTTATGAAATTTAAATGGTGCATTGTGCACTTCGAAAAGGGAAAAGAGAGAGATTAGTAGAGAAAGTCATCCATTGTGGATTGCACCTTAATACCCCTTGTTCTGACTTTAAATCAACCAGACAAGCTGCCTACTAACCTGCATTGTGCGAAACAAATTTTCATTCCAAATTGTTTTCTTCTCACGATTGATACAGTGGAGTCCAACTATAACGAACTCGCTTTTAACGAAATTTCGAGATTAACGAACTGACTTCAATTTCCTGGCAAATGCCCTTCTATTTGTCACTTGCAAAGCCATGGGTATAACGAACAAAAAATCCTTTTGAAATAACGAACACCCGCTTTTTACGAACACATGTTCTACGCCCCAGGCTAATTTTATTTACTTGGAAAAATAGCCTATAACAAACTCAGCCTGTGCGATGCGCTGCAAAAACCTAGGCCTTCAAACTCCAAGCTAGAACGTGTTGTCAAGAAAAAGGAAGTTGGAAAATATGAATTGCGCATGCGTGAAGCCACACCTCTCCCCACTTCGACGGAAGCACGCGCAGCTGCAAGTGTGTTGCGAAGATATTTGGAGGCAAAATTGGAGGACTTGAGCAGTTTTTTTTCAAAAATGGACAAACTTGTTGAAAAGAGTGCCAAAACAGATCAGCGTCAGACAACACTGCTGAACTTCTTCAAGCCTTGTACCTTCCGTGATTAAGACAGACGATCCAAACTGGTCAAGTTTATGTTTTCGGTTTATCATTGGTGAGTGTTTGAACTGTTTTTAACATACATTGTACATGTACATGTATAACGAAATCCTGATACTGCGTGTCATTAGTTACAGTGAGTGGTAGATTTCCATGGCTGGCTGTTCCCCTCACTGTGTGTTGCCAGATCTACGTAGCATTATTTACAGAGAGTACGATTTCCGTGGCTGGCTGTCCCCCTCACTGGGTGTTGGCAGATCTACGTAACATTTACAGTGAGTGTACAATTTCCGTGGCTGGTTGTTTCCCTCATTGGGTGTTGGCAGATCTACGTAGCATTATTTACAGTGAGTGTACGATTTCCGTGTCTGGCTGTTCCCCTCACTTTGCGTTGCCAGATCTACGTAGCATTATTTACAGAGAGTACAATTTCTGTGGCTGGCTGTTCCCCTCATTGGGTGTTGGCCAGGGAAGGGGCCTGGTAGTCGGCCAGCTCCTCGTAGTGTCGCTTGGTGGACAGCAGGCGTAGCTCCATCTTGTCCATAGCCTCCTCCAGGCTGCCAGGGCATGACACCTCCACGTTGTACGTGTTCGCCTGCACACACAGGAATGGTCTTTTTTTTGGTCTCTGACTATAAAGCAAACTCCAAGTCATAATCTCATTTTGTTCATCTCTGACACAATGTCAACCATAACCACACTACACTTCGTGTGATCATCTCATTTCCTTTTTTTTTCTGATGCTTTCATGGGTGCTCCTGGGAAATTTCAAAAATCCTGCAAGGCAAAGGGGTCCAGGGTCCACCCAGTTAACAACTTGACTTAAACCATCCTAAAAATATAAAGTTTCTGGCAAAAGCATGTAAATATTTATCTGTATTCATTTCTTTTATATTCTACACATGCAGGAAACCGACAAAACGTTTACAAATAGGAAATTCGCTGCTTCTCAAATTCTCATAATCCGGGGACGCCGGCTCCAGGCAATTAAAAAATCCTGCATTTCAGGATGTCCTGAAGCAGGAGCATCCATGTGCTTTCTGCTTTGCTTTGCATCTTTTTGACAGTTATGACACATTCAAAACTTTGCTCAAATCTTTTTGCAATGCATCTTTTTCTTTGCATGGCTTTGAGTTTGAAAATATAAAAACAATTCAAAGCTTACCAGCTGTAGCGTGGCCAGAAACAGTCTGCAGATCTGAAAGATGGGTTTGCCGCACACTATTCGGCGGAAAGGTATCCTTTGGTTTCTCTGCATGCCCGAGATGACGTTGGTGCCGTACTTGTGGATGTCAAACGCTTCTCTTTGTTCCTGTGTAGTATGCATCACAAAATCAGATACTGTTCACTCTGTATAATAAGAAAACCTTTTTTTTTTTAGAATTGTAGATGTTCAAATTAAAAGCCACAAGTGTTACATGCAATATGACATAAAACACACGAGACACCTTAAGCTGATTTTCCTTGCAATCTGTGTCATAAATCTGTATTGTTCTTCATCTCCATCATGGCACTGTCTTGGTAGTTGTATTTCTTATACAGCTATAACAGACCTGTTTACTCTACTCTTTTCGAGTACTGAAAAAACAACTATAAGCCGCACCTGTATATAAGCCGCATCCCTTAAATTGACAAAATATTAGGTATTTATTCACCAGTTTAGAAGCCGCAGAGAAAACTATGTGCACAAACCAACACAAACATAGATATTCTCCTATAAGAACATGATTATTTAATGTTCTCAGACACTTTAAATATGAGATTCGAATCTATTGATTACCAAAACCAGCTTTTGAGTCTAAAGAAGCCCAAAATAGGCTGAAGAATGTGGCCCGAAACAGATTTAATTATACTGATAAATGTAGAATGGAAAAAATCCACAAATAAGCCGCATCAGTCTATAAGCCGCATGGGCCAAAGTTAAGGAAAAAAGTAGCGGCTTATAGTCCGCATTTTACGGTGGTTTTCTACTAAATTTGGACCTCTTCTACTCTTCAAAATTGATAATATTGCTCTTTAATTCTTGATGGCTACTTATTTTGAGTGAACAGTGTTAGATGGTTTAATGAATAAAACTACACATTTCACACCAAAACGACTCATTTTAGCTATCCAGACTACTCAAGAGGTAAGGGGTAACCAGGTCTGCTATAATAATCTCTACATTTACACCCTAATCCCACACTTAAGCTTGCTTTATATTACACTTACCGACAAATCAAACGTTATTCCATTTCCAGTCTAAGATTTTTGTACATTGCAAATTATTCATTATATGATTATACCAAGTAAAAAGGACAAATCAGCTGCATTTCTGTCGATTTGTTGCTGGCTCCACTGACCTCTTCCTGTAGCCTTGGAGCGATCTTCTCCTCCCACTCAGCCACACGTTTTGACAGTTCTGAAAGCTGCCCGAATTTGGCTGCTTCAGCCAGGTAGTTTTCCTGACAAGAACAGATTCACCATTGGACATTACCACTAGCTTCTGTATTAGCTGATCACATCAATACAATCTTACAGGGGAAATCTTAATGCCATAATCTTAGAAACCTGATGGGCCTGTATTCACATTGAGATAGTACGAGACTTATCATCATGATATCTTAGAGGTCCTTCTAAAGTCCTATTACATCCTACTACTACTATCTCAATAGTATTAGGTATTAGGTACTTTATAGTCACAGAGGCATCTCTGTGAAATTCAGGTTGCTCCCACCTGGAGAGCGCGTCGCAGCCAGAGGCGCGCCACCCAATTTTTTTTTCATTTTTTTTTTTCATGCGATTTTTGTCACTGATGAGGGGGGGGGGGGGGGGGGGGGGGGGGGGGACCAATGACAACTTTTTCGTTGCCACTGGGTTTAACGTATGCTAAGTGCATGGGCACATGGGACCTCGGTTTATCGTCTCATCCGAAAGACTCCACGTTCAGACCGTTAAGGCCTAGTGCAGAATGAGAGGAAAAAATCCCCTGTACCCAGGTTCGAACTCGGGTTTATTTGACACGAAGCGAACGCGATACCACTGTGCCACTCTACACCTGTGAATAGCCTATGAAGCAGATCACACTGAATGAAATTCCAAACATTAAAAATAAAAGGAATTGAAAATGTCATCTTGTAAAAGTCGTTTTAATGCTTGTCGGTGACAACTGAGCATTTTAAAAAGAGTGTTAAAAACATGTGTATCTCATGAAACATTCCAAAATTAGACATGTTGATCATCAATTTCTTGAAAATGTCCAAATCTATTTTCAAAGCTTGAATGGATTCTTTTCCCATAACTTTCCCAGACCTGGAAATTGCTTCCTATTTAAAAAAACAAACATTTTTAGGCTTTTAAAACTGTGGAAACCCTGTGCTTATAGAACAAACAAATAATCATATCCAGAACCAACTGATCTGCGCTCAAATCCTTTAAGAAGATCATCGAAAACAGCACACCTACTTCACCACATCCGTTGTACCAATGATACAAAGACAATATTCTATGACCTTTTTCCATAGTCCAAGTGCCACAAAATAAACCCCTAGAGAAATGCGACCAGCGAAGTGACTTACTACATGTTGTCTGACCACATCCTCGTAGGTACTGGCCACGGAACCTGTGTGATAAAAACAAACAGTGAACATTTCAACACATATCGTCACTGTCCGGCGCTAACCGTGTATCTGCAAAATTTGACAAAAATAGATTTCTCACTGAAACCCCTTCTCACACAGGTCTTCTATAAATATCTTGTGTCTGCGACCAATGGAAATGTTCAAATTTGTCACATGCTCTACTGGAAATCACTAGAAATCCTACAGTCTTGACACGCTAACCGTGTAGCTGCCGGTACAGAGATTGCAGCTGTCAATCTCCCATTCTTTGCAACTCCGGCGCAAAGCGTGTAACTGAATTATCACGAAAACTTTAGGTGTTAGGCAACTTTTATTGTGTCCCATGTGTACTCATCAGTAAAGAAGAAGAGTCAAACATTGGGGAATGCAGATGACATGTTTTTTTATGCTTCTGTAAAATCACTGATTTTGCAGATGCACGGTTGGCGTCGGACAGCGACGGTATCTTTTTACAGGCAAGGTTGTTTCTTCACATTTCTTTCACAAATAATACAAACACTGCTGAACAGTTAATGAATGTTACATGGCGGACTAAATGTGCATCTTTAAGAATTCTCTGAGTATTTCTGGTAGCACAAAAGCCTTTGGTAATGAAAGTCAGACTAGTGACTTGCAAGTTTTTACTTTCACCGCCTAATCTGCAGTTGCAGAATAAAAAAGACAACAACAGAAGACAGAAAGGAAGCAGAAGACAGCGAAAAAGGAACACAGACCCAGAGAGTAAATCTCCCCCACAGGCCTTTTGTCCTCCAGTGTTTTTTTGGTAGTTGAAACCATTTTGGTTTTAGACCCAATTGCATCTTTTTTTTTTAAAGTGCAAAAGAAATAGTATTTCTGGTAGCACAGAAAGATTTTGGCAATGAAAGTCAGGATCTGTTAGAAAAGACTTTGCAAGAATTTACTTTCACCGTAGTTGCAGAATTAAAAAGACAACAACAGAAGACACTGAAACCCGAACTTCAGGCAAAAAGGAAGCAGAAGACAGCGAAAAAGAAGAACACAGACCCAGAGAGTTGATGAACTCTCCCCCACAGGCCTCTATGGGGGGAAAGACGCTGTCCTCCAGCTTCACTGTAGCTCCAAGGGCTCAAACACTTCTCCCTGGTCTTCACGTCACCGTCTGAAATACCGCAACACTTCACCGTCATTCAACCCACGACTTCACCGTCATTCAACCCGAGACTTCACCGTCATTCAACCCATTCAACTCGAGACTTCACTGTCATTCAACCTGAGACTCGAGACTTCACCGTCATTCAACCCACGACTTCACCGTCATTCAACCCGAGACTTCACCGTCATTCAACCCACGACTTCACCATCATTCAACCCGAGACTTCACCGTCATTCAACCCACGAGTTCACCGTCATTCAACCCGAGACTTCACCGTCATTCAACCCACGACTTCACCGTCATTCAACCCGAGACTTCACTGTCATTCAACCCAAGACTTCACCGTCATTCAACCCGAGACTTCACTGTCATTCAACCCGAGACTTCACTGTCATTCAACCCGAGACTTCACCGTCATTCAACCCGAGACTTCACTGTCATTCAACCCAAGACTTCACCGTCATTCAACCCGAGACTTCACTGTCATTCAACCCGAGACTTCACTGTCATTCAACCCACGACTTCACATTCAACCCGTCATTCAACCCGAGACTTCACTGTCATTCAACCCAAGACTTCACCGTCATTCAACCCGAGTTCACCGTCATTCAACCCGAGACTTCACCGTCATTCAACCCGAGACTTCACCGTCATTCAACCCGAGACTTCACTGTCATTCAACCCGAGACTTCACTGTCATTCAACCCGAGACTTCACTGTCAGAGACTTCACTGTCATTCAACCCGAGACTTCACTGTCATTCAACCCAAGACTTCACCGTCATTCAACCCAAGACTTCAGTCATTCAACCCAACACTTCACCGTCATTCAACCCGAGACTTCACCGTCATTCAACCCGAGACTTCACCGTCATTCAACCCAACACTTCACCGTCATTCAACCCAAGACTTCACCGTCATTCAACCCAAGACTTCACCGTCATTCAACCCAACACTTCACCGTCATTCAACCCAACACTTCACCGTCATTCAACCCAACACTTCACCGTCATTCAACCCAACACTTCACCGTCATTCAACCCAACACTTCACCGTCACAACCCGAGACTTCACCGTCATTCAACCCAAGTTCATCATTCAACCCGAGACCCAACCCACTTCACCGTCATTCAACCCGAGACTTCACCGTCCCCCAACACTTCACCGTCATTCAACCCAACACTTCACCGTCATTCAACCCAACACTTCACCGTCATTCAACCCAACACTTCACCGTCATTCAACCCAACACTTCACCGTCATTCAACCCAACACTTCACCGTCATTCAACCCTTCTGCGGCAGTCGATCATTGCAAGTTAACTTTCTTGTGCCCCTTCTGTTTGGAATTCTCTGCTGATTGTCTTAAAATTCAATTAGCATGTTTTTATTTTATTTTTTTAAATATTGATGATCAGGAGAAATATGTGTTAACATAATTTCTCATTTACCGGCCCCTTTCAGAAATACTAAATGAATCTTTAAACAAAATTACTCCGATTTTAGTACTACTAGCATAAAGGCATCTGCAAGCCTTTAACCTAACATTGACACAGAAACGGGTACAAATGGAGATAATGAAGTGACATACCATCGTCTGCGGCTACAGGCCAGTTGTTTCCTCCCTCCTCCTCTTCCTCCTCCTCTTCAGCCTCCTCTTGCTGTATCACATTCCGCATCATCTGCAATACACGGTCAACAATTAGTCAATACAGTGGAACCTCCCTTATAAGACCTCACTTTATAAGACTCCCTCCCACATAAGACTTACTTCTCTGAGACATTGCCCTTCTTTGTAAGTATTATAATTACCTCCCTTATAAGACCTCATTTTGGATGATTGTTGAAGGTTTTATAAGGGAGGTTCCACTGTACCAAAGATATTCTAAAAGGGTAAGATGGACTACTTAAGAGCTCGGCGAACCGGGCTGATAGAGTTATCGTTAGTGGGGACAGTACACCATTCACAGTGGAGGCTATCCAAAAACTCAGACTGGAACTTGAACGGAGAATTCAACTGGCCTATCGATGTGTAAAATGTGTCCTGTTTAAAAGGGACATAACCAGTGTTTCTGTCCTCACTACTCATATAGGGAAAAGAGACCGATTGCTTATCTTCTCCTATACAGTCTTTGACTGTACTCACTTTCCACTGAAATGCATTGACAGTTGTTCTTTAAAAGAAAAAGTAAAAAAGAGGGAGAAGAAAAAAATTAGTAAAGCCCAAGATATACTAAATATACTTTAAAAATTGCAATTGGACTTGTACACATTCTCTAAATTAATATCTCGAACCAGATTCGTGCTTCTAAATTATGTAGAGTTTAATGAAAGTTGATGTTGATGTTGTTTATAGCCCCGTCGACTGCTACGGCCATTTCAGGGCTGTCACCACGTCAAAATTTGAGCACATAAGATCACAGTTTAAAATCCGACCACGTGATATCAATGAAAGTAATTTCACAAGTATGTACACTCAGGTAATAAAACCAGACAATGAACAAATTACGAATCCTTAGTTTTTAAAACGATATCATTCTTTCAAAATAAGGTAAATCCCAGTCATTATAAAATAAATACAAGAAGAAAAAAAGAATATGAACAAACGCACTAATTTGATTAAAATGCAGGCTTGTCAACGCATAGCGGTACTATTATAATCGAACAAGCTTCATGATCATTTCTAAATGACTTGCTGCCGTGTTTTTAATCTCACAATCCCTTTTCCCCTGGTGCTTTACCTGCTGTTTCTGCTTCTGTCGCTTTGCTTCCTGCCTTCTCTTGAACTCCTTCCAGAACATGTCGTCAAACTCTGGGAGGGACGGCACCAGGGAAGGGTTCTTGGGGAACTTGGGTCGGTGAGAAAACACTGCAACATTCACACTATGAACAGTGTAAACAGCAAGGCAAAGCGGTGGAAAACACTGCACGTTCACACTATGAACAGTGTAAATAAGGCAAAGCGGTGGACGCACGTATAATAAATGATCTTCTTCTTCGATCGCTCAGACAGTTGGCTGTCAATTATGAGCGCAGATGCATCAGGCTGCCGTTATGCGCCTAAGTAAGAAATAACCAGGCCCAGCATGTCCGACTTCGGCTGGAGGAAATCTTTTTGAAAGTGTTTCATGAAAAAAGGCAGGAGAATGGACGGGAAAGGCAGAAAGATAGTAGATAACAGTAAGCAAGGGGAAAAGGCAGAGTCAAATACAGTGACAGATTAGAGGAAGTTACAAGCACAGAACTTCCAGAAGGTGGGGGAACTATTTATACATAAGATCCCCCGGTATCCCCACGGGGGGTAATAAATGATGATAAACTGTCTTCTAATTCCCCTTGGACTCTAATAAGACAGAAACATACATACAGTTAGCATAGGCTTGGAAACAAGGAGAGTGCTAGTCGTGTACGCATAGTCTCACACTTGATTTTGCTGGATTCAACTAATTCTCTGACTGTCTGTGTTCACTGGCACTGGTTTCAGAAGATCGGTTACAGACTGTTTAGAATGGCGACAACAACAACAACAGAAACACAGCTACTATACAAAACCAGCACCGTCTCACCTCTGGTTTGGATGAACTGGGAGATGGAAATCTCTGGCACAGTCGGTGTCGTCGGCTCTGTCCCTGCCTTCTCCTTGGCGCGCCGTTTGCGCTTTTTGCCGGCGCCCCCAGTGGTGCGCAGCTGAGGGGGTACCCTGAAGGTCTGAGCTTTCTTCAGCTGCTTCTCCAACAGCCTTCCCTGGCTGTAAGGGTCCTTCAGGGCCCATGGGTCCACCGTCTGCCGGGGTCAACACAACAATAATATGAGCTGTATTCATCAGGATATTGCGCCATATAAATATTATTCATTATTATTATTAATAATTTATATAGCGCCCATCCTACTATGTAGGCTACAGGGCGCTTTACACAGAATTGAAATGGAATAAAAACATGAAACAAGAATCCAATAACATGAGCAGACAAAACAATACCAGTCAGACTTTGTTTGGCCGGTACCATAACAATCAGACTTCGTTTGGCCGGTACTACTAATACACATAACAATACTACACTAACACTACTGCTACTACCACTACTACTACTACTACTTATAACAGGCTTAATACACGCATGCATTGTCACACAATTCGCAAGCATGAAATAACAGTATGTATTCACAACAACATACACACAAACAGCACACACACACCATGCATACGTCATACACTCATATAGGGGCCTACATGAACGCATCACACACACACACACAACACAAACATGCGCACGCACACATACACCACACACACACGTTCGCACATGCACGCACACACACACAATAACATCGTCAATGTGCGCTAGTCAGCTGTGTCCGACTAGGACTTCCAGATAGCAGAGGAGGCGACTACTGCTTTGGAGGGTTGGGCTGGAATTTGCTTACAGGGGAAAAATCTTAGCTTAGGGGACATCCCTACTCTCTCGGCTAAAGGGACTTTTGGGACAGTTGGTATTGGGGAAGGTCCCCAAAGGCCAACAAATCATGTTTATCAGAAACATATGCCTCTGTTTTAACCCTTTCACCGCCAGCCATATTTCAGCCAAAAATGTCCATGAAATTTACCTGGGTAGAGAACAAAATCCATCTGCAGTATTGGGGATTCTTCTGTGACATATATAAAATAAGGTCTATCCTTACTTCCCAAAACTAAGACAATAAGGTCTTTGGATAATAGACCCCAATTTGATGCCTTTTAGTGACAGAAGTTAAACCATTGTGGTGCTAAAATGCGACGTTGGCGGTGAAAGGGTTAAATACACCCACCCACAAATATGCTTTTTACACCCATTAAAAATGACTCAAAACTTCCACAGTGAATACAGAATAGCTAAACTACCGCCACTGTAGCACAGCTAGAGCCTATCCAGGTAAACAGCATCTAAAAGAGCAGTTTGTTGCTTACAGGTTTGGGTTTGGGCACATCAAACTGCACTTTCTTTCTTTCTGGCCGCCTGGGTAACGCCTGCTCCTCTTCCTGTAAAAGAAATTTGGTTGAACATCAAACCAGGTAAGCAAGCGTAAGTGAGCAAGATAGGTCTACTGGTACTACATGGGTGCAACTACACAAAATGAAAAAACCCTGAAAGGCCGGGGTCCAGAGGTCCCCCCGCAGCTGAAGCAAAAAATGATTTATGAAGGTATTTTAGTTTGCTTTTTCCACAATTCATACAAATGCTTACTTTAAAGTGTTTAAAAAATACAGTAGACACACAAAGATTTGAAATTTAAAAAAAGGAACTTCATTTTCTGGTAAAATTCAAAACAGGAAATCCTTGTATACCAGAAGTAGCACCCATGGTGCTACAAAATAAAATTCTATACCATTATGTCCAGGGCTCCCAATCGTCCTGCAAAACAAGGGGTCCCAGGGACTCCTTCACTTACAGTACAGAGGGTCCTAGAGGCGGGATAGAGGGCACCAGTGGCATAGCGAATGCTAAAAAGAATTTTTCTAGTGCATCCCTGCACATTCTTTTAGAGGGTCCTGCAGAATTTTAGTGCATCATAGACCCCCAAATGGGTGTCCCTGGGAGCCCTGATGTCCCAAACATTTAAATGCTATAAAATATACTGCCCCAAAAAACGACTCATATTTTTCTAGAAGAAAATTTATTTTAGATTTTTAAAATTTGCAAAAGATGGCCACCATGGCCATTCCGTGTAACTAATAATAATAAAAATCATGGGAATTTATATAGCGCTCTTTCTCACATGAGCTCAGTGCGCTTTACATTGATAACAAGAACATTAAAGGCAAACAAATAATTAATCATTAGAAAGTAAAATAAGCACGATGCTTACACGCAACGTTCTCTTACTTCCTTACACACACACACACACACGCGCGCACACACACACACATACATGCGCGCACACACACACTCACACACAATTAATTATACAAGAGTAAAACAGTTACAATATGAACATTTTAAGAAGAAACATAGAGACCACATTCACATTCTCAATCAAGTTTGAATACAATACTACAACTTGAAATAAAATCATACTGCCATCGACATACCAGTTACATGACTAATTATAATAGACAAATTTTGCAAAAACAAAAATACCCTTCTACCTCATTTACAAACATTTAAAGTTTACAAAACGTAGACATTCTACATACAAAATACGAATTATAAAATAATTGTAAATACATTTTTTTACAAGATTTCTGCGATAAAACGGACCTCCCCCCCTCACACAAACACTAATCAATCATAATATGTCCGAAACAAGTGAGTCTCAAGGGCAGAGCGAAAGGCGGAGATAGAGTCAGATGAGCGGACATGTGCGTGTACACAAGTGAAGGAAAGAAGCAAGTGAGCGTTTTCCATAGTTTGGTTAGATCCTTCCAGCACAAAGTGAAGAACTTAAAAAGTATGCATTTCTTTCTTTGGACAGTATACAGTGATGGCACTGGTCATAGGACATTGACCTATTAAAATTGAAAATGTTATTTTGTGTTCTCCCCTGTCAGGACAAATGTCTGATTACATTTTTAACACTGGTGAACTTTGTCTTATTGATTTCTGCAAGAGCCAGGACATTGTCCTATTGATTTCTCTTAACTCAGGACAATTTGTCACATCACTTTTGAATCCTCGCTACATTGCTGAGTATATAAGGAGAGCACAACATAATTAAAGATAAAATAGAAATCAAAACAGAACATAGGCTAACCTCATGTTAGGAAATCAAACAAAACAAAACGAAAATGGGGAGTAGTCTTGCGCACACACTCACACGCACATGCTTGCGCATACACATGCGTCTCCCCCAACACAGACATAGAACCAACAGACACACACACACGATACCTCCACAATGTTTTTTTGGTTTGCTTATGTTCTCTCTAAGTTCCAAAGATAAAGTTGTATGTGTCCAAAAATCCTACTTTCAAATCTTTTTTTTACAGAACAAAGACATCAAAACTTCACCTGCTGTGGTAGGTTAGCTGGTGGGTTATCAACAGCTTCAAAGCCCCCATCATCACCCCCATCCCCCACTGCAACATGCAACAACCTTTCATAAACGATTGACACGATTCGTAAACTGATACTGGCATTGTGCAAATGAATACACACTGGAACTGTTTTCAACATGAAAATGAAACTTTGTGGTGAAAAGAAGGAAGGAGAAGGAGAAGGTGTAGGATTACTATGAGGGCGTAGGATTGCTATGAGGGTGTAGGATTGCTATGAGGGTTGTAGGATTAGGATGGTGTGTAGGATTACTATGAGGGTGTAGGATTACTATGAGAAGGTGTAGGATTACTATGAGGGTGTAGGATTACTATGGTGTAGGATTGCTATGAGGGTGTAGGATTACTATGGTGTGGGATTACTATGAAGGTGTAGGATTACTATGAGGGTGTAGGATTACTATGAGGGTGTAGGATTGCTATGAGGGTGTAGGATTACTATGAGGGTGTAGGATTAGGGCGTAGGATTGCTATGAGGGTGTAGGATTACTATGGTGTGGGATTACTATGATTACTATGGAGGGTGTAGGATTACTATGAGGGTGTAGGATTACTATGATTACTAGGGTGTAGGATTACTATGGGATTACTAGTGTAGGATTGCTATGAGGATTGTGTGTAGGATTGCTATGAGGGTGTAGGATTACTATGACGAGGGTGTAGGATTACTATGAGGGTGTAGGATTACTATGAGGATGTAGAATTACTATGAGGGTGTAGGATTACTATGATGTAGAATTACTATGAGGGTGTAGGATTACTATCTTTAGTTTAATTTGTGTGCTTAACCATGTACTCTCAATGGGGGGAAAAAACCCGGTATCAAAAACATGCAGGAAAACATTTATCAAAATTAATATGAACAGAAAAAAAAAATCAATAAAAACATACATATTCTTCCTACCTTTTACCGGCAAAAAATCAAAAGAGAGATAAAAAGCTTAATAAAGAGAAAAACAAAAGAGAAAGAGGAAAATCAAAGAGAGAAAGACAAGATGACAGACAGAGAGAGAAAGACAGAAAACACAGAATTAAGAGCAAGATGGAGAAAGACAATCAACTAAAAACAGAATTCACCATTTACAAGAAAGAGAGAAACAAAACAAAGAAAAGCGAAATGTCTTAGACTTACTAGAAATGTCAGACAGAGGAAGCGCTGGTGGCTCAAGTTCTTCCGCAGACTTCTCCAGCTGTGGTCGGTCTGTTTGAAAGAAATGATCAATAAATCTGTCACCAGCATGCTGTACTCGTCTTTTGAAAGAACTAATGTAAATTATTCTTTATTGGTATCGGTATTGGGTATATTCTAGTCTAGAGAGACTTATCTCTGTGAAATTTGGGCTGCTCTCCCCAGGAGAGCGCGTCACCACAAGTGCAGCACCTACCCTTTTTTTTTGCGGGGGGGGGGGGGGGGGCACAGGGTAAGGAGGGGGGGTGGGGGCACACTTGGAAAAACCTAGCTATCAATTTGGCCATACCAGGCAGTGGGATTTCTCCCTGCTCTTTCAACTGCTGTGGGATTTTTACATGCGTAAAGCGCACGGGTCAGACTAGCTTTAAGTCCCCATCCGAAGGACTGGACGTTCAGTTCGATTTTCCTGTCAAACTAGAAAGAAAGGGCGAGGCCGGGATTCGAACCCGGGTCACTCACGCTGCAGTCACGCATTACATTTGGCAGGTGAACGTCTTAACCACTCTGCCACCTTTCTCACTCTGCCACCTTTTCAGCTGTTTATTATTCTATGAAATACGACATGCAAATGCAGATCATCTCACATTCTTTGCTGGTTCGTGATCTGAATTCAGCATAACTCTTGCAGCAAAGAATCAAACATTTATTCTTCAAAACCCAAGAGAATGGATTGAGGGGAGTGATATGGGATAGTTGTAACAGCAGTGATTGCGTTTACTGGTAATTATCAGTAAAACACTGATTGCAAAACCAAAATACTGAAAACAATTTGACCTGTCAGTCCCAGAGACTGATAATTTTTTGCTGGGACTGATACATTGTTTAACCCTCTCTTGAACGCAGACGTCAAATTCGACCAAATTTTGTCAACTCATGCAGCCCGTAAGCGCCGATTGCGCCCGCTGAACGCCAGGTCTAGTACGTTCACTTTCACCCTACCCACAATGCAATATACTAAGTTAGTTCTTCCTGTTCCTGACTCTCGCTGGTCCGTTTTTGGTTCTTACAGCAAGGGAAAGCACCCACTAGTCTTTTTGAACGGATTTTTCGAAGTGACCCCAAACAATTTTCTTCTTTCCACGTGACGTGTGCAGTATTGACTCGGCGCGATGCTCGGAGCGCCATTACGGATTTTTTCTTCTATTTCATGGTTTGTTGTGCGACATTGTGTTAGCTTTCGAATAAAAATATCATCATTGCTATTCAATATGCATCTTTCAGAAATGAAATGTGAGTTAGACTTTATTCTGGGCGATTTTTTTAATGAAAATATTTGGTGTGACGTTCGGAGTTAATTCCCATCTCTCGGGAACTGGGATCGATTTCCGGTTCGAATGGTTGGGAGTCATTGGGTTAATAGAGGCTTTATTATTGTGGTTTTCATTGGTTTTTGTTTCCATGGGACTGGTTTTAACACTGGTTATTGGGGGGGGCATTGTCGTTGATTCAACTGGTTTTCCAAATTTCTAGCGCGATCACTGTGTAACAGAGCTTCAGATTGTTAGCGGCTTGTAGTCAGTGAATTACGGTATTCAATCTTTTGTGGCACTTATTTTTGAGCTAGCTGATTCCCTCAGTACTTTCTTGACAGAAGATGGCGACTCACCGTTTTGCGGGAAAGGCGTGGAAGAGGCCAGGAGGCGGAGTCGTGAGCGGAGGAGGGGCAGGAGGTTGGAGTCGAGGAACACGCCTCCCTGGGGCTGCAGGGAGCTGCAGTTCATCTGGAAGTCTGACATGTTGCCCACAATCTCTCCCTTGTTGCTGTCACCCAATGAACAACACTCACAATTTATTTTGTGGCCTTTAAAAGTAAAGAACATTTCACTGCTCGGCATGCACAAAAAACTGACAAGACATACACATCATTGAGAAAGGCTTTCCTTACATAAATAAATTAATCAGAGGAAGAAGCACATATTAATTCACACACACACACACCACATTCTCTCACTCAATCTCCAAGCATGGTAGTGGAGGCAAAGTGGTTTTCAAGGAAAATGGCTGGGGGTCCAGGGGGCCGAAGAAAATTCAATAAAATTCAATAAATGAGAGTGAAATTTTCACTTTTTCATGCCATTTCAATAATTTTGTTTTAAACTGTTATTGCGGATTTTCCGCGATTCGCGGAGGTCTACCATGCCTGATCTCATACACACACATTCTCTCTCTGTCTCTCACACACACACACTTGCATCCACACAAACTCAAACAACTATGCAATCGCCTCAAAGACCAGCTGATGTGCAAGCTGAATGCAGCTGGTAGACAGTAACAGATGGAGAGCAAACAATAAGGCAAGGCGTTAAGGCCTTACAGGCATACACGAGAGTGGCCACAGAGAATAAACAGAGCAGAAGAAAAGTGTCAACTGCTCAGAGTTCCCCAACAGGGGTTCCCCATGCCCGTCATATCCGAAAATATGCTGTCTAGGATCTGATTTCACAGTCATACCTAATGCCTTACATGAGAGTGGCCACAGAGGACAAACAGAGCAAAAAAAAAGTGTCATCTGCTCAGAGTTTCCCCATGCCCGTCATATCCGAAAATATTCTGTCTGGGATTTGATTTCACAGTCATACCTAATGCCTTACACGAGAGTGGCCACAGAGGACAAACAGAGGAGAAGAAAAGTGTTATCTGCTCAGAGCTCCCCAAGAGTTTCCCCATGCCTGTCATATCCGAAAATATGCGGTCTAGGATCTGATTTCACAGTCATTGAAGGGCATGCCAGA
Source organism: Phymorhynchus buccinoides (assembly GCA_017654935.2). Lineage (NCBI taxonomy): Eukaryota > Metazoa > Mollusca > Gastropoda > Neogastropoda > Raphitomidae > Phymorhynchus > Phymorhynchus buccinoides. The sequence continues at coordinate 37,997,585 of CM065701.1, forward strand.
TCCGAGGAAACAGCCAGTGCAGCCAGCGCATGACTGGGGTTGTAGGTATTCACCAGAGTTAGACTCACTTGTTTATTTCCGCTGCCTGTTTTTCACCCTCCTCTTGGGCAATCAGGTTCATGGGAGTTTGTGGGTCCACAGTATTACCCTCCTGGGAAAAAAAAAAAAGAGTCGAGTTAACATTGCGCTCCTGAACAGGAGACAGAGAGTAATGTTACACTTGAATAATATTAATTGTTACGCTCTTAAGCAGAAGATATTGTTCAACATTACACTCCAGGAAAAGAAGTATCAGTTAAATAAACAAAAAAAGTTTTAAAAAACAAAAGAAATATAGGTGTCGCCAAGTATGGCAATAAGACCTCCCCCCTGCAGCATTAATGGAATGTTCTTTGGGTCATACCCTTCTTACCCCCCCTCCCCCCCAAAAAAAAAAAATCCGCTTCAAGTAATATACAACCATAGCACAACATTTGAAGTGATTCTGTGTAGTGGTTCACAAGACATTGCCCGGACAGACAGACAAAGAAAAACAAACGAGAATGAACGATCACATATCAGTACTTTCTTTTCCTTAACCCTTTCACTGCCACTGTCGCCTCTTCCACTATGATTTAACAGCCATGTCACTGAAAGGCATCAAGTGAGTGTCGGTTAACGGAGTGACCTTACGTTCTTAATCTTGGGAGGTAAGGATAGGCCCTTTTTTATGCATGGCACAGAGGAATCCCCAATATTGCAGACCGGGAATCTTTTCTGTACCCAGGTAAGTTTAATGGAAAGTTTGGGCTAAAAAATGGTTGGCGTTGAAAGGGTTAAACTGAGAGGAGGGTGGATGGGAGCCAAAAAATAAAAATAGCCGATTAGTACCCACCTTATCTGGGTCGTCTCTGCCCTGCACTTTCTTATTGTCTGCTTTACCGGTGTCGTCCAGAGACAGGAACTGTAAACACGATGAACACAACAAAACGTAACCGCATTCTCATTCATTCTGAACTGTCTCAACCCATCGACATCAATAATCTTTGTCTTTTGACCACCAAACAAAATGTTCTTTAGGTGTCATAATAAAACCTAATAAATACACCATCATATAAAAAATCTTAACACTGAGACAGTGGGCATAATTTCTTTCTTCTTCTTCTTCTTCGATCGCTCAGACAGTTTCCTGTCAATTATGAGCGGAGATGCGTCATGCTGCCGTTATGCGCCTAACTAAGAAACAGTTAGGCCCAGCAAGTCCGACTTCGGCTGGAGGAAATCTTTTTGAAAGTGTTTTGTGAAAAAAAGGCAGGAGAATGGACCGGTAAGGCAGAAAGATAGTAGATGACAGTAAGCAAAGGGGAAAAGACAGAGTCAACGAGAGTGACAGATTAGAGGAAGTTACAAGCACAGAACTTCCAGAAGGTGGGGGAACTATTTATACAAAAGACTCCCCGGTATCCCCATGGGGGGAGTGGGCATAGCGCTAGGACTAGTTTCTAAAACTACACGTGGCAACTGATACATGTGTGTTCAACCTAAGAAAATATCAATTTGGTATGGTATTATTAGGTATTAGGTACTTTATAGTCACAGAGGCGTCTCTGTGAAATTCGGATTGCTCCCACCTGGAGAGCGCGTCGCAGCCAGAGGCGCGCCACCCAATTTTATTTTTTTGCATGCGATTTTTGTGTGACTGATGGGGGTGGTAAATTTTGACCAAATGACAACTTTTTCGTTGCCACTGGGTTTAACGTATGCTAAGTACATGGGCACACGGGACCTCAGTTTATCGTCTCATCCGAAAGACTAGTGCAAAGTGAGAGGAAAAATCCCCTGTACCCAGGTTCGAACCCGGGTTTACTTGACACGAAGCGAACGCGCTACCACTGTGCCACTCTACACCAATTTGTTACTTTGCCATCTTTTTTGTAAAGTACATATTAATTAACACGCTCTCAAAATAATAAAACAAAGTAATAAGTTACAGAGGCGACGTGGTTCCGTTGGTTAAGAGTCGCCGGCTCGTAATCCAATGGGTTTGCAAGTGTAAAGGTTCGAACCCAACTCCGTCTGCGGTGTTGTGTCCTTGGGAAAGGCAGTTTACTCCTATAAATTTCCTCGTCCTTCAGATGAGACTTAAAACTGAGGTCCTGTGTGCGCACATATGCACAAGATCTTGCGCATACGCTTAACCCTTTCATCGCCAGTCGCCTCTTGGCACCACAATGATCTTGGCAAAGATGTGCCACCCCCCACAATTAATTGTATTTTTCCGTTTTTGCCTTTCTTACCATACATAAAGCTGTATTTTAGGAACATTTTTAGCTAATTACCTTTTTGGAATCAAATGAGGGTCTGGCAGTATCCAGCGACCTTATGTTCTTAATTTTTCCGGGAGGGTTAAGGATAGGTTATTAGCTAAAAATGTTCCTAAAATACAGCTTTATGTATGGTAAGAAAGGCAATAACGGAAAAATACAATTATTTTATGTCACTAAAAGGCATCAAATGAGGGTCTGGTATCATGTTATGTTCTTAATTTTGGGAGAAGGATAGACCCATTATTCACAGACCCCAAAGACAAAATCTTTTCTCTACCCAGGTAAGTTTAATGGTAAATTTTGGCTGAGGTATGGCTAGCGTTGAAAGGGTTAACTTAAGCCCATTCCACTATTCGGTAGGAGTACGCCGTGTTGTGCCAGTGGAATGGATGACACAAACTCACATAGCATGCATCCTGTGGGTGGCGCTGTGCTCGCGGCGAAGCGCTCTCCAGGTGGGAGCAACCCCCGAATTTCACAGACACGTCTCTGAGACTAGACTATACCCCAAAGAAACAAACCAACCCAAACTAATGCTTCACATATGATCCACTGTAAGCTCACTGGTTTGTGAACAGACCATTCATTCATCCACAGACAGACGTTCTCATTGTACACGTAATTTTCCAGTTCACCTCCTCTTTGTCCTCTACTGGGAAAACGGCATCTTCGTCATTCCCTTCGGCATCCACTGATGACGTCTTCTGATGTTTCCTGATCACATGAAACACCAACAACAATAATGCATTAAAGAGCTACCATTTTGACCCAGTCTGACTCCCATATAAATGCCCCCAAATTCAAACCGAAACATAATTTTAAAGAGCAGCCTCAATTTCAAGTTGGGGACATCTGTTGTATCTTTAATATAGGGTAATGCTTGTTGAAACTACCAATACTTACCACACTCTCATACACTAGTCAAGCTCCATTCATTCTATCTCATAGTTACTACACAATAATTTTATAACATTTAACCCTTTCGCCGCCAGACGTTTTTTTAGCCAAAATTTCCCATTAAACTTACATGGGTAGAAAAAAGAATTTGTTTGCAATATTGGGAATTCCTCTGTGACATGTCTAAACAAGGCCTATCCATACCTCTTTAAATTAACCCTTTCACCGCCAGCCATATTTCAGCCAAAAATGTCCATTACATTTACCTGGGTAGAGAACAAAATCCCTTTGCAGTATTGGATATTCTTCTGTGACGTATATAAAATAAGGTCTGTCCTTACTTCCCAAAACTAAGACAACAGGGTCTTTGGATAATAGACCCCAATTTGATGCCTTTTAGTGACATAGGTGTTAAATCACTGTGGTGCTAAAATGCGACTTTGGCGGTGAAAGGGTTAAGAACACAAGATCATTGGATAACAGATCCAGATTTCAAGGTTTTTTTATGACATGGGTATTAAATCATTATGGTGCAAAAATGCGACATCGGCGGTGGAAGAGTTAACAGACATTGGAGACTTGAAATGAATGATTAAAATGATAATAGATAAGTGATCCTTTTAGTTAATTTTTTGCCTGCAGCTTGAAGTTGAAATCAGATAGAGTGGAAATACTGCATAAAGTCAAACATTCATGAATGCTCTCTGCAAAAGTAATCACTTTATATTTTAACTTTTTTTTAAATTTGATAAATCGGACGGTCATAAAAATCAATATGCTACAAATACACTAACAATAAATGATATAAAACATGTGCTTGCAAGTGCACCTGTTTACTTCTGTTTTTTGCAGAGATAAACAGCATATGACATGTAAGGCGTTGATTAAAAACATAAATGTGATAGAAACCTGAAAGAATTCAAGAAAAAGAAAAAAGATTTTTAAAATGCCATCATATGATAATAAAAAATATTAAAAAGGTTAGAAATGTGTTACACCAGTTTCTTCGAAACAAGAGTAATCACTGCACTAAACCTACACATTCTTACCGTATTTAAAAATCAACATATCTATGGCACTCACTTTTTGCTGACAATCATGTCAAGCACTTGATAGGCCAGGGAATACAAGTATTCCACCTGTTTAGGCATAAAAACAAGAAATAAACATATTTAAAGCGCAAACAAGAAGCATAATTATGAAACAGACAACTAAGCATTAAATCTTATCGATCGTCAGTAGCTTGGCAGTCACACTTGTATCTTTTCCATGGCACTGTGTACATTACTACTCCATTCTTTTTACTGTATTTTAGGTCTATCTATGAGAGCAGGACTTTCTTTCGCTTCTGTCTGAGTGAAAAAGTAGATTCATCACTGATGGAATCAACCCACAACTTTGTCAATTTGTGCAACATTTCAATTTGAATCAACAATAATATTATTATTTCATATAGCACTAAAATCCATACAGTAGTATGCTCGATGCGCTTTACAAAAGCAACATTGGAAGATGAAAAACATGCATTAAAATCAACAAGTCATGACAGTCATACAATCAACATTCCAGTGCAAAGAAATAAAGAAACAAAGATAACATGATTAATATCACTCACAAAGACATCCACCCTCGTTCACCAGCACTGTCACTCTCTGATAACACCTCACCCTCGCAGAAACTAATGAAAATGTCAACAAGCAGCAGGAAGGAATGCATCAATACATGCATACACAGGATCCCTGATAAAATTATATAATTTAAGCGACACACTTTACGTAACATGAATATAAACATTCTGGCCACAACAAAATGAACAAAATCTAACAATGTAAAAAAGAAAAATACTAAATACTGAAAAAATACTAAATTGGTATACTAAATGATTATATTATAACACTAAACACACACACATGCGTGTGTGTACACACACATTTGTCTAATATCACGTGTAGTGGATAGACGTTAAATGAAAGAGACACACACACACTAAGAGAGAGAGAGAGAGGCTACAAGTACATAGCTTTCCTCACGCCAAACATCAATCAAGGTACTTTCTGAAGAGATATGTTTTCAGGTGAGACAGATGGCTAAAGCATGGGTGCTACTCCCCAACATGAAAAAAACCTGAAAGGCAGGGGTCCAGGGCCCAGGCAGCCTCGGCGGACGATTCAGGGAGGCAACTTAAGAGAGAGATCAACGAGACAGACAGACAGTTAAAATGAGAGACAGAGACAGTTTGAGTCTGATAAGCCTTGTAAAATTATTACATTGCCTTTGTAAACTTCCAAGATAGAACAACTAGACTTAAGTTCAAAATGCAAACAAAACGAATCATCATTTTAAAGAGCAGCCTCGATTTGAAGTGCGGTCTATTTTTACCACTCCAATCATTACATACACTGAGTCGCCTCCCCTGGCTCTTCAATAATTTTAATCTGTAAATCAGAATGTTATCTCTGCACCATTTCGTAACTTTTTATATCTTTTGGAAAACATTTAAAACTATTTATCCTACTTATACTCATCGAAAGAAGCACTGCATACTCGTCGTGTCTGTTGCAGTGTCTGTATTACGTATGCTTATTATTTTGTACGCTTTAAAATGAAGATCCATGTGCTCTGTTCAGTATACAATGCTTTCCATACCTAAGGACGCCAACGGCCATACCACGTTGAAAACACCGGTTCTCGTCCGATCACCGAAGTTAAGCAACGTTGGGCCTGGTCAGTACTTGGATGGGTGACCGCCTGGGAACACCAGGTGCTGTTGGCATTGTTTTTCATGTCCCATATGTGCCCACCCGGGTCGAGAGGACGTAAAACACCAACACTTCTTCATACCTAAGGACTGTAGATATGACAACTGAAATGTTACTTTATGCCCAAGATGTCCCATATGTGCCTTCCCAGGTCGAGAGGACGTAAAACCCAAATTCATTCACTTTATGCCCAAGTATTTTTTTCTTTTACAATATGTGCGACAATTTTGGACCGACAAAGTGAGTTATAGGTTTGTGGCTTGAGCCACAAACAAAAATACTGAAATCAGCGTAATAATGAAAGAGTAGCACCCATGCTAAAGCTAAAAGCGTGTGACAATGCTGACCTTTTTGCTGTAGACGCAGGCAGAGCCCTGGATGAGGAGAGCCGCTTCGGCAAAGTTCATTGTGGTTTCTCCGCAGTTGAAGGTCACCTCCACCTTCTCCAGCTGAGGAAAAAGATCATAACATTTCCAGGGTAACCATGTCACTGTTGCACAAAAACAAATGTTAAGGTTCCTCTCCATTGCACCAGTGCCATCTATTACTAGTGATCTATGTATGTGTTGCCAATTTGCCAGGCCTTTTGGGGTGTGGAAAATTTGTAAATGAGTGCCGACGTACTTACTAACAGGTCTGTGCGTTGGTTGGGTCCGTGCATACCCCTTGAAATCCCCCCCCCCCCCCCCCCCCCCCCCCCCCCCTTATGTCATGCTTATATCATTTTTTGTCATGCTTGCAGGGGTTTTCAACCCCCCTTAGTACTCTATACGTTGGTGGCAAACTCGTACTGAAGAATTACAGAGGATTTATAAATATGTTGTAAGCACCAAAGAGGTAACCAATAAAAAAAAATATTTTAAAATGAAATTGAAGTAATGTAGCATAAAGAATTGTTTAGGTCGTAAAAGGTTTTCTGAAGCAGGTATGAAAACTTTGCTGATTATCCAGGCAATCTACAGGCAGTAAATCAAAAGATAGCCACAGGTATACGTTAAGCAACAGCATTGGGCAATGGGCACATTTCTGCCCCTAGGGAAGATAATTTATTACAGAAAAGAGCAAGTGTTGCCAATTGCTTTGTCACTGAACAGATTGTCTCCCCTAGGGGCAGAAAATGTGGATTATTGCTCCAGCATTATAACATAATACAATTATTAAAAGACCTGATTTGTTTTCTGTTTACGTGGCATTATTATTTTTATTTTATCACTCTATGCAGTGAAACTTTCTTTAGTATAAAGATCAAGATATGTATGCCTTGTGTGCATCCATGTAATTAAATTAATAATTATGCATGACAACTGACATGGCAAAATTGAATCACACTTACGTTTCTTTTAGAGTTTATCAATGTACTTAACTGTTGTAGCTACATAATATCATGACAAAAGTTAAATCGAATTTACATTACTTTTACTGTCTTATATCTCTTTACTTAATAAGTTAATTAGCCAATTTCTTATCTAAATCATGGGGTGGGGGCGGGGGAGAGTTAATGGATTCCAAAGAAAAAGGAAAAAATGAGAAAACTTACATCACCCAAATATTCTTCTAAGCAGTGGGCAATGTCCACTTCCCAGTTCTTGGTCAGGTCCCTGATGGGCTGCAGAAGATGACCAAACCTGGCTTCCAGGTCTGCTGACTGGGAGGAGGCGATCATCTTGTCTACACTGCAGTAAGAACTGGCCTGTCTCGATTAAATCACTGTGAAGGCAATTTGTGCTGTAGTATCAAGAGTAATCTGCAACAGAAAACATAAATTTCTACAAAGTACAATGCTGGTATTATTTTAAGTACTGTAGGTATTAGGTACTTTATAGTCACAGAGGCATTTCTGTGAAATTCTGGTTGCTCCCACCTGGAGAGCGCGTCGCAGCCAGAGGCATTTTAAAATAATAAATTTGCATGCGATTTTTGTCACTGATAGGGGAGGGGGGGTGGTGTAAATTTTGACCAAATGACAACTTTTTCATTGCCACTGGGTTTAACGTATGCTAACTGCATGGGCACACGGGACCTCGGTTTATCGTCTCATCCGAAAGACTCCACGTTCAGACCGTTAAGGCCTAGTGCAGAATGAGAGGAAAAAATCCCCTGTACCCAGGTTCGAACTCGGGTTTACTTGACACGAAGCGAACGCGATACCACTGTGCCACTCTACACCACTCTGTAAAGTAGCTAAGTACCTTGCATAAGTCCCCCCCCCCCCCCCCCCCCCCCCCCCCCTGATTTGTTATGTGTTATGTTCTAACACTGTTGACCCAGCCGCCCTAAAATGTTGCTAGGGGGAAAAAAGAGGGGGGGGGGGGGGGGGGGGGGGGGAGGAAGAAAACAAAAAGTTGAATCAAATGATATGTGACAAAAATATTATTGTAACAAAAGCACTAAGCAACATCATCATATTTCTAATCCTTCGAACAGTTTAATAAACTTGAAGCACTCCATTTTCATTCATTCTACACAGATGCAAATCCACACGCACACCCACACAAACAACAGGGCTCCCAATCCCAGGGACCCCCATTTGGGGGTCAATGAAGTCCTAAAATTCTAAAGGATCCTTTAAAAGAATGTGCAGGGGGTCCCAGGGATGCACTAGAAAAATTCTTTTTAGCATTCACAATGCCACTGGGACCCTCTATCCTGCCTCTAGGACACAGAGTTCAGGAAGGCTGTTTCTAATTCCATGCACAACCAGCAAAAAACAAAAACCTATTAAACCCTACCCCCATCCCCTTTTAAAAAAACCCAGAGATTCGGATTGTCGGTGTGCCCACGCCAATGATTGACGCATAGTTTTTGCTAAAAACGTGCATTAAGTCTGGGCTCCCAATCGTCCCGCAAAACAAAGGGAGTGCTTATCCCCACGACAGTCGTGCCCATAAGCTTTTCCTTCCGTTTTCCTTATTCCCACGACTGTCGTGCCGATAATGGAAAGGGGCTGTGGACATTATGGGCACGACCGTTGCGCATGGGCAAAAGACTTTTCTATTTTTAGCTTCGTTTTTCACCGGAAATGGAAAGTAGCGGCTCTGTAGCCTGCATTCTATAGAGCCACTGGCGGCTATTTAGCCACGGCCTTTGAAAAACTGGGAAAAAAGGCAAGAAAATAGGCCTACCGGAAATGAAATAATAACGGAAGCCCCCCAATTTTTTTTAAAAATGGCGTGCAGGTATTAAACGTTTTTCGTGGCGATAAGGTTTTTCACCCGTTTTCATTATCCCCACGACTGTCGTGGCGATAAGGTTTTTCACCCGTTTTCATTATCCCCACGACTGTCGTACGTGGCCATAAGGTCGGCCGTATATATAGGGTCCTAGAGGTGGGATAGAGGGTCCCAGTGGCATTGCGAATGCTAAAAATAATTTTTCTAGTGCATCCCTGGGACCCCAGGGCTGCGCATTCTTTTAGAGGGTCCTTTAGAATTTTAGTGCTTCATAGACCCCCAAATGCGGGTGGGTGGGGGGTCTCCCTGGGAGCTGACTGCTGCCTGTTGCTCAGGAAACTCTGGATCCATGCATTGACTTTGCCGATGATTCCATACTGTCTGAGTTTGTGGATAAGCAGGGCATGACAGTCATGCCCTGCTTATCCACAAACTCAGACATGACTGACTGTGTAAATCACTAAATGGATACCTGACGTCAGTTGGGGAAAAAGTCCTTCGGATGAGACTTTTAAAAAACCGAGGTCCCGTGTGCGAACACATGCACAAGACCTTGCGCACACGTTAAAGTCCATCCACTTGTCTTGAAGTTTAACAAGTTAAAGTACTGATCCTGATCCCACTATTAATGTATTATACTATAATGACTATTCCGTATTCGGTACGAGTAGGCCGTGTGTGCTGGTGAGATGGATGACACGAATTCACATCACACATCCTGTGCTCTATTAATGGTTTGAATGAAGACCGGTGAGCGCGGGGCAGGATAAACATCCCTAACTCAGTTGAAAACTGGAATAGTGAACTGTCACTTACTCAGTAACTTACTAGTTACTGTGTCAGTGTCTGAGTGTGTGAGTGTGAAGTCAGAAGTGGCGCTACAATAATTTGAATAAATCAAGGGTGAAGAGGATGATGATCACATGAAAAGGCTGTTGAGAAAAGAGAAATAAAACAACATTATACCACCATACAGCCTCAAACAATCCTGATTCAGAAGCAGAGTAAGAAAAAGAAAGTCAAAGTTTACACAAACCCTACTTCATATCAAGCCGCTTAAAATCGCCTAGGCTACTTTCGAAACCTTTTTAACGATTTGCTGCTGAAAAACCATTCTAACCAATGGAAAACTTCGAAACATGCTGATGTAGGCCTAGACTTCTGCTTGATAGTAAGTATACAATATGTGCAAGAGTCATTTAATTTGATAATATAGCCTATTGGTGATGGGATACATCTTCAACCTATCCCTAAGTTACATCAAATACGATCAAATCATCAAACATTATCCATTATATCACACTGAAATTTAAAAAATATTTTTATAGTCAGCACAAAACAAAAATAGTCGATAAGAAAAAAGCAAAAGAAGATCAATGTTTAGATTTAATGAATTTATATAGCTTATTTTAAATTCCTATTTAAAAACAAATCTTTTAATTAAACTGTTTTTGTGTATTTAGATTTTCTTGAATATCCTTTTATAATCTATAACTTATCGAGCAGTTGTTTTAGTGTGTAGTGTCGCCAAGACTGGGCCTATGGTATTGGTGATCCAACATCCTGAAGAAAAGACGATCACTGCTTTTCTCTTTTAAATTTTCTTGCATTGAATTTGAAGATAAGATGGTTGGGATTGCCTTTACTAAAGATCTCTTTCTATGGTTGATGTCCATTATTTATTTGTTTGCTTTTTCGTCCTTGTATGTTCAAATACCAGGTGAGTTTTCAAGTCAAAACTATCAACATTCTCTGATTTAGTACAGACACTGAGTCAGTGTTCACATCACACACGCACACGCGCGCACACGCACACACGCGCGCGCGTGTGCACACGCACGTACACGCGCGCGCGCACACACACGCGCACACACACACACACACACACACACACACACATATATGGGGATAGAAGGTGGTTCTCAACGTATTGGGAAGGATGCTTGCATCGACTTCAAATATGTCCCAGTGAATCATGATTGGCTCTATTTTCTTTTCCTTAGTCTCTATTTTCTTTTCCTTAGTTTTGTTTTAATTTTTAGTGCATGAATATGTGTAAAAAAGTGTTTTTTTGTTTGCAATGTGCTTGTAATACAAGTTGTATGAGACCACACTGTACTTTCTCAAGAGATAATAAAGAATGTTTGACTTTGACTGCACACACGTCACATGGTCAGGTAATGAGGGCAACTAGGCCTCGCGGCCTCTGAAGTGCCCTTTCAATATAGTTTTTGTAGTATTGAGCACAGCTGTGACGGTTTTTGATGACACAATCAGTCATGTTGGTATCTCAATTCTGTCAATTTAGGGTCTTTGTCCAGGAGGTTTTTAAACTGGTTAAGGTTTGGTGCAAGCTTGATTTGTGCAGAGAGGTTATTCCAATACTTGGCAACTCTGTTAGCAAAAAAATGTTTTCTAATGTTAGTTCTGCTGTATTGTATTAGTATTTTTAATTCACAGCTTCTAGTTTTCGAATAGTTCGAGAGCTGAAACAATCTTTTGTTAGTAAAGTCAGTATTGTTAAAAATTTTGTAAACATTTATCTAGGAACGACGGAATTAGGTCAAGCCGCAGCGATTTTTCTCGTTGAAAATCCGAACCGCGATTTTGGCTATGTGCCAAACGGTCACTTCCTTTGCTTGTTTTTATTGGTGGTTATTCTTGGCGCTGACCATCCGAGTTTCTTTCTTTCGGGAAGCAGACACCTACTCGGTCATTCGGGAACGATCTTCTTTTACGCTAAGACGGCCGATCGCGAGAGACAAGCGATCCAATATTTGGGTCCAATTCATTCGTTTATCATTTCTGAACGGTAATTATATAATTCTTTAAAACAAATGCGCAGTTACATTTAATTATTTTTCTACAAGTACACCAAATTTGGTGCATCTAGAATAAATCTCAATGCTGCTCAAGGTCTCCACAAGTCGGGAGGTGTTACGTCGAAGACTGTCGGACATGCTTTCTGTCACACGCATGTTGATGTTGCGATCTTGTGAGTCGCACAAAAAGCTTAGGCCTAATCTGTCTAATGTTTGGGGTTGATGTTGCCCCTTTGAATAAGCTTTATTTTGGTACCAATGTTTTGTTTATTGGTAAAAAAAAGAAAAAGTTATGGCTGTTTTATTCATCCAAACCTTGATACGGTAAGGGCCGGTAATCTTGATCAACTTTTTCTTATATAGCTCATGTAAAAAAAGCTAACATTTTAAAACGTCGTAACTTTCTCAATTTTCGACCGACTTTGATAATTTGGGTATCATTTTAAAGGTCTTGTCGGGCTCTTTCCAATGACATAAATTTCATTAGGATTTGACAAAAAGTAAATATTTTTTTAAAATTTTATAACCACCCTACATTTATCAGGTCTCCTCGCAGCCTCCTGTATTTTAAGGATGGCAAATCCAGCCACATGCCCACACATACTTTACATGCACACACACACACACACACAGGGTGTGCCTAATATACGAAAACGGGCAAAAACAGAAGCGAAAGTGCATTTTTGATCGTAAACAAGAACAAAAAATGTTAAATTTGTCTAAACCCTACCAAATTTTGCATAGATTTGATCTTTAATCGACTGTTGATCCATATTTAGATGTAATTTCCGATCTGCATTTTTTTTATAAACCAGCTTCCGCTAACCATTACTTCCGCCGACAACTTTTTTTCCACTTCTCACAATTGTACCATACTATTAAATCTTAATGAAACTTGGCAGAAAGGTTCCTTAGATGCTGCCCATGGTGTTAAAATTGACGTAATGACCCAAGATCAGCGTAATCCCTTTGAATCAGATTCAGTCTCTTATGTTTTCGCCCGTTTTCGCTCGTTTTCCTATATTAGGTAGACCGCACACACACACACACACGCACACACACACACACACACACACACACACACACACACACACACACACACACACACACACACACACACACATGTAAGCTTGTTTGAACTGTCATTTCTGACTAGTATGACTGTCAGATAGCAGAGGGAGTAGCTGTTATTCTGGCGGGCTGATCTAAGCCTTCGTACGTCCCCTGCTTGAATAGTTTTATGCGTGCACCATCTGGGATTTAGGAGCCGCTGTAGCTCAGTTGGTAAGTCCCAGTCGCTAGCTCGTAATCCGTCAGGTTTGCGAGTGCATGGGTTCAAACCCAGCTCGGTTATGAATAATGGTCTGAATGAAGACCGGTGAGTGTAGGGCAGGATAAACATCCCCAACTGAAAGAGGAGAGGAGAGGAAAGGTCCCCAAAGGCCAAGCAATCCCTTTTGCTGCAGAAGTCTCTCTCTGACTCTCTCTCTCTCTCTCTCTCTCTCTCTCTCTCTCTCTCTCTCTCTCTCTGTGTGTCTCTCTTACACACACACACACACACACACACACACACACACACACACACACACACACACACACCAAATCGTGGGTAGAAATCAAGAGAATTTGTGCAGTGTCACTTTGTATGAAAAATGTGTGATGCGAAAGGCCAGAGTGATTGCAAGTGATGAAAAGCATGTCCTGTCAGATTGTTATGAACTACTTCCATCTGACAGACGACACCGCTCTATTTGCTGTAGAACACTTAGAAATGCATCTAGTTTTGTACCCAAATCAATTGAGGTACTCAACAGACTCTCTGTTAAGAAGTAGGAGGTTTGAGATGCTATGTGCTGTGTGTGAGAAAGATATATAATAATTAATATAGTAGTAAGAGGAGGGGGGAGCTGAGGAAGAGTGCGGTTGAGTGTAACTCTAAAGAGTGAATGGTGTATTCATGAAGGAGCATGTTGTGGGGAATGGGGAAGACTCAAAAGTATACTGGCTCTGTGTGTTACCTAATTTTGTTCATACTTTGTACCATTCTACCAATGTGGGAGGGGGCAGATTGAAGTGGATTGGGTAGAATGGTTGGTTGGGGATGTGAAGTCTGAAGAGGATGGGAAAGGGGGGAGGGGCGGTACATTCGTTGAGTATGAAGAAGGTTGTTGCATATTCATTGGTAAGATGGACTTTGCTTTTATTATTTTTGTGTGTACCTTGATTTTTGTTCTCTGTTCCTTTTGTTTTGTTCAAATGCATGTATATTTTGTTTTCTGTTGCCCTTGTTATCATGAGACCACAATGTAATTTCTGTTGTTCTGTTTGACTTGACTTTGACTTTGACTTGACACACACACACACAGAGTGATGTGTGTACACATGCATGGGTGCGCTGGCCATATATATATCCCCATTATTTAGTCCCTGACCGTAACTGGCGTAAGGGAGATAATATAACAACAGATAAAGCAACACACACACACACACACACACACACACACACACACACACACACACACAACACACACTCCACATCACACACACACGTCAAAGGGATGTGGCTCCTGTTCACACAAAACACAAACAAGCACATAATTGTATCCACAATGCAGATAAAGCTTGGCAACTACCAGGAATGATCAATGGGTTTGTTTGTGTGTATACATGTGTGTGTCGTGTGTGTGTGTGTGAGAGAGAGAGAGGTCTTAGGAAGTTGAGGAAGAAAATATTTACAAACAATGCTTCTAATCATATTGTTTCAATCTGATAAACTCCAGATTTTTTTTTATGGTAATAAATTACCTTTGTGGGAAAATTGATTGATATTCTTGTTCTCTTGCGAGACAATGTAAAGCAGATTGTATTCATGCCATTAAGTTAACCACTCAAGGGACTAGTCATTGTGTTGAATGCTCTTTTCTTTCTGATGGATAGGTAGCTGACATATCATGTTTCTCAATTTAGTGCTTGCCAAGCACACATGACATGTATACTGCTGTATGAAATGAAGTAATTCTAGGACATATATATTTTGTGAGACAATGTGAAGGATTTATGTTTGATTGAAAAGAGTTGATAGTTTTGATAATACAGTGGAACCTCCCTTATAAGACCTCCCATTATAAAACTCCCTCCCACATAAGACCTACTTATCTGAGACATTGCCCTTCTTTGTAAGTATTAAAATTACCTCCCTTATAAGACCCATCAATTATAAGACCTCGTTTTTGCATGATTTTTGAAGGTCTTATAAGGGAGGTTCCACTGTATCCTTGCATTTCCAGCTGTTGATGGGTGAACTGATCAATAAAGCAATGTGGACTGGTTACAAACATGTTGGTCACAGGTTGCTTTGTAATGAATATGCTGACTAGTGGCAAACAAATATTAATGCTATGACAGTGAAATATATGATTGCTTGGCAAATGTTAAGAAAAGCTCTGCCCCTTCCATTCATTTCAGGCGGTTTCAGGTTTGGGATAGGGTTAGGGATAGGTTTAGGGTCAGTTTAGTCATCAACTTTTGTGTGTGTGTGTGTGTGTATTTGACACTAAGCTGACCCTAAGCCTATCTTTAACCCTATCACAAACCCTAACCCTAACCCCAAAGTCCCTGACCGTAACCGTAAGGGAGATAATATACACAGATCACACACACACACACACACACACACACACACACACACACACACACACACACACACACAGACAAAGCACAACTAAGGAATTATGGTATAGTTATGAGTGTTGACACTTAACTGACCCTAAGCATATCCCTAACCCTATCCCAAACCCTTTTCCTAACCCTAACCCTAACTGAAACCGTCTGAAATGAATGGACGGGGCAGAGGAGGGAGCTTTTCTTAACATTTGCCGATTTCTAACTCTGGGTCTAGAAGTAGATTGCTTTAGGTTCTCCTCCCTGTCCCTTTCCCTCACCCATTTCTCCCTTATTTTTAGCCCCTTACCCCATCTCCTCACCCCACCCAAGCCCCCTTTGCTTTCCAGGTTGATTAAACTGATCAATTGTCGCCGCCAGCCATTTTTGTAAGCCTAAAACAAATACCATGCTATGACAGTTATATGATTGGTAGAGAAATGAAAAAAATTTCAGGCGGTCTGCAATATTGCAAAGGGTTCCTCTGTGACAACTTGTATAACATTAGGCCTATCCTTACCTCCCCCTAACCCTAAGAAAATAGGGTCACTTAACTGATAACATCCCAAACCCTGAACCCTTAATGCCTTTTAGTGACATGGGGCAGAGGAGGGAGCTTTTCTTAACATTTGTGGTGCTAAAATGCGACCCATTGGCGCCCCTGAAAGGGTTAATTGTTATTGGAGTGTGTCCCTAAATCAGTAAATCAGTAAATGTGCACAATGTGTTACTATATATATATGTGTCTGTTCGACTGTTTCTTTCTTTATGATTCCTTTAGTCTGTGTAATGGGTTTGTGGTGTGTGTGTGTGTGTGTGTGTGTGTGTGTGTTTGCGCATATGTGTCGTACTCTCATGTTCATTCCAGGAGGTGGCATACACACATGTTTATAGTTACATGCATATAGATTACACATGCATGCATGCAAGTGTGCAATAATGCACAATCACATACACATGCTTGCACACGCGCACGCACACACACACGCACACACACACACACACACACACACACACTCGCTTTGACATAAGGTTGTGTCAGACCAATTGACATTGGAAGCTAGAACACCAAGGCTACATCAAAATGTTATGTTCTGCATAGTTATGCGGGGATTATCTTTAGCCATGACAAGCTCCTAGCATAACATCATCGGCCCAAAATCCTCCGAAGTCGGAGTGCGGCTGCCCACATGGTGGGGTAATAAAAAAAATGGTCACACGTAATGTTCTATTCTCTGGCTGGTGCGTTTGTACCATAGTGTTCAAGTGCTTCAGCTGTTGGGATGATCCCTGGAGTCTTTAAGCCAGGGTACGATAACAACAAAATAACAACACATGCACACACACACACACACACACACACACACACACACACACACACACACACACTCACACTCTCACACTCTCTCTCTATATATAAATTCACTAATAGTGGTAGAAATTGGGAGCCTGAAGCATACTGAACACACAACATACATGTAGCACAATGCGCTGGGAAATTGACATTTTCCCAAATTTTCCAAATCCACTGTTATTAATATTAATTCAAATGCGGCATATTGTCGGTGAAATTCAACAACCTCGTATCTCGATTTTTTAACTTTTTTAGTTAGATACATAGTCAGGTCTCTAATTGTTCCCCGCCACCTTCCACCCAAAGCTTGTATCTCTAACAACTTTCTATCTGGGGCAAATGAGGTTATGTAAGTTTGAAGAAAAACATGTAAAACCCAAATTCAGATCTAGTTAAGGACAAAAACCTTGTATCTTCATTCTTTTCATGTATTAATTTTTTTAATTTTTTTTTAACAAAATGCAGGACTAAACTCGCAATGTTTTGAACAACATATTCATCATAGTTAATCAATTGTGGTAAACGCGGTTAATTTTTAAAACAGTTTTTTTATTTTTCTCAAAACTACCAAAATTGAAATACGAGGTTTCTGAATTTCACCGACGATATGCTATTTATACGAAATATGTGCTACACTCAAAATAATGGTAGTGGTAGTCTGTTTGATTCAGATGATCAACACACCAGCCTACACTACTTTTGTTGATTTTTGTGTGTGTGTTTCAGGCTTGTATGGGGACAGTGGTCTTTTGCCTGTGCGGCGCATCATAAAAGAAGGTGAAGTTATAGAACAAAAGAAAAACTTTTTGCGATAGAAAATAAATTTTGGTCAAACTGTATTTCACACACAACTCTTAACCCCTTCCCTGCCCAGTCCCATTGATGATTGTCATAACTGTTGATGTCATAGCCCTGGAGTGATGGTTTTTGGTTCAGACAATTTTCTCAGATTGAGTCTTAACACTGTAGGTTAGGTTAGGTTAGGATATAGGGACTAAACGTAGCCGTTAGGCTTTCAAACATCCCATCCTTGATTATATAATTTATTATGTACAACTACAAGGTCTTTTTTAAATTTTATAGTTAGTGTTTTCCTCTGGCAGTGAAAAGGTTAAGAATAAGATCTAAGTTTTACCTACTACCATATTTTTGGGACTATTGAATGCAAGACCCCCCACTCCCACCCCCACTATTGTATTTTTGGGGACTATAAGGCAATATTATTTACCGAGACCCCTGCGCCTTATACAAGAATATGACTAATTATATAGTAAGAAAATATCATAACAGTATCTGAATTTTGTGTTAAATTTGGGGGGTGAGCCTGATAATCAGGTGTGCCTCGTAGTCCGAAATATATAGTACTTATATGATGATTTGTGTGATGTATAATAATGTGCAAAAAGTTGAAAACAATCGAAGGACAGATTATCCTGGTACTTTTGACATGAAGGCATTTTTACTATTTTAGCTATTTTGGTTTCTTTGTTGTTGTTCTTGGTTAAGTGACTGGGACTCACAAATGGACCCTTAATTCATCAATGGAACATGGAAATGGTGGACTATGTAGAGCTGACATTCTCCCTCTCTCCCCACCCTTACCCCCTACTTTATATACCATAATTTTATGGACTATGCGGCACATTAGTGTAATGTACACCCCCACCCCCACCCGCCAAATTTTACACATAATTTATTGTATAGATTTTTTGAATTTTAAAAACCCCATTTTTTCTGTTAGATTATAAGGTCTAAGGCCGTGAACACACATAAGCGGATATTCCATGCGGAAACCCGTGCGCAATCCATAAATAAGTGAAACACAGAAGGGAAAAGATTTGCACAAGTGTACGAATTTCCCCTATGTGCGTAAACTTTTATCCTTCTTTCTTCCACTTATTTAGGGTTTTCCGTAGGCAACTTACGCGTCTAATAGACCTGTTTACTCTACTCTTTTCGAGTAGTATTCCACTCAATTTAGACCTCTACTACTCTTCAAAATTGATAATATTGCTCTTTAACTTTTGATTGCTACTCATTTTCATTGAACAGTGTTTGATGGTTTAATGAGTAGGACTACACATTTCACACCAAAACTACTCCTTTTCAGCTAACCAGACTACTCAAGACTTGTGTAGGGGGTAACCAGGTCTGTGTCTAATGTGAACCTGGCCTTAGTCTGGGGAAAAAGTATCGCTTTTTAGTCCTGACCCCCCTCACCCCCCCGTGGGGATACCAGGGGGTCTTTTGTATAAATAGTTCCCCCACCTTCTGGAAGTTCTGTGCTTGCAACTTCCTCTGATCTGTCACTCTCTTTGACTCTGCCTTTTCCCTTTGCTTATTGTCATCTACTATTTTTCTGCCTTACCGGTCCATTCTCCTGCCTTTTTTCACAAAACGCTTTCAAAAACATTTACTCCAGCCGAAGTCGGACTTGGTGGGCCTTAGTTAGGCGCATAACGGCAGCATGACGCATCTGCGCTCATAATTGACAGGAAACTGTCTGAGCGATCGAAGAAGAAGAAGAAGAAATAGAAGTCCCGAAAACAAAATGGTACTTGTTGTTGGCTTCAGAGGCCCAGACATGGGAGGACCTGTTGAAGGAGCCCAGCCTGCTGAAGCTGACGCCCAAGCTGGGCATGGACGTGCAGACAGGCATGGACTTCCTGTGCCTGTGCGGCATGCTGCTCTCCCTTTACTGCATGGTGTGGCACAGGGCGCGCAACTTCCTCTGCTTGTCGCTGCTCTGGGTGCTCTACCTCTCCCTCTACCAGGTCAGAGCAGTTACCGTTGTCAAGCTTGTGATGAGGAGTACCGTCATTTTCGGGTTATAAGGCGGGTTTTTTCTTCAAATTTCGGCATATGCGCCTAATAAACAAGGGCGCCCTATTAGTGAACAAAATCGCGAGAAGAGATTGCCGTGTTCAGTACAGTCTATTGTGTCAGACATCGAAAGTGGTCACGAGTCGCCGTTACAACGAATACTCACAGTAAAATGATTAAAAATCCCTATTATCGTTCGAGATACCGTCCAACAGATGCCATAACCCTTCATTGGATGTAAAAAGCATTGTTGTAGAGCTTAAAATGCCATAATTCTATCAGAATTGTCCAAACACAACAACAGGAAGCAGCTCAAACGGAAGTTCGATGATTTGAAAGGGGAGCCAACTCTCGTTTATGACAGCAGTAATGGTGGTCGGTAAGCGTTTACAGGACGCGTATGGGCTTCAAGGTTTGACTTTCTTTTGTGAGGTGCCTTAGAAGACCATTTTCTCAGATTGAGTCTAACAGGTTTTATGACGACAGGATGTTAAAAAAGCTTTGTTTAGCTTATTCCTTTATCGTCAATAAAGATCATTTTGACTTGACTTGACTTTTAAATTTTATGATAAGAAAATCGATATAATTTCTGTGCTTTCCTCTGGCAGTGAAGGGGTTACTGTGCATGTACACGATTGTATGTGTCGTTGTGTGTAGTCAGGTACTGTTAGATCTTTATCAACTGTGTCAATGTATGTCAATCTCATTCTTCATTTTCTATGTTCGACCTCTTGTCGCTACATATAACCGTGGACATAATTTGTTAGACTAGGTATGCAAATTCCCCCCTGTGTATGTGAATTTTCCTACCCACCCCACAGTATTTTGCTTCGTTTGTTGTTGAAATAAATGTTGGTACTTTGGTGGAGGGGAGTTAATTAGAAAGAGAGTTTTCCCCCTTTGTTCAATTTCGTTGGTACAACTGTAATGGTGTTTAAGTGATTGTTCAGACAGATGAAAATACAACATAATGGTAAAGGTAAAGATGTGCCACCCCCCATGCATTTCTCGGTTAATTCTATTTTTGTGGTTTTTGCCTTTCTTACCATACATAAAACTGTATTTTAGGAACCCTTCCACAAGTCTCTCCTTTTTGGAATACTAACCCTAGCCCTAACCCTAGCCCTAAACCTAACCCCACTTTCTGGAACCCACTATGTACTGCAGTACACCCTCTTATTTGTCACAGTTGTGGTTCGTTTTGCGTTTTTATAATCTTATAGGTATGGGGGGTAGGGTTAGGTTTAGGGCTAGGGATGTGGGCCTAGGCCATAGTATTCCAAAAACTACTTCCATTAGCTAAAAATGTTACCTAAAACTACAGCTTTATGTATGGTCCAGAAAGGCAACAACATGAAAAATATGAATTAACCCATGAACTAGGTAGGGGGGGTGGCACATCTTGAACTTTACCAACATAATATATATACATTACCTGAATGTGATCACGGTTTGTTTTCATCTCATTTGCAGGTTGGGCAGACCTTTTTGTGGTTTCAATGGTAAGTTGTTGCTTTATACACGTTATAACTATGCGACCCCACCCCTTCCACAAGTCTCTCCTCACGGGCGTTTCTTGCATACAATAGTTCCCCCACTTTCTGGAACTTGAAAGTTCTGTGCTTGTAACTGAACTACCTCTTACCTGTCACTCTCTTTGACTCTGCCTTTGCTTTCTATAATCTACTACATGTATCTTTCTTTCTTTTTTTTATACAATGAACTGGATGTGGGCCTGCAGGCCATCCTCACTCCATGAACTCCTCCTCCATGAACTCCTCCTCCATGAACTACTCCTCCATGAACTACTCCTCCATGAACTACTCCTCCATGAACTACTACAACATGAACTACTCCTCCATGAACTACTACACCATGAACTACTACACCATGAACTACTACAGCATGAACTACTACACCATGAACTACTACACCATGAACTACTACTCCATGAACTACTACACCATGAACTACACCATGAACTACTACACCATGAACTACTACTCCATGAACTACTACACCATGAACTACTACACCATGAACTACTACACCATGAACTACTACTCCATGAACTACTACACCATGAACTACTATACCATGAACTACTACTCCATGAACTACTACACCATGAACTACTACTCCATGAACTACTACACCATGAACTACTACACCATGAACTACTACACCATGAACTACTACACCATGAACTACTACACCATGAACTACTACACTACTAACCATGAACTACTACCATGAACTACTACACCATGAACTACTACTCCATGAACTACTACACCATGAACTACTACTCCATGAACTATTACACCATGAACTACTACACCATGAACTACTACACCATGAACTACTACACCATGAACTACTACTCCATGAACTACTACACCATGAACTACTACACCATGAACTACTACTCCATGAACTACTACACCATGAACTACTCCATGAACTACTACACCATGAACTGCTATCTTTCTGACTTAGCCCATTCTCCTGCCTTTAAAAAAAAAATCAAAATAATTTCCTCCTTTGAGCTCCTCCAAAATCGGAATGTGTCGGGTGAATGCAGCGGAGGAAACCAGTGAAAACTGAAAACCGGACGCTTACATACCTCGCCCATTATGGTCCTTGTGGCCTGGGGATTCAGAAGAAGGAGAATGAATTGAGAGAGGTTTTATGTTGGCCAATTATTGTCTGGAGGATTTAGTATTTTTCTTGTTTAATTTTGCATTTGTGAATTTTAGTTCTTTTTGTTACATGTAGATACATTCTTCTCTTCTTGTCTTTGTTAAGAAGAGGGGGTATCAAAACAAAACAAATAAACAACAACAACAAAAAAGAAGGACATTCCTGGGTCTGCTCCTCTAGCCTTTTCCTTCACTGAGCTAGGTGGCCTTGATGGTTGTGTACCTTTCATGGCATGGAGCGTTCTCTATCTTTCATTCTGGGTACTAAACATTTTATTCCTTCTTCATACATCTACAAATAACATTCATATATATATATGTATGATTCAACATTCATGAATAAAATAAACAGTGATTACTTGCAAATAAAAATGAATAAAACAGAGAAAAAAGTGTATCTTTTATTCTTTGTTCATTGATTCATGGATGATGCTTGTGGTGGTGCTTTCACGTTTGCGTTGTGTGCTCGGTTGATCAGGGACATTCTGCTGCTGGAGGCGGGTTTCCTCACGCTGCTGGTGGCTCCGTTCGGCGTGCCGTTCCTGCGCATGCGTTCCTCCCAGCCGCACGACCACGTGATGCTGTGGCTGGTGCGGTGGCTCCTCTTCAGACTCATGTTTGCCTCGGGGGTGGTCAAGCTGACCAGCCAGTGCCCCACCTGGTGGGGCTTGACAGGTGGGCCAGACAGTGTGGGTGTATTGGGGTGTGACTTGTGAGGGTGTGGGTCAGGAGTAGAAGGAGGGAAAGAGAGAGAGAGGGGGGAGTTAAAAAGAGAGGGCGGGGGGAGAGAGAGTGAGTGAATGTGAATGTATTTTATGTGTTTGAATAATCATAGTGTAGATTACTCCCCTTTAAAACCCCTTGACTGCCAGAGAAAATTATAGAAAAAACAAGCGCTGGTTATCATAATGAAAAATCAGTAAATAAATTCTATTTAATTAATCAAAACTAAAACCAAGGTATTGGACAAATGCATTTGGACAAATACATAAGCTCTGGTCTGCAGGTAAAATATTACTTGATCATAAGGTTTTATCCCCCGAAGATGGAGTGTGGCTGCCCATGTGGCGAGGTAATCAAAAACGGTCCCTAGCTGGTGCATTTGTGCCATAGTGTTCATGTGCTTCTGCTGTTGGGATGATCCCTGGAGTCTTTTAGCCTTGGTACATCAACAACAACATCATAAGGTTTTAGCTTTTGCGTGAGTTTGGTTCGGTATGTTTTGTAAATGTTTTACTGTATTCGATTGTGTGAAAACAGCCTCATAGGATCTTTTCTCTATTTAGGCAAGTTTGACTTTGACTTTTGAGGAAAGAGTTGAAAGAATGTAACTCTTTTTTCTTTTCTTTTTCTTATCTGTTTCAGCACTTGAAACTCATTTTGAATCCCAGGTAAGATATCTTAGAACACTACCAAAAAAAAGGGTTAACATTATTTTATTTATCTCTTTTAACCCTTTCGCCACCATCCATTTTTCAGCCAAGAAATACCAATCAACTTAACCCTTTCACTGCCAGGCATGAAAGAGTTCCGCTTTTCGCGGAAAATCCGCGGTAATTTTTCAAAACTTCTGTGGGAAAAAAAAAAATTGTGCGTAAAGGACCGATCTTGCCGTATTCGTATATCTACAAGTTTGTATTTGGCGATTCTCAAACTGGTTAACCGGAAGTCGCTTTAGCTCACTCGATTCAAAGTTGTGCGAAGGAAGGCGAGATGAGTAGCTCTTGCTGAACAAAAGTAGCGATGTTAGTTGAAAATGTGTGTGGAAGGCTATTTGAGCCGACGAAATGTTCGGCCCCTTCCTCGCTGAATAAAAGTTGTGACGTGAGGTAGGTGTTATGAAAAGAAAAATTTGGAACGTCGCGTAGCTTCCCCCCGTCAACAAAACATTGGATGATATGTGAAAATCCCCCCCCCCCCCCCGTTCAACAAAATTTCCGACGTCAGGTGAAAATCCGGGTGGAAGGATTTTTCGGAAGAAATTTTTTCCTCTTTTTTGATCTCCATCCACTTTCATGCCTGACTGCCAATGTCGCATTTTTGCACCACAATGGCTTAATACCCATGTCACTAAAAAATCTGAACACCCTATTTTCGTAATTTTGGGAGGTAAGGAGGCCTAGTGTTATACATGTCACAGAGGAATTCGCAATATTGCAGATACTTTTTCTTTACCCAAGTAAGTTTAATGGTATTTTTTGGCTGAAAAATGTCTGGCGGCGAAAGGGTTAACTGGGTAGAGGAACAAAAAATCTGCAATATTGGGAACTCCTCTGTGACATGTATAACATTAGGCCTATCCTTACACCCCCCCCCCCCCCCCCCCCCAAAGTTAAGAAAACAGTGTCTTCAGATAACAGACCCTGGGTTGATGCCTTTTAGTGATATGGGTGTTAAACCACTGTGGTGCATAAATGCGACATTGGCGGTGAAAGGGTTAATGAGTCTGTCTTTTTTTTCTTCTCTCTGTCTTTTCTTTTCGTCTTTTCTTTCTTCACCCTTACACCATTTTCACCTTCTCCACCCCATTTCCCTCCTTTTGGTTTCTGCATCCCGTGCTGTTTCTGTATGCATGTATGCAAGCATATTTTAAAAAAAACCATTTCAAAAGAGATAGAACATTTTTTTGTGTTTCAAACATTCATGATTTACACTTCAGTGACATTGCTTTCCTTTGACTGTCAAATTGGTTGGGAAACACACATTAATGCATCCACTGCACATTAGAATACACATATGTTTGCTTTAAGCTTGTTGCTGCCGTCATTCATGTTCATTTTATTTGGTGTATATGTTTTGCTTGTCAATAAAAAATCATTTAAACCATATGTTTGCCAGGAAAATAAATGCATTTCTGTAAAAAGGGTCTCCTGCTGTGCCTTCATATATCTTGGTTCATCTGTGAATCAATGAATTAAAGCCCTAGGTTTGTTATAAATCAATAGTGCTGATTCATGGACTACGAGCCGCTTCGTAATATAAGCCGCACCACCTACTTTCTTTTTTTAATCTGAAAAAAGTAACGCCTAAGCCACGTCGAAGCATAAGCCGCGGAAGCATGGCGATGCACGATGTCCACTTCCGGTTGAGTCGAGAGTTGATCGTGGGTGTGTTGACTGCCAAAACGAAAGTGTCGGACCGCAAAGCAGATCATCATTTTGTGAAAAATATACCAAAATCAAGGTGATGTTTTTGTCATCAACCGTGAACAAGGCCACACATCAAAGGTCTGAATCAAGGATGCCACTGAGTTGAGTTTACAGGGATGTGAAAGTTATGCGTAAGTGCGTAAATACGCTTTTTTATTCGACTGCCTAATTTAAAAAAAGGAAAAAACAAACTGTACAGATAGGAGACGAGATCGTACAGAGTGTTGAATTCGGTAGACTTTCTTCTTATGCGCACGGTGAAGGCGAAAGAAGATTGCAGCGTGAATGTTTTCATTTTCAATCATGAAAATGATACATCACATTATGGATTGAAGAAAGAGGAGATTAACAAAGGATGCCAACACAAATTTGACAGGGCTTAGCTGAATGAAAGTGTATCAGACTGTAAGATCCGTGAAGACAAGCCACAAAGTTGACAGGGCTTAGCTGAATGAAAGTGTATCAGGCTGTAAGATCCGTGAAGACAAGCCACAAAGTTGACAGGGCTTAGCTGAATGAAAGTGTATCAGACTGTAAGATCCGTGAAGACAAGCCACAAAGTTGACAGGGCTTAGCTGAATGAAAGTGTATCAGACTGTAAGATCCGTGAAGACAAGCCACAAAGTTGACAGGGCTTAGCTGAATGAAAGTGTATCAGACTGTAAGATCCGTGAAGACAAGCCACAAAGTTGACAGGGCTTAGCTGAATGAAAGTGTATCAGACTGTAAGATCCGTGAAGACAAGCCACAAAGTTGACAGGGCTTAGCTGAATGAAAGTGTATCAGACTGTAAGATCCGTGAAGACAAGCCACAAAGTTGACAGGGCTTAGCTGAATGAAAGTGTATCGGACTGTAAGATCCGTGAAGACAAGCCACAAAGTTGACAGGGCTTAGCTGAATGAAAGTGTATCGGACTGTAAGATCCGTGAAGACAAGCCACAAATTTGACAGGGCTTAGCTGAATGAAAGTGTATCAGACTGTAAGATCCGTGAAGACGAGCCGCAAATTTGATGTCGCAGGCAAAAGATTTGTTTGAGTACTTTTGACAATGCCATCGGCTACGCTTTTTTGTTTTGGGTCTGCTCACATCCCTGAGTTTACTTTCACTTTCGGTAACGTTTAGGTCGCGACACTGTACTAGCCGCAGAGGGGTGTGTGTGTAAAAAAAAAGTTGCTGCTTATAGTCCGCGAATTACGGTAATTTGAAGTTTATGTGCATTTTACTGCTTCTATCTTGATGTGATTCACTTTTTCTTTTTCCCCAGTGTATCCCCACACCATTGGCATGGTACTGGCACCATTTCCCTGACTGGTTTCTGCGGTTCAGCACAGTCGCTACCTACGTTATTGAGATTCCAATTCCCTTCCTGTTCTTCTCGCCTGTGAGATCGCTGCGCATCTTTGCCTTTTATTCTCAGGTAAGTCCCTCGTAGTGAGAGAATGCATGTTTATTGTTTGACGGTAATGTTGTTTTTTTTTTATGTGGTGCAGTTGCTAAGTCTGGTTTTCTTCCCTTTGTGTGTGAAAGATGGAAACTAGGAAGGGAAAGACAGAAACAAGGAAGGGAAAGATAGAAACAAGGAAGGGAAAGACAGAAACAAGGAAGGGAAAGATAGAAACAAGGAAGGGAAAGACAGAAACAAGGAAGGGAAAGACAGAAACAAGGAAGGGAAAGACAGAAACAAGGAAGGGAAAGACAGAAACAAGGAAGGGAAAGACAGAAACAAGGAAGGGA
Organism: Phymorhynchus buccinoides; assembly: GCA_017654935.2. Lineage (NCBI taxonomy): Eukaryota > Metazoa > Mollusca > Gastropoda > Neogastropoda > Raphitomidae > Phymorhynchus > Phymorhynchus buccinoides. Next base: position 38,024,964 of record CM065701.1, read on the forward strand.
AAGACAGAAACAAGGAAGGGAAAGAGAAAATATCAACACCAGAAAGACAGAAACAAGGAAGGGAAAGAGGGAAACAAGGGAAAGACAGAAACAAGGATGGGAAAGACAGAAACAAGGAAGGGAAAGACAGAAACTATCAACACCAGAAAGACAGAAACAAGGAAGGGAAAGACAGAAACAAGGAAGGGAAAGACAGAAACAAGGAAGGGAAAGACAGAAACAAGGAAGGGAAAGACAGAAACAAGGAAGGGAAAGACAGAAACAAGGAAGGGAAAGACAGAAACTATCAACACAAGAAAGACAGAAACAAGGAAGGGAAAGACAGAAACAAGGAAGGGAAAGACAGAAACAAGGAAGGGAAAGACAGAAACAAGGAAGGGAAAGACAGAAACAAGGAAGGGAAAGACAGAAACAAGGAAGGGAAAGACAGAAACAAGGAAGGGAAAGACAGAAACAAGGAAGGGAAAGACAGAAACAAGGAAGGGAAAGACAGAAACAAGGAAGGGAAAGACAGAAACAAGGAAGGGAAAGACAGAAACAAGGAAGGGAAAGACAGAAACAAGGAAGGGAAAGACAGAAACAAGGAAGGGAAAGACAGAAACAAGGAAGGGAAAGACAGAAACAAGGAAGGGAAAGACAGAAACAAGGAAGGGAAAGAGGGAAACAAGGAAGGGAAAGAAACAACACCAAGGAAGAAAGACAGAAACAAGGAAGGGAAAGACAGAAACAAGGAAGGGAAAGACAGAAACAAGGAAGGGAAAGACAGAAACAAGGAAGGGAAAGACAGAAACAAGGAAGGGAAAGACAGAAACAAGGAAGGGAAAGACAGAAACAAGGAAGGGAAAGACAGAAACAAGGAAGGGAAGAAACAAGGAAACTAAAGACAGAAACACCAGAAAAAGACAGAAACAAGGAAGGGAAAGACAGAAACAAGGAAGGGAAAGACAGAAACAAACAAGGGAAAGACAGAAACAAGGAAGTGAAAGACAGAAACAAGGAAGGGAAAGACAGAAACTATCAACACCAGAAAGACAGAAACAAGGAAGTGAAAGACAGAAACAAGGAAGGGAAAGACAGAAACAAGGAAGGGAAAGACAGAAACAAGGAAGGGAAAGACAGAAACAAGGAAGGGAAAGACAGAAACAAGGAAGGGAAAGACAGAAACAAGGAAGGGAAAGACAGAAACAAGGAAGGGAAAGACAGAAACAAGGAAGGGAAAGAGGGAAACAAGGGAAAGACAGAAACAAGGATGGGAAAGACAGAAACTATCAACACCAGAAAGACAGAAACAAGGAAGGGAAAGACAGAAACAAGGAAGGGAAAGACAGAAACAAGGAAGGGAAAGACAGAAACAAGGAAGGGAAAGACAGAAACAAGGAAGAGAAAGACAGAAACAAGGAAGGGAAAGACAGAAACAAGGAAAGGAAAGACAGAAACAAGGAAGGGAAAGACAGAATCAAGGAAGGGAAAGACAGAAAATATCAACACCAGCCGCCGTGGCACAGTGGTAGTGTTGCGGACTAGTGGTTGGGAGATCTCGGGTTTGAATCCCAACAGAGGCAAGGATTTTTTCGGTCCTGGACCAACTCCTACCCTGAGTGAGTGTACTATGGGCTCTACAATGGGAAGACTCAAACCACACAGTCCAGCTCCATCCACTTAATGGAAACGATTCTGAGAGTGTGGCTCTAATTTCATGCAGGTGTCTGTAGTTCTTGGGTTTGGTGAACGCCGGGATATCGTTATGAAAGGAAGGGCAGAATACAGCCCTGTCATGTAGTCTCAGACCACTAAGGACCTCCATAGCAACATCATCATTATGATCATCCTCATCTTTATCAATCAACAAAAAGAAAAGAAATCTCAATTTCTGTGGCCTTGCATGCCTGCTCTCACAGTGGCCTCAGTTTTGAGTTCCAATCCAGTCTATGCCCTTGGTGCGTTCTGGTCAAAGTCATGGGGGAGCTGGTGTATGTTCTGGGGAGCTGTCGATGGATGGATGTGGTGCCCTTGGAGGAGGACCTCACTCAGGCTGGCTCCGCTACTAGGTTAGGTTAGGTTAGGTACATTATAGTCACAGAGGCGTCTCTGTGAAATTCGTGTTGCTCCCACCTGGAGAGCGCGTCGCAGCTTGAGGCGCGCCACCCAATTTTTTTAATTTGTTTATTTGCATGCGATTTTTGTGTGACTGATGAGGAAGGAAGGGAGGGGGGGAAATTTTGACCAAATGACAACTTTTTCATTGCCACTGGGTTTAACGTGTGCTAAGTGCATGAGCACATGGGACCTTGGTCTATCGTCTTATCCAAAAGACTCCACGTTCAGACCACAAGGCCTAGTGCAAAGTGAGAGGAAAAATTCCCTGTACCCAGGTTCGAACTCGGGTTTACTTGACACGAAGCGAAAGCGCTACCACTGTGCCACTCTACACTAAGACAATTGTTGTCATTAATTGGGGGCTGAGTTGGTGGTGTCCTGCACATGTTAGCTCAGAACAGGCTCCACTGAACTCCACCAAAGTGACTCGACAGCAGTGCAGTGTCTCCTGTGGTACAGTGGTAGTTGCCTCCTGATAATCTAACATAGATTCGCTCCCCTTAGACTGCTGATTTAGGATTCCATGACCTGACAAACTGGGATGTGGCTGCAAGTTAGGAAAAAACGAAAACGAAACGAAAACGAAAATTTATTTTACCAGGGAACATGAGATAAGCAAGTTACATGGTTTTTTCCACCCAGCCCTGGGAAAAATAACAACTGGACTGGAAATGAGAGGCTTGGGAGCAAGCCACTCCACTGTAGAAGTTGGGACAGCAAATAAAAACCAGTATCAACTGTCAACACAAAAAAAACCAAATCAACTGTCCACTGCAAATGAAATGGTTTTGGTCAAATCAGATTTATTTTTATGCTGTATTCTCACCAGATGTCAAGTAAAACAGGAATACTTGCACAGAATGTATGGTGTTTTGATCAAATGTTTATTGAAAGGACACTATTTTTCTCATTGTGCCCAAATATTGGCTAACCTGTATCAGTACACGTGGTTTGTTTTGGTTGAAGAAATGCTCTGTTTTAATGCAACTGATTACAGAAAATAAATCTATGCAGACTCAGGCACATGTTGTAGGTAAGAAGAGAGGTAGTTATTTTAACGTCTTACGATACTTTGATCAATGAGGCAAGATAATTTGTTTTAAAAAATTCTGATCAAAACAAACAAACACACCAAAAGTCTCCCCAAACACAGAGATACAATGAAATTGCATGATTTGAACGAAATCTGTCCAGAACTATCACAGTGCACAAGTTTAAATCTACCTTCATTATTTTAGGGTGCATACATTATCACAGTTTGCTTTTGTATAGCTTTCAATCCTCACGGTCAGTCCACAAAGAGCACGAATCTTCCTTGTGTTCATTATAGTTCTAAGTCAACTTTATCACAGTTTCTGATAGTAACACATCAAGCAATCGCTCTGCATTCAACTTCTTTTTGAAGTATTAAAACACAACACATTCGTTTTTTGTGAACTCAAAAGCATGTCCTGCACACACTCGGCCAATCAAATAAGGAACACTGAAATGCAGATACCAGTCAATTCTGGATATTGGAAGTCACATGACCTTGAGGAAAAAGTTGATGTTGCTGCCCTGGACGTCCACCTTCCAGCAGAGTCCTGGGAAGTCATGACCTTCAGGAAGTCACACGTTGATCAAGAAGTCTTATGATCTTCAGGAAGTCACACGTTGATCAAGAAGTCACATGACCTTGACTGGCTTGAGGAAGTCACATGATCTTCAGGAAGTCACCTGATCTTCAGGAAGTTGATTGATCTTTAGGAAGTCACCTGACCTTCAGGAAATCACATGACCTTCAGGAAGTCACATGACCTTCAGGAAGTTAAATGATCTTCAGGAAGTCACTTCATCTTCAGGAAGTCCCTTCTTCTTCAGGAAGTAGAGTCCTGGGAAGTCACATGACCTTCAGAAAGTCACATGACCTTCAGGAAGTCACATAACGTTGAGGAAGAAGTCGATGTTGATGCCCTGGACGTCCACCTTCCAGTAGAGTCCTGGGAAGTCACCTGACCTTCAGGAAGTCACATGACCTTGAGGAAGAAGTCGATGTTGCTGCCCTGGACATCCACCTTCCAGTAGAGTCCTGGGAAGCGTTTGAGGAGCTCGGTGACCTGCTCCATGAGGTCCTTCATGAGGTCCTGCACCAGGCCAAAGTCAGCCCCGCGCACGGCCAGCATCAGGGTGCCGGAGTCGTCCACCTTGCTGAGGTTCCTCCACACCAGGAGCTTCTCCGTGTCCGTGGTGGCGAAGATGACGTCGCGCCAGTCCATGCGTGTCATGACCATGTCCTGGATTGACGCAGAGATCTGCCTGAACAGGCCGAAGGGGAAGATGACCGGGAAGTGGTAGATGACCCGCAGGGACTTGTCGTGGGCGGGCGGGGTCTCTGGCCAGACCTCGGCCAGATCGGTCAGGTCCGTGTCCTGGTTGTAGAAGGGCAGCACCATGAGGGGCCGCTGGTACAGAGGCGTGGTGGGGATGTCCGGCTCGGGGATGGTGTAGCACAGGTCCAGCAGAGGCAGCAGCTCCAGCAGGTCGGTGACCGTGTCCTGGGACATCCTCTCGTGGAACCACAGGCAGTTGAGCAGCGGCCTGGACAGCTGGCCGTACTTCAGGAACAGTTCCTTGGTGACGTCGAACCCTTCCTGGGTGAGGCGCCCCTTGCTGTAGAATACCTTGTTGAGGTTGTACTGGAGGAAGGCGTCCATGTCGTGGCGGTACAGGCTGGAGATGAGGTCCACCAGGACGCGGGGTCTGTGGAAGAGGATCTCGGACAGGCCGTCGATGTTCTCGTACCACAGCATCTCCCCGGTGTCGCAGTAGTACTGCACACAGTCCCTCAGCTCCTCGTCGCGGATCCCAAACAGGGCGGCGGTCTGCTCCACGTGGTCCCACAGCAGGTAGTAGCCCGTCTGCAGCTTGAGGTTGGCCCTCAGCCGGTTCCAGTGCTGGGGAACCTTGCGCTGGGCGTGGGGGAAGAGGGAGCGGTCGATGGCCAGGTGCTCCAGGTCGCTGAACAGCTCCCGGATGCCCTCCAGGCTGTCGGTGGCACTGACCGACGACACTTTCGGCAGGACACGCAGCGGGCAGGCCAGGATGTCGCTCAGACGATCCTTCCGGGCACGCAGCTTCTCTCCGATGGCCGTCTGCGTCTCGATCAGCTCCTCCTGGCCCACGGTGGACTTTTCAAACTTGGCCAGCTCCTCCTCCAGGACCTCCATCTCAGCCTGCAGCTTCCTGCGGTGTTCGTGCAGGTGGCGCTTGACCAGGTGGCAGACAACGTCGCAGTGGTCGGGCACCTCCTCGCCCTCGTCGTGCTCCAGCAGGTCGCGCTTGGTGCCCACCAGCTTGACCACCACGCCGGGGACGTAGGAGGCAAGCATCTGCAGCCAGCAGCCGATGACGTCCTGGAAGTCCTCCTCCCTGAAGGCGTTGGCGTCGTACACCACCATGGCCAGGGCCTTGCGGTCCAGGAACAGGTGGTGCATCATGCGGTAGGCGTGGTCGCCCCCAAAGTCGTTGAGCATGAAGGCCACGTTGTTCTCCGTCTTGCAGGGGGTCTGCTCCAGCAGCCGCGTGCAGTCCTCCAGGCCTCTGGTCAGGGACGACTTGCCCTCGGCCAGCACGCGCACCAGGCTGGTCTTGCCCGCCTGGGAGTTCCCCAGTACCAAGATCTTCTGCCGCTGCAGGTTCTCCGTCTTGATGATCAGCAGCTTTTTCAAATAGTGGTAGATGTTGTCCGGCTTCTCCGTGCGCCACACCTCGGGGGGAGGCTGCTCTAAGGGGTTCTGGTACAGCCACAGGCCGTGCTTGCTCAGCTTGCGGAAGCCGTGGGCCTCTTTCAGGTTGACCAGCTTGTACAGGCGCAGGGGCAGCACACGGATGGAGTTGTTGGTCACGTCCAGGGTCTCCAGCGTGGTCAGCTCGCAGATCTCGTCGGGCAGGGACTGCAGGTCGTTGTCCTCCACGATGAGGGTCCTCAGCTCCTTGAGGCCGCGGATCTCCGGGGGCAGGCGGCGGATCCTGTTCTTGGCCATGTTGAGCTCCAGCAGGTTGTCCAGGCTGCCGATGGTGGGCGGCACGCGCTCAAAGCTGTTGTTGTTCAGCCGCAGCACTTTGAGGCTGCGCAGGCGGCCGATGTCCTCGGGCAGGGTCATCAGCAGGTTGTAGGACATGTCCAGCACCTGCAACACACAGGGGAAAGTAAATAAGAAAACACACGTACCTTACTCATTATGGCAATATGGCCTGGGAATGCAGCAGAAGAAGAAGCAGTATGATTTGTGTTTAAAATACATTACTTTGAGGGGCAGCACAATTTGTATATAGAATTATTTTACCTGGCAGTATCTGAGGTTGTAAGCAAAGGATTCCATGGTTTGTTTGAAATGGGTTACCTGCAGTTATCTAAGGCTGTAAACAAAGGATTGCATGGTTTGTGTTTGAAATGCATTCAAAGGATTCCATGGTTTGTGTTTGAAATGCGTTCAAAGGATTCCATGGTTTGCCTTTGAAATGGGTTACCTGCAGCTATCTAAGGCTGTAGACAAAGGATTCCACGGTTTGTGTTTGAAATGGGTTACCTGCAGGTATCTGAGGCTGTAGACAAAGGATTCCATGGTTTGTGTTTGAAATGGGTTACCTGCAGGTATCTGAGGCTGTAGACAAAGGATTCCATGGTTTGTGTTTGAAATGGGTTACCTGCAGATATCTGAGGCTGTAGACAAAGGATTCCATGGTTTGTTTGAAATGTGTTACCTGCAGGTATCTAAGGCTGTAGACAAAGGATTCCATGGTTTGTGTTTGAAATGGGTTACCTGCATATATCTGAGGCTGTAGACAAACGATTCCATGGTTTGTGTTTGAAATGGGTTACGTGCAGGTATCTAAGGCTGTAGACAAAGGATTCCATGGTTTGTGTTTGAAATGTGTTACCTGCAGGTATCTAAGGCTGTAGACAAAGGATTCCATGGTTTGTGTTTGAAATGGGTTACCTGCAGGTATCTGAGGCTGTAGACAAAGGATTCCACGGTTTGTGTTTGAAATGTGTTACCTGCAGGTATCTAAGGCTGTAGACAAAGGATTCCATGGTTTGTTTTTGAAATGGGTTACGTGCAGGTATCTAAGGCTGTAGACAAAGGATTCCATGGTTTGTGTTTGAAATGGGTTACGTGCAGGTATCTAAGGCTGTAGACAAAGGATTCCATGGTTTGTGTTTGAAATGGGTTACCTGCAGGTATCTAAGGCTGTAGACAAAGGATTCCATGGTTTGTGTTTGAAATGGGTTACCTGCAGGTATCTAAGGCTGTAGACAAAGGATTCCATGGTTTGTGTTTGAAATGTGTTACCTGCAGGTATCTGAGGTTGTAGCAAAGGATTCCATGGTTTGTGTTTGAAATGGGTTACCTGCAGATATCTAAGGCTGTAGACAAACGATTCCATGGTTTGTGTTTGAAATGTGTTACCTGCAGGTATCTAAGGCTGTAGACAAAGGATTCCACGGTTTGTGTTTGAAATGTGTTACCTGCAGGTATCTAAGGCTGTAGACAAAGGATTCCATGGTTTGTGTTTGAAATGTGTTACCTGCAGGTATCTAAGGCTGTAGACAAAGGATTCCATGGTTTGTGTTTGAAATGGGTTACCTGCAGGTATCTAAGGCTGTAGACAAAGGATTCCATGGTTTGTGTTTGAAATGGGTTACCTGCAGGTATCTGAGGCTGTAGACAAAGGATTCCATGGTTTGTGTTTGAAATGTGTTACCTGCAGGTATCTAAGGCTGTAGACAAAGGATTCCATGGTTTGTGTTTGAAATGGGTTACCTGCATATATCTGAGGCTGTAGACAAACGATTCCATGGTTTGTGTTTGAAATGGGTTACGTGCAGGTATCTAAGGCTGTAGACAAAGGATTCCATGGTTTGTGTTTGAAATGTGTTACCTGCAGGTATCTGAGGCTGTAGACAAAGGATTCCATGGTTTGTGTTTGAAATGGGTTACCTGCAGGTATCTGAGGCTGTAGACAAAGGATTCCATGGTTTGTGTTTGAAATGGGTTACGGTAACCCATTTCAACTTACCTGCAGGTATCTGAGGTTGTAGATGGATGGCGGGATGGTGTGCAGGAAGTTGCGGCAGAGGTAGAACTCCTTCAGGCTGATGTTGTAGACATCGGGCAGGTTGTTGAGCTTGGTGCTCTCCAGGTCCAGCACCTCCAGAGCCGGCAGCTCAAACACCACCACCGGGATGTGCTCAGAGTTGATCTGACGCTTCCTGAAATCAGCCCATGTCACTTGGTTGTCCAACATTCTTTCAGGCATCAGAACGGCCCGCGGATCCGCGGATTTCCGCGGTTTTGGTAGCCACTGGCCGCGTTTTTGGCACTGCCGGCCTCGGTTTGTACTTCATGAGGCAGCACGATCTTATTCTCAAATGGTATTCTTAAACGGTTTGTTTTCATACTGCGCCTTCGGAAACGAAAAATCGCGGCCATGTTTGTTTTTTCTTCCGAGTTTAGAGCTCTCTAGACTCTTACTTTCACTGTTTCAGAGTTTGTTTTGATGACAGTGATTGTGATTTGGGTTTTAAATGAGTCGATTTAGAGGATATGATCGCGGGAGACTACGATGATGTGAGAACTTTGAACTTTTCCGCAAGAAATTGGGTAGCGAATGATCGCAATGATGCCGACTACGGACTAGAGTTTTGTGGGGTCCGATTCGATGTCGACTCCGAGTCATGGCGAGTGTTGTTCGTCCGCGGATTGGACTGGAGTATTCTGATGACTGTTCTTTGCAGTTTTAAAATTACACCGCATCATGCCCGGAGTTGATCTGACGCTTACTCAAATAAACCCATGTAACTTGACTGGTCAGCATTCTTGCAGTTTTAAAATTACATTGCATTATGCTCAGAGTTGATCTAACAATTCCTGCAATCAGCCAAAAGGACATAGTTGCACAGAAATTTTCCAGTCTTCAAAATGTGTCAGAATGATTTGTACACAGCCACTCACATTCATATCCACAGCCACACACACACACATGTGCACACATACGCGCACACACATGCATGCACGCACACTCGCGCAGACAGACAGACAGACACACGCACACACACACACACAACACACACACACACACACACACACACGATAGCACAGGTTATTGTGCTTGTGCTTTTCTAACCATTAAAAACCCTTACTAAGCAAGAGAAGAATGAAAGAAAGAAAGAACAGCAGTTAATACAGATTGACATCAAGCAGATGGAGATGAGAAGAGCGTATCCCAAACCTCCACAGATTCTCCATGTGAGGGTCGACCACGCCACAAAAACTGCATTAGTCAAGGGCCAGCATAGAACACACACACACACACACATACACACACACACACACAATGTGGTATAGTTACAACACAGGGGTTAGGGAATAGGGAAAATGTATTTCCAAACCTCAGCAGATTCTCCATGTAAGGGTCGACCACGCCACAAAAACTGCGGTAGTTGAGGGCCAGCACGCGCAGCTTGGGCATCTCGGGCAGGGTGTCTGGGAGGGTCTCGATGCTGTTGCCCCACAGCAGCACCTCCTCCAGCTCCTGGCAGTAGGCGATCTCCGGGGGCAGGGATGTGATGTTGGTCTGCTGGAGGTTCAGGCGTTTCAGCTCCGTCAGCTGGCCCACCTCGGGCGGCAGGATGTTGATCTTGTTTCGGCTCAGGTCCAGGATCTAAGGGTGGGGGAAGCCAGAGGATACTACAGTGGAACCTCCCTTATAGACCTCCCGTTATAAGACTCCCTCCACATAAGACCTACTTCTCTGAGACATTGCCCTTCTTTGTCAGTTATTAAAATTCACTCCCTCATAAGCTCGCTCCCTTATAAGACCTCATTTTGATTTGTTTTTGAAGGTCTTATAAGGGAGGTTCCACTGTACTATTACGAAAGGAGTAAAAAAAAAAAGGTAGATAGTGACGTCTGGGTTTAAATGATGGAATCTCCCCGTGGGGATACCGGGTGGTCTTTTGTGCAAATAGTTCCCACCTTCTGGAAGTTCTGTGCTTGTAACTTCCTCTGTGGGGCAACAGCATCGAGACCCTCTGGGACTCCCTGCCCGGGATGTCACTCTCCTTGACTCTGTCTTTTCCCTTTACTTTCTGTTATCTACTATCTTTCTGCTTTATTGGCCCATTCTCCTGCCTTTTTTTTCCCCCAAAAAAAAAATCTTCCAAATATTTTCTCATTTGAGCTCCTCCGAAATCGGAATGTGTTGGCTGTACGCAGCAGGGAGACCAGTGAAAAATTAAAACTGGACTTATGTTGACCTTAGCCATTATGGGCTTATGGCCTGGCAACACAGAAGAAGAAATGATGGAATGATAAAAACTGAAGGTTGAGCAGTTATTCTGTTAGCTGGCCTACCTCGGTGATGTTGATCCTGTTCTGGCTGAGGTCCATAAAGGGCTTCGCACACTAGCGTCAAGATCTCGAGATCGCGGCGATTTTTTGCTGCAAGGAGCAGTTTGATGCGCTGCTTGCGTGTGAGAAATTTGCGGCGCGGTAGGATTTTTTATGCGTAGCTGCGCGATTTTGTGTTGCTCGAGAATAGAAGCAGCTCTAATTTTGATGCTCAAGATCGCAGAGATCGTGAAACTGGCCAATCACAACGGACGGAAGGACCATAACTCTGATTGAAGAAAAAAACACCTGTTGTTTCTAGGAGGAGGTTTGACGCTAGAGTAATCTTTCCTTGCTTTCCAAATAAGAAAGTTCATGCGACAAGAGGCGAAGCGACAAGAGTCGTGTGTGAGAACACCACTGCCTCGCTACAATGTGTGCTGTGATGCAGGCGTCAACGCGTCAAGGCGTTGCTCTGAGAAACAATTGACGCCTGATGCTAGTGTGCGAAGGCCTTAACTTAACCCTTTCGACGCCAGCCATTTTTTAGCCAAAAAATACCATTAAACTTAATTGGGTATAGAAAAAAAAAAATTGCAATATATTGGGAATTCCTCTGTGACATGTATCTTTTGTATGACATTAGGTCTATCCTTACCTCCCAAAATTAAGAAAATATGGTCTTCGGATAACAGACCCTAGCCCTAACCCTGATTTGATTTGATGCACAACAATGGGTGTTAACCCTTTCACCGCCAGCTATATTTCAGCCAAGCATTTCCATTAGATTTACACAATCCATCTGCAGTATTAGGGATTCTTCTGTGGCATATATAAAATAAGGTCTGCCCTTACTTCCCAAAACTAAGACAATAGAGTATTTGGACAATAGACCCCAATTTGATGCCTTTTAGTGACATAGGTGGTAAATCACTGTGGTGCTAAAATGCGACATTGGCGGTGAAAGGGTTAAACCATTGTGGTGCATAAATGCGACATTGGCGGTGAAAGGGTTAAAATGATGACAGCATCAGACCTTGTTACTGTACCCATTTTGCGTAGCATTCTACACAATTCAGACCTCTGCTTCACTTCAAAATTGATAGTCACGCTACACATTTTCCGTGAACTGTGCCTGATGGTTTTGGTGAATAGAACACACATTTCACACCAAGATTACACATTTCAGGCTACTCAAGGCTTGCTTGTTGGTAAACAGGAGTGCAGTATTGATAATAATGATGATATTAATGATAATAATGCTTTTAACTGAAGGTTCAGACGTTTTCCTGTTAGATGGCCCACCTCATCTTGTTTTGACTCATGTCTAGGACCTAGATAACAATAATAATCATCTTCATAATAATTTTCTTTTTCTTAATTGCATGGGTGCTACTCTTTTTCTTACGTGGGCGTATGAGAGAGAGAGTGATGGTAGGACCCTCACTGTCTCTCTCTCTTTCTTTATCTAATAATATAGAGAGGATAATTTTTACACTGATTTCAGTATTTTTAATTTTACCAGAAACTGATCTTCAGGTTTTTATTAATTCACCCCCCCCAAAATAATTTGACCACAAGTGATTTGGGGCGTTTTGAACTTAGTCTAGTTGTTCTATCTTGGAAGCTTACAACGGCAATCTAATAATTTTACAAGGCTTATCAGACTCAAAATGTCTCTGTCTATCATTTTAACTGTCTCTGTCTCGTTATATCTCTCTCTTAAGTTGCCCCCCTGAATTGTCCGACGGGGCTCTGCCCCTGTACCCTGCCAGGGTCATGGGTCTCTGGACACTTGCCTTTCATTTTTTTTTCATTTTGGGGAGTTGCACCCATGTAACTGCATGTTACTGTAGTGTGTTTTGTATTGTCTAAATGTCTGGCTGCCTGTAAAAAAAAAGAGGTCAAAATGTAGCTTGGAGGTCATCATGAAAGAAACATGCATGCACCTGCAGTGAGCACGTGTACGTGACTGTTGACGTTCATGCGCAAACCTGAGAGATATTTTGGACAGAAGAGCTAAGAGCACCCAGTTTTTAAGGTTTTGTCTGTGACAAGTGGGCCTTGACTCATTTTGCCCTATGCCCTACGTCTGACAAATATGTATAAAGCAAAGGAGCTTATTCTGCAGCCATTTTCTTTTGAACGACTTACTGAACTCATGGTGGGATTTTGAGACATTTCTGAGTGTTTTTTAGTCACTTTTTTGTGGGGTTTTGTGTGTGCGTAAAATGTGTAGCTCTCTCTCCAGTCCCCCAAACTGGGACTGGAAGTGCGGTCTTTAAGGCACAAAGGTTTAAGTGGAGAGCAGAGTGTTAGAGACAGAGTGATAGGAGGAGCGTACCTTGAGTGTCCTCAGTGGCTCACGTAGGGCAGGTTTAAGCGAGTGTTAGAGACCACCTGGCGGGGGGCACGTAGAGGTGCATTCCTCATTCGCCAGATGGCGGGGGGCACGTAGGCAGGTTGCAGTGGAGAGCAGGTATTAGAGACAGAGTGAGGAGGAGCTCCAGCTCCGCGGGAAGGGCCCAGAGTAATCCTGCAGCAGTTTAGTGAGAGCAGGTTTAGTGGAGAGCAGAGTATTAGAGACAGAGTGATAGGAGGAGCGTACCTTGAGTGTCCTCATGCGCCAGATGGCGGGGGGCACGTAGGGCAGGTTGCATTCAGAGATCTTCAGCTCCTCCAGGTCGGTCAGGCACTCCAGCTCCGCGGGAAGCCCAGAGTAATCCTGCAGCAGTTTAGTGACGTAGAGACACAGAAAGGAAGAGATGAGTAAAACTGGTGCATGTAATCAGCAGACCTGTTTACTCTACTCTTTTCGAGTAGTATTCTACTCAATTTGGACCTCTAATACTCTTCCAAATTGACAATAATGCTCTAACTACTCATTTTCAGTTAACATTGTTTGATGGTTTAATGAATAAAAAAACTACACATTTTGCACCAAGACTACTCATTTCAGCTATCCAGACTACACAAGATTTGTCAATTTTGTGTAGGGGGTAAACGGGTCTGGTAATGATTGCATAGTTGTCAAAAAACCAAAAACATCAAAACCAAGCACGAAGATTAATAACAGTTTTCATCCCAACGAGAACTTTGTCAAGGTTGGCTTATGAAGCAACGGTCAAAGTAACATATGAATGAAATTGGTGAATGAATTCAGTGTTACCAATGAATAATGGTTTTAAAATCATTTTCTGGTGGCACTGACCCCGGGGTGCGTGCAGCGGACGCCGTTGCGGCTGATGTCGAGCCTGATGAGAGACTTCATGCGGCGCACCTCCAGGGGCAGAGAGCGCAGGTTGTTGGACGCCAGGATCAGCACTCCCACATCCTTGGCTGAAAGGTTTAGCACCCATGTCACTAAGTGGCATCAAATCAGGGCCTGTTATCCGAAGACCCTAAGCAAACTAGATGTTTGAAACGTTGAATGAGAGACGTTGAAGGAAAGATATGGAGGGTATAAAGTGTGTTGGACGCAGGATCAGCACTCCCACATCCTTGGCTGAAGCAAACACAAGCTAACTAGATGTTTGAAACATTGACTGAGAGACATTGAAGGAAAGATAGTGTGTTGGAGGCAAATATCAGCACTCCCACATCTTTGGCTGAAGCAAACACAAACAAACTAGATGTTCGAAACATTGAATGAGAGATGTCGAAGGAAAGATATGGAGGGTATAAAGTGTGTTGGAGGCAAATATCAGCGCTGCTACATCCTTGGCTGAGGGAAACACAAGCAAACTTAGATGCTTCAAACGTTGAATGAGAGACGTCGAAAGCATGAAGCTTGTTGGAGGAAAGATACGGAGGGTATAAAGTATGTTGGAGGCAAATATCAGCGCTGCTACATCCTTGGCTAAGGGGGAAAACGAACAAAGAAATATGGGTACAAAGTTTACTGTGGACGAGCTTCAGAGGTTTCACATCCTGGGCTGAAGGGAAAAAATCAAACAAGGTATTAAAACATTGACTAAAAAATATGGAGAGAATAAAGCTTCTTGGGGGCAAGTATCAGCACTGCCACATCCTTGGCTAAGGGGAAAAAACTAAGACAAACAAGATATTAAAACATTTGGAGGCAAACATCAGGGCTCCCACATCCCTGACAGAACGAAACACAAACAAGACATTAAAACCCAAACACGCACGCATGCACGCACGTACACACACGCATGCATGCATGCATGCATGCGTGCGCGCGCACGCGCACACACACACACACACACACACACTTACTACTGAGCAGCGACGCAGGGATGACAGTCATCCCCTGACCCGAATAGTCCAGCACCTTCAACCCCCTCTCCGTCAGCTCAGGCGTCTTGATCACCACATTTTTTTTCTTGGAGGCCGAAGCTGGCGTGGACTCATCCCCCCCTGTGCCTGAAGTGGGTGTCTTCCCTTTACTGGACCCTGAACGCCGGCCCGGGGAAGGAGATTTCTCCGCGGGGGACCTTTTTCTGCCGGGGGAGGATGACGATTTTCGCCTGGGCGAGGGGCTGTTTTTCGGAGAGGCACTCTTTCGTTTTGGTGATGGTGAGCGGCTCTTGCGCGGGGAAGGGGTTTTTCCCGGCATTTTGGAGCCTTTGTTGCCGATATGGAACTGCATGAAACAAACAGAATATAATTAACACAGGAATAAGGAAACAGCTTTTTCTTAGGGAGGCAAAAAACAAGCAAAAAACTTTCATCGCCCTCCCCCCGCCCCCCTCTTCCTTTTGGCCTGTCCTCCCAGTTCTCAGGTATTTTGGCCCTATATTTCACAGAGAGAGTGAGACAGAGAGAGAGAGATAATGTTGATGCTTTATTCAACAGATTGTATCATGTATTGTGTTCTTGGGTGGGGTGAGTGGTGGTGATGGTAATGGTGTGTGTGTGTGTGTGTGTGTGTACATGCGCGCGTGCCTGAGTGTATGTGTATGCCTATTTGCATGTGTGTGAGCGATTATTTGTTTTTGTTGAATTTCTTGCTTATAATTTTTGTTGTTGTTAAGCGCATAGAGCTCCACATTTGGTGGAGGAGTGCGCTATATAAATGATTCACTATTATTATTATTCCGGAACTTTTTCATGGATTGAAACACACACAATCATACACAGCACACACACACACATGCTTGCTCTCTCTCTCTTACTCTCTGTCTCTCTGTCTGTGTCTTACACGGAACACACATACTCACATGTCTTTTATACAGTAATTTGATATATTAAATGTGCATGACATGTGCAATTAAAAACAAAACAAAATCATATTATTTTTCATTTGCACCCATGCACATGACGTACTGTGTACAATAGCTGTGCCGGTAAAGGTAAAGATGTGCCACCCCCCCTACATTTCTCGGTTAATTGTATTTTTCCGTTTTTGCCTTTCTTACCATACATAAAGCTGTATTTTAGGAACCTTTTTAGCTAATAACCTTTTTGGAATACTAACCCTATCCCTAACCCTAGCCCTAACCCTACCCCCCACCCTATAAGACGGAAAAACGCAACGAACCACAACTGTGACAAATCGCGGTGTACTGCAGTACATAGTGGGGGGGTAGGATTAGGTTTAGGGCTAGGGTTAGGGTTAGGGTTAGTATTCCAAAAAGAGAATTAGCTGAAAATGTTCCTAAAATACAGCTTTATGTATGGTAAGAAAGGCAAAAACGGAAAAATACAATTAACCGAGAAATGCAGGGGTGGTGGTATATCTTTACCTTTACCGCTGTGCCTTCTGTTGTTACACCCCCCCCCCCCCCCCCCCCCCCCCCCCGCCTAGCAGCTTGTTTTACGACGCAATGTGGTATTCTTCTTTGTAACTGTTAAAAGGAAAAAAAACTAGCAGAGCATTGAGCCAGCCGGATCAATATATGATTGACTTGACTCACGCTGGATCACAGGATTAGATTCTGGCTCTGACAAAGAAATGCTACTGTTTTTTAAAAATAATGTATTGATTTTTGTTCTTTCGTTAAATGTGTGTGAGCGGGTGTGCTGTGTCTTTCTCTGCTGTTTTAACTTGCATATTTATTGTTTGGGGTTGTCAGTTTGTTGACCAGTTTGTGTGTGTAAAGCAGTTTTTTAGATGGCTTAATAAAAAAAACCCATCCCCAAACCTCAACAAAACAAAAGAATACTTTGTTCATGCTAAAGTTAAATTTTGACTTGACTTGACCTGATTTAACTGCAGTTATTTTGACCGTTTTGGCTGCCTCTTGTATGGGATGCAACGATTGTAAATTGCAAAGAGCATGCCATGTCATGAAAATTATCTTTGCGAAAATCCTCAACCACATGACTTGGTATTGAAAATCCGCCCCCCCCCCCCCCCCTGGGGATACCGGGGGGTCTTTTGTACAAATAGTTCCCCCACCTTCTGGAAGTTCTGTGCTTGTAACTTCCTCTAATTCTGTCATTCTCTTTGACTCTGCCTTTTCCCTTTGCTTACTGTCATCTGCTATCTTTCTATCTCACTGGTCCATTCTCCTGCCTTTTTATCTATAAATTCTTACAAAGATTTCTTCAGCCGAAGTCGGACATGCTGGGCCTAACTATTTCTTAGTTAGGCGCATAACGGCAGCATGACGCATCTACGCTCATATGACAGGAAACTGTCTGAGCGAACGAAGAAGAAGAAGAAGAGGAAATGGCAATTTGTGCTGACACTAATGCCGTAGTCATACTTACTGACACTGACTTGGAACTGTGTCGTCCTGAAGGAGTGCTAGCCTGACTGCTATTTCTGGACTTGGTGCTTTTCTTCATTGTCGCTGATTTGCTTAAACTCTCCATTGGCAACACAACTACACTTTCGTGAATTTCTCCTGATCTCTATGACTTCACCGCCAATGTCTCATTCATGCACCACAATTGTTTAACACCCATGCCACTAAAAGGTATCAAATCAGAGCCTGTTATTCGAAGACCCCATTTTCTTAATTTTGGGATAGGCCTAATGTTATGCATGTCACAGAGGAATTCTCAATATTGCAGGTACTTTTTTTCTCTACTCAGACAAGTTTAATGGGGGGGTTTTGGCTGAAAAATGGCTGGCGGTGAAAGGGTTAAAGTGTAAATTTTACTTCTCTGATCAAACGCTTGTTATCAAAACAAATAACAATTTTGCTAAGTGATCAAAATAATTTCAATTCTGAATATCTAATCAGCGTTCGGTCCACTTCTTTCTGTGATCAACCCTAATCCTTGTTACTCGTCACACTGTCTTCACAGATACTAAATGCTGGTTTCTTTATTCTTAACAATTCCATAAATTCCTGTGCTCTTAGTTTTCTCTGTTTCTAATCTTTCTCATTTGCCAATCTCTTGTCTTTTGAAAATGTTATCTCTTGTCTTTTTTATTTTATTTTTTAAATGGTTTAAATGATTTTTTATTGACAAGCAAAACATATACACCAAATAAAATGAACATGAATGACGGCAGCAACAAGCTTAAAGCTTATAGTGTGCCTACTCAAAATAAGTCACAGATATGGCGGCTGGCAATCACAGACTGAAAAATCACACATTTAAGAAAAAGGAAAAAAAAAGGTTAATTTTGAACATTAGAAGCATAACAAAGAAACTTTTGAAAAGGTTATATCTTCTCTTTTGAAAAGGATTTTGTACATCTCTATTGTCATTTTTGTTCTATTTACTATAATATTTTTGTACTGTGTTATTTTATAATTGCCTTTTCTGTTTCAAGCGCTAAACAGTAATAGGTAAAAATGTTCTCAAAAACACACACACACAGAATATCCAAAGCTAACACACACAACTGGAACCCAGCGCGGCACCAAGTCGGTCACAAAAGGTCTCACAATTAAACAGTTTGTACAAGTTTATCAGTTCGTACAAGAGAAAAAGGGGGCAGGCCCAGTCATAACTACCCCCCTTTTCATTGCTTTGACAGCTCCATTAGAACATGCAAGGTCTGTTGCGAATGCAGGGTCTAAATAGCTACACTGAAAGCACCGAGAGAAATCATATTGATTCTGCTGGCTTTATGACTGGCAGTGTCAAACTGAGTTATAATCATAGCCTGCTTGTCCTTGTACAGACAGGCTTCTCTGTATAACTGCAGGGTGTGAAAGTGAGTGTTTGTGTGTAAGAGACAGCATTTAAAGTAAGGTAGTCTTTTTTAAGAGTTGGAGAAAGTCGGAGAGAGAGGGAGAGAGAGAGAGAGAGAGAGAGAGACCTGATAAAAGTGGCAAGTGTTATAGCAAGTTTGTTTTTCCAAAGTCTCTATTCAAGCGTTATATTGCGGTTGTAATTTATGATTGTGCCTTGCATCTAAATCAATCCAAACATTGTCCTTCCAGATTCTTATCTCCTGGGACGGTATTCACGTTGAGATAGCATGAGACTTAGCATGATGCTAACTTAGAAGCTCTTCCAATGTCCTATAGGATTTAATAGGACTTTTGGAAGAGCTTCTAAGTTAGCATCATGCTAAGTCTCATGCTATCTCGACATGAATACCGTCTCTGGTCTCTTTCTCAGTCTCTGTCTTTCCGTTTTTTTGGTCTCCGTCTCTGTTTTTCTGTTTTCTTCTCTATCTATCAGCTTGAGGTCTATGAAGGGTGGTGGTGAATGCAGGGGTGGGTGGGGGGGGGGGGGTAGTGTGAGAAAATACCTTTTGCGTGGAAAACGCTATTTGTAATGGTTTGGATTCTAGAGGAGTGTGAAAGGGGGGGGGTTAACGTAAATGTAGTTATTGTGATTTCGTTTCGGGTTGTTCCTTATGATAAGTGCGTTGTTTTGTTGTTGTTTTTGCTCAGATTTTTAATTTCTTTGTGAAGCGCTTAGAGCGCTGTAAGGAGAATAAGCGCTATATAAATTGTCATTATTATTATTATCTCCCCATTTTCTCCAGTTCAACAGCCCCCAAAGCCCCCCCCCCCTTGTGGCCCCCTATCAACTTTGGAAGAGACAGCAACAACGAAACAACAACAAAAACGTAACTAAACTTATGTAAGAAATAGATGCTAATATATTCTCACGACCATCATATCCATGTCAAAGAAGACTTGAAGCACAGATTCTATGATTGTAGTGAAATTATTGCATGCATAACTTCAGCTAGACGAAGACTCTTCTTAATTAAGACTTTAGCCACATTCACACAGACATATCTAATGAAATATAAAAAAAAGCACCAACACCTTTCTCCACCCCATCACCCCAACTCCCAACCATGTCACTTTCGTTTTTGCATAGAGGTGGCCCTTCCTGGCTGGGCACTGTGGAGCAAGGAACCGTTGTTACTATTGGTCTTCAAGAAGGCCATCAGTTAGTGTTATTGTGTCAGCTAAGACGTTTATCCCCCTACCTACAGTCACCTGTGTTTACTTTGCCTGCCCGAAGGTGTTTTCCAACTGGGCCCCCGAGTCGCTTAGGTGAACGTTTTTTATATGGCAGACTGGTCACGCTAAAAGGTAGAAATTCTATTCCCTGACTGGTTGCAAAAGGGAAAACAACCGATCCCAGGGATCGGGTCTTTTTCACCAGAAAAGCTCTGCCTCGCGGTGGCTCGCACAACAGGGAACAAGGAAGGGCGAACCATCTCCCATTCCCTGACTGGTTAAAGGGAAAACAACCAACCGATCCCAGGGATCGTGTCTTTTTTGCCAGAAAAGCTCTGCCTCGCGGTGGCTCGCACAACAGGGAACAAAGAAGGGTGAACCGTCTCCCATTCCCTGACTGGTTAAAGGGAAAACAACCGATCCCAGGGATCGGGTCTTTTTCGCCAGAAAAGCTCTGCCTCGCGGTGGCTCGCACAACAGGGAACAAAGAAGGGCGAACCGTCTCCCATTCCCTGACTGGTTAAAGGGAAAACAACCGATCCCAGGGATCGGGTCTTTTTTGCCAGAAAAGCTCTGCCTCGCGGTGGCTCGCACAACAGGGAACAAAGAAGGGCGAACCGTCTCCCATTCCCTGACTGGTTAAAGGGAAAACAACCGATCCCAGGGATCGGGTCTTTCTCGCCAGAAAAGCTCTGCCTCGCGGTGGCTCGCACAACAGGGAACAAAGAAGGGCGAACCGTCTCCCATTCCCTGACTGGTTAAAGGGAAAACAACCGATCCCAGGGATCGTGTCTTTTTTGCCAGAAAAGCTCTGCCTCGCGGTGGCTCGCACAACAGGGAACAAAGAAGGGCGAACCATCTCCCATTCCCTGACTGGTTAAAGGGAAAACAACCGATCCCAGGGATCGTGTCTTTTTTGCCAGAAAAGCTCTGCCTCGCGGTGGCTCACACAACAGGGAACAAAGAAGGGCGAACCGTCTCCCATTCCCTGACTGGTTAAAGGGAAAACAACCGATCCCAGGGATTGGGGTTTTTTGGCCAGAAAAGCTCTGCCTCGCGGTGGCTCGCACAACAGGGAACAAAGAAGGGCGAACCGTCTCCCATTCCCTGACTGGTTAAAGGGAAAACAACCGATCCCAGGGATCGGGTCTTTTTTGCCAGAAAAGCTCTGCCTC
>CM065701.1:38050903-38075903 GCA_017654935.2 Phymorhynchus buccinoides
CCGGCCTGGAACAGGCACACATTAATAACTAGGAAGATAGTGGGACGATCCTGGAGGTACTGCAATACCAGGAAAGTCCCGAAGTGGTTTTTTTTAATAATTAAGATGTCTGATTCGACTTCTGCCATGGAGCTTATGTTTGTGCCTTTGTTTGTCTGTGTGTCTGTTAACAGACTTTTCCTAATGAAATCTTTACCTAACTTTATAAAAAAACTAAAGTTTACTGATATTAAAGCCTCGTCATAGTATGGGTGAAAGCCTTTTTTTACCAGAAGGCAAACACTATATTTCTCACTGCTAAAGAGAAATGTTAATAAGTCACCTAACAATCTAGACTCACTTGACCACTCGTATCAATCAATCACGTAGCCTGACATTGCAGAAGACAAAAAAGAAAGAAAAAGGGAGAGAGAGAGGGAGAGAGAGAGAGGGAGAGACAGAGAGAGGGAGAGACAGGGAGAGGGAGAGACAGAGAGAGGGAGAGACAGGGAGAGGGAGAGTGGGATTATAGACATTATTTGATCACACACTTGGCCTCCGCTGGTCAAATCTGCTTAATGCGAAGAGAAACATCAACACCTTAGCTTCCACCTCCGGTAGCACACTGTTTGCCTCCTGGGTGTCAACCCTAGGGTTGGCAGTGGCGGTTGGCAGTTGGATTACTTAAGCGACCACCCACTAAAGTCACTGTAGTCCAAACAAAAAAACAACAACCCCGGCTATGATTGATTTACCCGGGATTTTGTTTGATTTAATAATAATAATAATTTAATTAATTTTAGAAAAGTAATTCCTGTCCCTTGTGAGGCTCCAGGCGCCATTACAGACATAAAAACCAACAGGTTTAAGAAAGAAGAAAAAGGAGACATACAAGATTAAAACATGAAAAATAACTTTGACATCGTAAGAACAAGAAACATTTCTTTCCCATGTCCAGGCATCAGAATAGTCTGAAAGTCCAATCCTCTGAAAACCGCGGTAAAAGGGCCATCAAGACCCCATATTGAAGAGGGACAACACTGAAATCGATTCCCGACACCATCAAAAAAGCTTAATATAGTGAGAAATCACTTTAAAATGCTGTTTAACAGAAAAGATAACACTGAATAAAAAGGCAAAACTCTCACAAGAGAAGCCATTCCTCTGTCAGAAATTCTTAGTCCTCTGAAATTTGCAGATCCTCTGATGTTTGCGCGTCAAAGTTTGCTGTGTCGGCCAGGAAAGAAACGGAAATTTAAAACTGTTTTTCTTGTTTTTCAACCACATATTTTTTTTTTTTTACACCACAGCAGAGGTGTGTGTTAAAAAAACCTGCCCCCACCCTCCTTCCAAAAAATAAAGTAAATGAAAAGAGGGAGAAATGTAATCTCATGCCATAGTTTTAGCTTATTCTCCCAGGAGAGGCCTTCATTGCATCTTTTTCATTTAAATTATGGTCAGACCTCCCAACCAAACATTTGGAAACCCCACCCCCCTACCTTCCTTGACTTACTGATCCTTTCTTGCATGGGTTTTTCCTTTGAATTCACTACCGATGTTGTCTTTGTTATACAGTGGAACCTCGGCCTCCCTTATAAGACCTCCCACATAAGACTCCCTCCCACATAAGACCTACTTCTCTGAGACATTGCCCTTCTTTGTAAGTATGAAAAAAATTACCTCCCTAATAAGACCCCTCCCTTATAAGACCCCTCCCTTATAAGACCCCTCCCTTATAAGACCTCATTTTGGATTTTTGAAGGTCTTATAAGGGAGGTTCCACTGTACCACATCTGTGGGACTACAGTAAAATGAGACCTCCTTTCAATTTCTCTGCAATTAAATCTGGACTAGATCAGTTGGCCTATCCCCTTCATTCATTGCTTATTTGTTTGTTGGTTGTTTTTTGCAGTGTAAACTTTTGCTCAGAGTCTCTCTGTATGTGAGTGCATGCGTGTGTTTGTGTGTATGTGCGTGTGTTTGTGTGTATGTGTGTGTATGCGCATACTAATTTTCTTGATTGTGTGAAAAACACAAAGTAATTCTTTTTTTTACAATGTACTCTGCAACTTATACATGCTACAAAGTTTTTGAAAGTACGGCTTACCTCGTGGCAAAGATCAACGTGGGATATCCAGCGCCATCCTCAGAGAAAACTCACACAAGAATCACTCCATTTCTCGACGTAACACAGTTCCCAGCAAAGCAACCTTCCAAACTTACTCCAACATTTGCATGAATATTACAACCACTTTGCTTCAAACACTAGTCACTGTACCAGCTACCTGAACAGACTGGGGAAAAGAAAGAAAAAGAAAACAAATGTCACCACATCTGTGCAGGGTGACCGGCGGTCAAATCCTGACCAGGTGTGTGTATGCGCGAGTCCTCCGGCTCGGACCTAACATGACCGAGGCTTTGCTTTGCTTTGCTTTTTTTCTCGTGCGCTTTGTCAGCAGGGGGTAGGGCTCAAAACGCTAAGCCTGGAAGTTCCACATAGGCAACTGGGAGCGTGAAGTGATTGCTTTGGTTTTGGTCGGTGGGCTGTTGTGTGGTGGTGTGCAGCTTAATCAATCAGTGTATAGAACTCCGTGGTTATGGCTCACTTCACCCCTTCTTTCTGGCCACCCTATACCTCTAGGGTTCACCCCCCACCCCACCCCACCCCTTCGCTCCATTCTTTCATTGTACCACCAGCAAAGCACACTGTGGGGGTCTTTAAAAAAAAATGTTTATAGTTTGTCTCCCGGTTTGCTGGCTGGGTACAGTTTTTTCTCTTTTGTTTCGTTTGAACTTGCCAATTTTGGTCTTGTTTGGTCTTTAGTTGTTAGTTTTAGTCTTAAAATGTTTGTGTCTAGACCTCGATCTCTCTCTCCCCCCCCCCCCTCTCTCTCTCTCCCCCACCCCCCCCTCTCTCTCTTCCACCCACTCTCTCTCTCTCTCCAACAATATGCATATTCACATCAACCTGCATGCAAACTCATGCATAATTTTATGCTTAGTTATACACACAGATAATTATGTGTGCACATAAACAGTCACACATGCAAATTGTATTTCTGGTTTTGTATGCATGTGTGTTTGTGTGTGCGTGCGAGCGCACCAATACTATCGATAGATTTGGCAAAAAAGTAGTTCATCACTTGATATTGGGTAAACAAACTTAATAAGATTTTTTAAAATTTCGTTTGTCAGTTTGCTCATTCGTTTGTGAATCGTCCATGCTCTTTGCAGCCACCAAACCCCAGAAAGAAAAATAATCTATTGTTGATTTTGCCACCCTAACCTATATTATATATTATGTACCCTCAAGACCTGAAGACCCTGTACTGTCAGTGTTGTTCAAACAAAGACAAGACAAACCCCAAACCATGAGAATGTTGATCAAATAAAACCACATCTGCTCCTAAAACTCTTATCAGTGGGGAGAAAAATGGGTGGTGGTGAAAGTGGGGGAAAGGTGTGTGGAGGTGTACATCATGCTGGTTGGGGTGGGAGTGGGGAGATTTACGCATTGTAGGGCTGTCCCTGTAAACTTTGGGCAAAAGGCCAGTGCATATCAATGGGAATTTCTTTCCAGCTAGGCTTAAGCCCATAGGACTAAGTCTGGATCAAGAGGGGTGGGATTTATCTCAAGTCAAGTGGGGCAGGATAGGGGTGCGGTGAGGTGTGGAGGGAGAGAGAGAGAGAGAGAGAGAGAGAGAGCGTAATTTATAAAAATGTATTCCCAATTTCGTGAGGATGACATCTGTTAGCTCAGAATTTACCGGTAACTCAAACTCAGCATTAATGGCCAAAGCATTTTTCTTTCAATCTTAGTGGATTTTGAGTTCCTCCAAGGACATTGTTTATATGGCCATTTTTTTTAGAAAGCATTCATTGAAAAACTTAGGTAATCTGAACATTTAATGAAACAATAATGCAATCATATCATTGTAGTTTGTTTTTCTTAGGTCCCATGTTTGTTAAAATCAGATTAAGTGGGGGTAGAGTTATACGCCTTGCTATCTTGATTTTACGCAGTGTTGTTTTGTATTCCTTTTTATAGCCACCAGTCTTATGCTTGGTACCCTCAATGGCATTAACCATAATCACATTTCAGTGGTGCATTTCAACAAGATTAATCTACTGTCACGAAATAGGCAAACAGTGCACTCAAAAAGCTGTTCAGCTTGAATAAAGACCTGTGGAAGTTTTTAAAGACCCCCCACATCACGTGTCACATTCCCTCTTATGCTAGGAAGATTTCTTAAGATTTCTTACCAGCTATAAGAGGGAAAACACGTGAAAACCGTGATTTTGACACGTGACGTGGTGGGTCTTTAATGTTTTGAGCTGAATATCGGCAGCGAGATTTGAATGACTTGGTGAACCAAACAGGAATAAGAGAGGGTGGGTTTTATTGAATGGTGTGGAGAATAGATGGATAGGGAAGGGAGGGGGTGTGTAGGGTTCTGTTTGCCGGCAGAGGTATGATTCAGCCATGTGCGTAATGATTTGGTGGGATTGGGATGTGGGCAGGGACTGAAGGCATTGCTGTTTAACAATTAGTATGATTTTTCTATCGAAGTGGAACAGCGTTATGACATAATTTTGGTGCTTCTGAAAGTCCTCGCCATTGATTTGGCTTTAATGGATAACTAGAAAGCGCTGTTACGGTGCAACCTCTGCAAAGGAGAAAACTCAGAATGGTAACACAAGCTCCTGTGAGACGGACAGACTGACAGACAGACATAACTTGGAACCCTGACAATGACATGTTTTAATGACTTGGGCCAGCAGTCTCTGTCTGTTTGCCGGCATGACAAAGAGTACTATGTAGTGGCCATTTGGAAACCACTCACAGTCTCTCAACCTTCAACTACCTACAACCCAATCAAACATTTTCACAAAGTCGAGATTGATTTGGCTTTAGAGAACTAGAAAGAGAGAGAGAGCAGAGAGGAGAGAGAGAGAGAGACACAAGCTCCTGAGAGAGAGAGAAAGAGAGACAGAACTTGAAAGAATGAGAGAGCAGTCTGAGAGAGTACTATGTAGCGAACATTTGAAACTTTTTTATTGAGGGAAAAGACTAAGCACTATGTAGGAGAGAGAGAGAGAGAGAGAGAGAGAGAGAGAGAGAGAGAGAGAGAGAGAGAGAGAGAGAGAGAGAGAGAGAGAGAGAGAGGAGAGACTCTACTCTTTTCGACCTGTTTACTCTACTCTTTTCAAGTAGTATTCTACTCAATTTGGACCTCTACTACTCTTCAAAATTGAAAATAATGCTATTTAATTCTTGATTGCTACTCATTTTCAGTGAACATTGTTTGATGGTTTAATGAATAAAGCTACACATTTTGCACCAAAACTACTCATTTCAGCCATCCAGACTACTCAAGACTTGTGTAGGGGGTAAACAGGTCTGAGAGAGAGAGAGAGAGACTTCAGAAACTTTATTTTACAAAGATAAGAAGTTGGGCTGGGCAGAGAGAGAGAGAGAGAGAGAGAGAGAGAGAGAGAGAGAGAGAGAGAGACTTTTTATTTTACAAAGATAAGAAGTTGGGCTGGGCCGAGAGAGAGAGAGAGAGAGAGAGAGAGAGAGAGAGAGAGAGATAAGAAGAGAGAGAGAGAGAGAGAGAGAGAGAGAGAGAGAGAGAGAGAGAGAGAGAGAGACTTCAGACTTCAGAAA
The DNA here is from genome assembly GCA_017654935.2 of Phymorhynchus buccinoides. Taxonomy (NCBI): domain Eukaryota; kingdom Metazoa; phylum Mollusca; class Gastropoda; order Neogastropoda; family Raphitomidae; genus Phymorhynchus; species Phymorhynchus buccinoides. Next base: position 38,056,551 of record CM065701.1, read on the forward strand.
CTTTATTTTACAAAGATAAGAAGTTGGGCTGGGCAGAGAGAGAGAGAGAGAGAGAGAGAGAGAGAGAGAGAGAGAGAGAGAGAGAGAGAGAGAGAGAGAGAGTATACACACAAATACAGAGGCATTTTCAGAGAAGGGTTAATGACCACAATACAGTACAGTAGCACCCTCGGTGAGTACCCAATCTAAGAGAGTAGAGGGATAAAAAGAAAGAAAGAAAGGACGGCGAAACAAACGCGTCATTTATTCTGCCCACCCAGTCAGGCTTGGCTACCCACAGTAAATCCAGTGCCTACCGTAAAGTCTACAGTACAGGGTTTGCCCCTGTACACGACAAAGGCAAGTGGGCCTGTGTTGCCAGCGTCAACAGCGGTGGTTGCTACGGGGGGATTACTTACCCCGCCTTTGTGGAGACCTGACTTGATTGCGTTGGAGATTTGAAAGCTGATACCGATCCCTGTCCCTTTTTTTCTTTATTGTGCTTTTTGTCATGGCTTTCCTTTCTTTAAAATTTGTTTTAACCCTTTCAACGCCATCCATTTTTCAGCTAAAACTAACCATTAAGCTTACTTGGGTAGAGAAAAGATTCTGTCTGCAATACTGAGGATTCCTATGTAACATGCCTGAAACAGGGCCCGTCCTTACCTCCCAAAATTAAGAACATAAGGTCACTGGATACAAGACACTCATATGGTGCCTTTCAGTGACATGGGTGTTAAATTATTGTGGTGCCAAGAGGCGACAGTGGCGATGAAAGGGTTAAATTAATGCCGGGTCCATAAAGAAGGTTCTATTTTTGTTTTTGAATGGTGGTTTGATTCTTCGTCTGTCAGTCTGAGAACACATTTAATCAAACAGCAGTCCAGACTTACTTTTTTCTTCTATGCGTGCATGCTTTTCTTTTCTGATACCGTTTTACTCTTTTTGGAGAAAAAGATGAACTCTTTAACTTTTGCATTGAAGCTGTTAACTTGAACTTTTAAGAAATGAAAAATGGGGTCGTTAGAATTTCAAAGTTATTGTAGCTCTTCCCCCACCTCACGCATACATACCACACGCATGCACACACACACACACACACATGCACACTCATGCACACACAGTTTTTTGTTGTTGTTTTTTTTGTTTTTTAATATGTCGTTCTTATGCATGTTATTTTACCTGTTTGTTTTTTGTTTTTTGGTGCATGCTGTCTAAAATCACGATCTATGTGAAAAGACATTAAATCTCTCTCTCATTCATCTGTACTACACACACATCACATGTGATGTGTTCCTGGTGTGTGTGTGTCTCTGTGCACTCTCACTCTCATCTGATGTGTCTCTCTCTCTCTCTCTCTCTGTCTCTGTACTGACATCACATGTGATGTGTTCCTCTGTGTGTGTACTGTGTGTGTGTGTGTGTGTGTGTGTGTGTGTGTGTGCAGGGGTGCATGTGGGCATGCCTGAAGCCTGAACTTAGGCAGTTTGATGCAGGTTCAGGCAAGTAGACTGCCCAGGAAAAAATGAAATACATACCCTTCAGGAAGATAATATATATATATGTCCTCTTCAGAGCTTCATATTGTTTTTAAACTTTGTGGGTAATATAGCCCCTAATTAATTTACAGAAAATGATGGGTCAATTTCCAAAATAATGGGCCAATAACATGTCGCTGTAGTATAAAACTTAAATTTAATTGCATACTTCATGGGCTGCACAAAATCAAATGAGGAGTCAATGACCCAGGCCTGCTAGCAATCTGAAGCTCTGCTTCTTGAAGTCAACAGTAGATTTTAGAGCTGGTAATTAAACCTCAGGCAAAGATTTGGGTTGTCGTCAGCACCTACACGCGTGCGCGCGCGCGTGTGTGTGTGTGTGTGTGTGTGTGCATGCGTGTGCGTGCGTGTGCGTTAGGTTTTGTTTATGTTTTGTTAAAACTTCTTCATGTATCACTATGCATTGTTTTAGCTTTATTCTTACACACTATGTTTGTGTATGTGTTCAGGTGTCGCTGCAGCTGCTGATCATCCTAACGGGCAACTACAACTTCTTCAACCTGCTGACCATCGCCTTGTGCATCCCTCTCCTCGATGATGCCGTCTTCTTCGGATCTCAGCGCAAAACAGGTACTTGTGATGATTTAAACTTTTTATTGTCAGAAAGTGTGGGTGTGCGCAGTTACATGACTGCAGCATGGTTGATGGTGAGATTAATGTAGGCGTTGCCTCTTATGGACAAAACTGTAGCATCAACAACCTTAGCATATATGGTGTTTGCCGGCAGTGTGTGGATGCCTCGTGCCTCCATTCGGGGAGCTGGATGACCCCCACCCTCCATGAGTCTCTCCCCGTGGGAATACAGGTGTGTGTGTGTGTTTCAATATATATAGTTCTCCCACCTTCTGGAAGTTCTGTGCCAGCAACTTCCTCTCATCTGTCACTCTCTTTGACTCTGCCTTTTCCCTTTGCTTTCTGCCATCTACTTTCTTTCTGCCTTAATAGCCCATTCCCTTGCCTTTTTTTTTCCAAAATAAAAATCTTCTAAATGATTTTTTGCTTTGGGCTGCTCTGACATCCGATTGCATCGACTGAATACTGCGGGAAGACCAGTAAAAACTGAAAAACGGACATATACGTACCTCACCCGTTATGGCCATATGGCCCGGGAACCCAGAAGAAGAAGAAAAAGAATTGAGAAGGCATTGAACTGATGACTGGGTGTTGTGGCAGGGGGCAGGAAGGGCGTGGCATGGGGACTGCAGGCAGACAAATTTCTATGTTAACTTTCGTGTTTTAGAAATTTGTCTGCCTGCTTTTTCATAACTGTTCTTTCTTCTTCTTCTGTGTTCCCAGGCCATATGGCCATAATGGGTAAGGTACATATGTGTCTGGTTTTCAGTTTTCACTGGTCTCCCCGCTGCGTACAGCCGACACATTCCAATTTCGGAGGAGCTCAAAGGAGAAAAATTATTTGGAAGATTTTTTTTTTAAAGGCAGGAGAATGGGCCAATAAGTCAGAAAGATAGTAGATGACAGAAAGCAAAGGGAAAAGGCAGAGTCAAAGAGAGTGGCAGATTAGAGGAAGTTGCAAGCACAGAACTTCCAGAAGGTGGGGAACTATTTGCACGAAAGACCACCCGGTATCCCCACGGGGAGATTCCATCATTTAAACCCAGACGTCACTATCTACCTTTTTGTTTTTTTACTCCTTTCATAATAGTATCCTCTGGCTTCCCCCACCCTTAAATCCTGGACCTGAGCCGAAACAAGATCAACATCCTGCCGCCCGAGATGGGCCAGCTGACGGAGCTGAAGCGCCTGAACCTCCAGTAGACCAACATCCCTGCCCCCTTTTTTTCTCCTCTTTTCTTTTTTTCTTCTCAGTTTGTTGTAATTGTGTTGTCTTCTCCTTGTAATCTTATCTAATCACATATAAACATAATTTGCAGTTCATGAGATGAAAGAGTTTGGTCATGATGTGAGTCCTGGAATTTTTGAATGACTTTGAACATGTCTCAGTTTGACTGGATTAAAGCATGGCATCAAATAAAACAATTACAAAAAAAAAAAAAAAAAGAACTTAAAGAAGGTGGGGGAAACTATTTTTTACTAATGATCCCCCGGTATCCCCATGGGGAGAGACTCGTGGAGGGGTCGGGGTCTTCCAGCTCCCCGTATGGAGGCACGAGGCATCCACCCATTGTTCCAAGCATAACTGTAAAAAATTTGTTATTGATAGAGAAAGTGTGTGTGTGTGTGAACATTGAACTTTGGTTTATTGCCATGAAACCTAAACAAAGGCTTATATGGCTTATGTGTGTGTGTGTGTGTGTGTGTGTGTGAGCATGCGTGTGTGTGAAGATATTCAATATGTTGGGGTCTCCATGCGCATGGGCGATTTTCACTATTTCACCATGGCGTCACAGTGATGGGCATGTTACATCGACTGGCTTGTCTCTGTGTTGCTGTGGTGGGGGGTGTACACGCGCACAGACACCTTAAGATGTCTGTATTTATGTATTGTATTTTGTATTTATTGTATTGAATTGTTCTTCGACTGCAAGACAAATGGCGTGGGGACAATAAATGTGATTGATTGATTGTCACATTTGGTCCTTCGTGCAATGAACTGATGACTGGGTGTTGTTTCTGTGGTTCGTGCATGAACTGCTGACTGGGTGTTGTTTCAGGTGACAGGAAGGGTGTGGTTGGTGTGGTCCATCGTGCAATGAACTGATGACTGTGTGTTGTTTCAGGCGACAGGAAGGGCGTGGCATGTCGTCGTTGGTGTGGTTGGTGTGGTCCATTGTGCAATGAACTGATGACTGGATGTTGTTTCAGGCGACAGGAAGGGTGTGGTTGGTGTCGGTGTGGTTGGTGTGGTCCATCGTGCAATGAACTGATGACTAGGTTGTTTCAGGCGACAGGAAGGGCGTGGCATGGTGTCGTTGGTGGTTGGTGTGGTCCATCTGCAAGAACTGATGACTGGGTGTTGTTTCATGGCATGGTGTGGTTGGTGTGGTCCATCGTGCAATGAACTGATTGGGTGTTGTTTCAGGCAGCAGGAAGGGCGTGGCATGGTGTGGTTGGTGGTTGGTGTGGTCCATCAATGAACTGATGACTGGGTGTTGTTTCAGGCAGCAGGAAGGGCGTGGCATGGTGTGGTTGGTGGTTGGTGTGGTCCATCGTGCAATGAACTGATGACTGGGTGTTGTTTCAGGCGACAGGAAGGGTGTGGTTGGTGTGGTCCATCGTGCAATTAACTGATGACTGGGTGTTGTTTCAGGCGACAGGAATGGCGTGGCATGGTGTGGTTGGTGTGGTCCATCGTGCAATGAACTGATGACTGGGTGTTGTTTCGGGCAACAGGAAGGGCGTGGCTGGTGTGGTTGGTGTGGTCCATCGTGCAATGAACTGATGACTGGGTGTTGTTTCAGGCAGCAGGAAGGGCGTGGCGTGGGGCTTGCTGTCGTTGGTGTGGTCCATCGTGGTGCCAGGGGTGGTTCTGGGGCTGGGCGCCTACTACACCATCAAGCTCTTCAGCCTGAGTCTGACCAGCGACTACACAGTCACCTCCAAGATCGGTCAGTCCCTGCCCCTGTCACTTCTCTCTTCTCTAAGTTTTCTTTGAAACTATTTTCCTTCTTCGAACTACAGCCATGCACTGAAGTGAAAATTTGGCTATGCGTGAGACTTTTCTTTGAAATATGCTTTTTTTCTTTGAAACTAGAGTTAAAACATTGGCTGCATTTAAAAAAAGAAGGGTGGGGGTGGGGATAGGGGTGGGGCTATCATAGTAAAAAATAGTTCCCCCACCATCTGGAAGTTCTGTACTAGCAGCTGCCTTAATTTTCGTTGACTTTGCCTGTTCCTTTTTCTTACTATCATCGACTATTTTTCTGCCTTGTTGTCCCATTCTCTTGCCTTAGAAAAATATCTGCCAAATAATGTTTTGCTTTGTCGTTTGAGCTCCTTCGAAATCAGAATAATGCAACAGGGAGACCAGTGAAGACCTCACCCATAATGGCCATATGGCCTGGGAACACAGAAGATGAAGTTGAAAAAACACTTCTCCTTGTGGGAGGGGATGTCTGGGTGGGTGCCCCTACACTCCCATCAGTGCCTTCAGGTGTTTCTTTTTCACTGTGGTCTGAAAAATAATGAAGAAATGGGAAATCAAATCGATGCGTTGAGGTGAAGTGTATGCGTGCAGCCTTCACGGAAAAGCAGAAAGTTTTGTTATGTAGAACGAAAACATTATACAGAAATTGGCGATGAAATTGGTGAGTTGAAATGAAGTGCATGTGTGTGTGTGTGTGCGCGGGAGTGTGTTTGTGTGTGTGAGTGAGTGAGCACCGTGGTTCTTTCCTGCTGTTTGTTTATATTTGCTAATAGTTTTTTTGCAAAAGCCTATATGTCATACTATTGAATTGGCCTACATATGCCGATTTCCTCTCCTGTGCAGATGCATTTTTTTTTTTTAATGCTCTTGTCTTCAGGAGACAAATCGTGCGAAAATATTGTTCATCCTGCTATTCCTGAATAAATAATAATAATAATAATGTAATGGGAATTTATGTAGCGCTCTTTCTCACATGAGCTCAGTGCGCTTTACATCGAGAACAAGACAATTAAAGGCAAACAAATAATAATTCAGTAGAAAGTAAAATGCACACGATTCTTGCAAGCAACGCTCTCTTTCTTCCTCACACACACACATGCACGCACACGCACTCATGCCCCCCCCCCCCCCCCCCCACCCCCACTTCTAAGAAAAAACATAGACTACATTCACCTCCTTAATCAAGCTTAGATACAATACTACATCGACATACCAGTTACATGAAGAATTATAATAGACAGGTTTTGCAGAAAAACATAGTCTTCTACCTATGTATGTTGAAATGTGTGTGTATGTGTGCGTGTGTGTGTGCGTGCGTGTGTGCGTGTGTGTGTGCAGCCTTCACGGAGAAGCAGTATCTGGACTGGCTGGAAATGATCATGCCCTGGACCATTAAACTAGGGGCCGCCTCTCTGGCACTGGAACTGCTGCAAGCTGTGGTCAGGTGTGTTTGTGTGTGTGTGTGTGTGTGTGAAAGAGGATGTATATATGTGACCCAACACCACGAAAGGGACATTAAATGTTGTTCTGAAAAAAATATGCATATGCATTTGAAAACTTCAGACAACTTTCTTTCTAATGATATAAGAACCATTCTTGTATCTTTTTTCGTTCTAGAGTTATGAGCATTTAAAGTTATTAGGGTGAGCATCAGCTATTTTGAGAAAATGCTGTCTAAAGTCTAGCCCAGCTGAAAAAATGCACTGACCTACTCATTTTAAAACACTTAAAAGACTATTTAGAGGCCGTATTAAAGATTGTCCTTTATAAATATGAAAGATGAGATGTTAGAGAACAGGAAAATACCAATAATTCAAAATGGACAAAAAATGAGATTTTTGACTTTGCAAGTCTGTTGTGAGAAACTAGCCCAGCGACTTAATGTCCCTTTCGTGGTGCTGGGTCACATATATCAAGAACTACTTGTCATGGAGTTTAAAGTTTCTTTTCAAACTTAAGTAGACTCATTTGGCCATAACTTCTCGAGCAAGGCAACTCTCAAATAAGTAACTGCAGTAACCCTTATAAGACACCCCCCTGCCCCCCTTATAAGACTCCCTCCCACATAAGACCTACTTCTCTGAGCCATTGCCCTTCTTTGTAAGTATTAAAATTACCTCCCTTGTGCAACTCTCTCCCACCTAAGACCTTATTTTGGATGATTTTTCAAGGTCTTAAAAGGGAGGTTTCATTGTACTTTTCATCAACCCTCAAAACGTTTATGCGCCATTTCCTCTGCACGGAAAGAAGAATGGCGCTCCGTCACAATATTGGCCATTTATTTTTCTTCGACTGGACCTCTTTCATTGAGTAATGTTTATTAAAGACCCACTGTCCCAGCAAGATTAAGTCCCTTGTTTTTTTCTGGGTTGGTGCGACCCATATACAAATGCCCCAAACTTCAAATTGAGGCTGCTCTTTAAAGTCTCTGTCTCGTTTTCAATTTGGCGGCATTTGATCCTGATCAAAAGAGGATTTCTTACCAGAGAGAGAGAAGCCCGTGAAACCTGTGATTTTCTGTCATGGATCTGGTGTGTCTTTAAAAGTCATATTGCCATTCATTTTTTCCTTTACTGAACATTTTTGCTGTTTTAAATTTTTTTTATTTTATATCGCTATTAATTTTATCCTTCAGGATATTTGTTGTCGTTGTACTTTATATTTGTTCTGTGGCAGGAGTTTCACGTGGTACAGCGGCATCTTCAGGAAGAACCTGGCTGTTGTTCAGACTGTGCTGTTTGGGGCTGTTGCTGCCGCTATGTTTGGCATTAGTCTGGTCAGTGTGTGTGTCAAAGTCAAAGTCAGGGTGAACATTTTATTTCCAGATGAACATCGAATAAGCATTACATTATGCTTTTTCACATCAAGCCATCCATAGCAAAACAGAAATCAAATAATAAACAAGCAGAACGTGAAAATTCACAAACTACACACTCAGACCTGTACATACACACACACGCACTCACGCATGCACACACACACACACACACATACACACAATGTGACTGTTACCTCCCCCTGTTTAATAACTTGAAGTGGCTATCTATGGTTGGAGGGACTGTAAGCCCCCCACAATTTGAGGTGACTGTTACCTCCCCCTGTTTTATAGCTTGAAGTGGCTCTCTATGGTTGGAGGGAGTGTTAAGCCCCACATGATTTGAGGTGACTCTGTTACCTCCCCCTGTTATGCAACCTGAGGTAGCTCTCTATGGTTGGAGGGACTGTAAGCCCCACACAATTCAGGTGACTCTGTTACCTCCCCCTGTTTTATATCTTGAAGTGTCTCTCTATGGTTGGAGGGTCTGTTAAGCCCCACACGATTTGAAAGTGACTCTGTTACCTCCCCCTGTTTTATATCTTGAAGTGCTCTCTATGGTTGGAGGGACTGTAAGCCCCACACGATTTGATGCAAAGTGACTCTATTACCTCCCCCTGTTTTATAACCTGAGGTGGCTCTCTATGGTTGGAGGGACTGTAAGCCCCACACACGATTCAAAGTGACTCTGTTACCTCCCCCTGTTTTATAACCTGAGGTGGCTCTCTATGGTTGGAGGGACTGTAAGCCCCCACACAATTTATTGTGACTCTGTTACCTCCCCCTGTTTTATAACTTGAAGTCGCTCTCTATGGTTGGAGGGTTTGTAAGCCCCCCCACGATTTGATGCAAAGTGACTCTGTTACCTCCCCCTGTTTTGTAGCTTGAAGTGGCTCTCTATGGTTGGAGGGACTGTAAGCCCCCCCACAATTTGAGGTGACTCTGTTACCTCCCCCTGTTTTATAGCTTGAAGTGGCTCTCTATGGTTGGAGGGACTGTTAAGCCCCACACGTTTCAATGTGACTCTGTTGCCTCCCCCTGTTTTACTCTCTATGTTTGGAGGGTCTTTTAAGCCCCACATGAATTTAAAGTGACTGTTGCCTCCCCCTGTTATACAACCTGAGGATGCTCTCTATGGTTGGAGGGTCTTTTAAGCCCCACATGATTTAAAGTGACTGTTGCCTCCCCCTGATGTAGAACCTGAGGATGCTCTCTATGGTTGGAGGGAATGTTAAGCCCCACACGATTTGATGCAAAGTGACTCTATTATCTCCCCGTTTTACAACCTGAGGTAGCTCTCTATGGTTGGAGGGACTGTAAGCCCCCCACACGATTCAAAGTGACTCTTTTACCTCCCCCTGTTTTATAACCTGAGGTGGCTCTCTATGGTTGGAGGGACTGAAAAGACCCCACACGATTTATTTTGACTGTTACCTCCCCCTGTTATGCAACCTGAGGATGCTCTCTATGGTTAGAGGGAGTGTAAGCCCCCCACAGTTTGAGGTGACTGTTACCTCCCCCTGTTTTACAACCTGAGGTAGCTCTCTCATGCCTTAAGCCCCCCCCCCCCCCCCCCCCCCCCCCCCATTTTGGTGCACAGTGAAAGCCCCCCTGGCTGTGTGCTAGGTGCCGCACACAGCGGTACACAGTGACTCTATTATCCCCCCTGGCTGTGTGCTAGGTGCCACACACAGCGGTACACAGTGACTCTATTATCCCCCCTGGCTGTGTGCTAGGTGCCACACACAGCGGTGCACAGTGACTCTATTATCCCCCCTGGCTGTGTGCTAGGTGCCGCACACGGCGGTACACAGTGACTCTATTATCCCCCCTGGCTGTGTGCTAGGTGCCGCACACGGCGGTACACAGTGACTCTATTATCCCCCCTGGCTGTGTGCTAGGTGCCGCACACAGCGGTACACAGTGACTCTATTATCCCCCCTGGCTGTGTGCTAGGTGCCGCACACGGCGGTACACAGTGACTCTATTATCCCCCCTGGCTGTGTGCTAGGTGCCGCACACAGCGGTACACAGTGACTCTATTATCCCCCCTGGCTGTGTGCTAGGTGCCGCACACAGCGGTACACAGTGACTCTATTATCCCCCCTGGCTGTGTGCTAGGTGCCGCACACAGCGGTACACAGTGACTCTATTATCCCCCCTGGCTGTGTGCTAGGTGCCGCACACAGCGGTACACAGTGACTCTATTATCCCCCCTGGCTGTGTGCTAGGTGCCGCACACAGCGGTACACAGTGACTCTATTATCCCCCCTGGCTGTGTGCTAGGTGCCACACACAGCGGTACACAGTGACTCTATTATCCCCCCTGGCTGTGTGCTAGGTGCCACACACAGCGGTACACAGTGACTCTATTATCCCCCCTGGCTGTGTGCTAGGTGCTGCACACAGCAGTACACAGTGACTCTATTATCCCCCCTGGCTGTGTGCTAGGTGCCGCACACAGCGGTACACAGTGACTCTATTATCCCCCCTGGCTGTGTGCTAGGTGCCGCACACAGCGGTACACAGTGACTCTATTATCCCCCCTGGCTGTGTGCTAGGTGCCGCACACAGCAGTACACAGTGACTCTATTATCCCCCCTGGCTGTGTGTTAGGTGCCGCACACGGCGATACACAAGCCGCTGCAGAAACATCTGGACACCGAGATCCTGAAGCTCCACGGGAACACACGCCCCCTCCACCTCGTCAGCTCCTATGGCCTGTTCCGCAGGTAGCCTGGAGCTCCCTTAGCGCTCCCCGTGTAGCTCCCTCTGCGCTCCTTCAGTGTTCTGTACAGCCATTGCCTGCACTTTGCTGACTGTTGTCCCACTCTTTAATGACAATGCGTAGACTTTTTTTGTTTCTTTGTGTTGGAAGTACTCTTGATTCGCAGCACAGGCGTGGTTCGGATCGTCGTAATCATTTTTGTTGTCTGCTTGCCTTTCTCTCTCTTTTGCTCTTTTCATTTTGTTTGAGTTTAGTTTTTTGTGGAGCTTCAGACTGACCATGGAAAAGACTAACTCAGAACTGTAACAAGAGCTATGCTCTTCTTCTTCTTCTTCTTCTGTGGTGGTGACCAACTTCTTTATACAGAAGTAATTGTACACACTTTAGGACAGCTGTGGACAACAGCATCCAGACACAGGCTGTTCGACTTACATGTTTGACTTTAATGAAAATGTGCAGTAGCTCTAAATAACAAGCATAAACTGGATATTGATAAATATTTATTTTTTAAAAACCCACCAAAAGCCTCAAGCCCAAGGAAGGAGCAAGGGACTTTCCTCCCTAGTAGATCTGGTCCATTTTATTTTTGTCTCATGCTAATCAAGATCAAGATCAAGATTCTTTAATTGTCGGATAAATTGTTTTCCTCCGAAATTGACATACATGTATTCAGCACTCTTCAGTTCACAGACAGGCAAGTTGAATTCAGATGTTAGAATCAATTTCTGGTCTAGTGAATTTGACATCAATAATAATAAGAATTTATTTCATATAGCGCTAAAATCACAGTAGTATGCTCGATGCGCTTTACAAAGGCAACATTAAAATCAACATTAAAAACATGCATTAAAATCAACAGGATAGTGCTTATGTTTTAAAGTGAAGAGCATCGACGACAATGTTAACAACTAAATTTCATCTAACCCTTTCAGATCCTTCCAGCTCTACCTACAGATTACCTACCTCAAATAAGCATTGTCTCTTTTGGTTCATTTTGCAACTGTTCATTTCAGTTTTTATCCTGTTTGCAGTTGGTCGGTCACAGCATGTGTGTTTTGCATAGGTGTCAACCTATGCGGTTTTCCCGTATTGCTGTACGGGAAAACCATGATTTTGGGTCTGTACGGCCGTATAACAGTTTCAATGCGGGTAAAACGGATTTATACGGGCAGATCAGAAATCAGAGACAAACCGCGAAGTGATAGAAACGCGGACGACAAGCAGCTGAACAGGAAAACGAAAGCAGTAGGCTAGATGATCGGTCATGCGCAGAGAGCGATTTGTTCGATTTGTTCTGGTAATCTGCGCATGCGTGGTTTCTTCAGGACTTCTGTGTGAGCATTGTTTGAATCGAAAATGGCGGACGCTAATTCTTCCAGTTCTACGAACCCCCCTGTGGCCAAAAATGGGAAAACCTGTCCTTTGAGAAAGGAAGGTCGCTCCCCTGCCCATGTTTTCAATATGATATAACAAAACTGCATGAAAACGATGTCTGAATATAATGTATTCACTGCAACTTTTTCATGGTTTTGCGTGTTCTGAAATGTATACGGTTTTCAGGCTTGAAATAAGGGGGAAATTATTTTTCAATAAGGGAAGTTTTGAAAAAAGGAAAATTGGGTTGACACCTATGGCTTGGCTGTGTGTGTGTGTCTTGCAGGTCGATCACAGCGTGGTCGATCGTAGCACGTACTATAGCCTCCCTCAGCCCCTGCACAACCTACACAGGCACACGGAGCCGCTTAGTCTCACTAGCTCCTATGGCCTCTTTCGCAGGCAAGCGTCACCCTTTGTCTGTAGTGCTTTGTTTCATGTCTCATGCTTTCTGGTTTGTGTGTGTGTGTGTGCTTTTCTGTTTGTTTGGTTGGTTGCGTTATTTTACTTTCAGTTGCTATTCCGGTTGGCTGGGCTAAAATTTGGTTGATAGTGGAAAAGTCTTGCCAGGAGTACATCCCCATTCTCTCGGCCAAAGGGATTTGAGGACAGATGGCGTTGGGGAAGGTCCCCAAAGGTCAACCTTTGGCTGCAGCACTAGATCCAGTGCAAAAGGGCCCTAGTTTGAGAGTCATGGTCTTCCGCAAAAGACTAAGCTGTGCCATGATATTCTAATACCCTGGGCAAGGCTTCTCCACTATACCGTATTTTCCGGGCTATAAGCCGCTACTTTTTTCTTCAACTTTGACCCATGCGGCTAAAACAACGATTGCGACTAATTTGTGGATATTTCCCCTTCCGTATTTTAGGCTGGTCGTTAGCTCCAGCCTGTGCGTTTTGACATCGCCAATCTTAGTAAAAACGAACCGTTCTCAGGCAGATAGTGAGGAATTTAATCAGCGATAACACAATCTGATTACTAAAGTTCACCATTATTATGCTTATTTTGCTTCACTGAACAGTTTATTATCAAAGTTTGAACAGAAACAGTTGCGATCATGTCAATCTTTACAAACTGTGTACAAACGAAAATGCGAAGTCAACTTCAAGTTCAAACTAAGTGATCGGTCTCACTCCACAAGTTGGAACTAAGTGATCGGTCTCACTCCACAAGTTGGAACTAAGTGATCGGTCTCACTTTTAAAAAAAAGAAGTTGAGAAACAGCTCATTTGCTTTACTAAACCGATGAATCGGCATTAGCGTGTGCACTGAAACACTTGCTGAATGCAAACAACTCACACAAGCCAATAAATGAAAACAGCAGGCGCATTTGCGCTTGCCATGATTACGTATTTGCGGAGTGCGCTGCGCCATTTTGTCAGCCGAGTTGATCCGGATGCGAAGTGAAAGTTTCGTGTGTGCAAACTTTCAGTTTCACTAAAAATGAACTGCCAGAACATTTCTTTGTCTTCTTTTGTGTGGTGCTGTGTTGTTCTGAAGAATCTAGAATTTAGTGGGGTCCGTTATGGCGAAGACTAGGGCCGTACTGTGTACAGTGGAGTCCAACTATAACGAACTCGCTTTTAACGAAATTTCGCAATTAACGAACTGACTTAAATTTCCGGGCAAATGCCCTTCTATTTGTCACTTGCAAAGCCATGGGTATAACGAACAAAAAATCCTTTTGAAATAACGAACATCCGCTTTTTACGAACACATGTTCTACGCCCCAGGATAATTTTATTTACTTGGAAAAATAGCCTATAATGAACTCAGCCTGTGCGATGCGCTGCAAAAACCTAGGCCTTCAAACTCCAAGCTAGAACGTGTTGTCAAGAAGAAGGAAGTTGGAAAATATGAACTGCGCATGCGTGAACTCATTTAGATTCACACTGGGTCGTCTGCTAGGCCTAGGCTTCCTACAGATCATTCGGTTTCTCAAGGTCGCTTTACAATTCGCGCTCAAAATAAAGATCGAAAAGTTCGTGAAAGCCTATAACAAACTAAATTTGTGTGATGTGTTGTCACTTAATGGACAAACTTGTTGAAAAGTGTGCCAAAACAGATCAGCGTCAGACAACACTGCTGAACTTCTTCAAGCCTTGTACATCCCATGATTAAGACAGACGATCCAAACTGGTCAAGTTTATGTTTTCGGTTATCATTGGTGAGTGTTTGAACTGTTTTTGTTTTCAACATACATTGTACATGTACATGTATAACAAAATCCTGATACAACGAACTGAGTCTGTGTTCCGTTAAAATTCGTTTTACCCGGACTACACTGTAGTTTGTGTGTGAGTGCAAACCGGATCGTCAACCAGTTGCCTTGGCTTTCAAGCATTCGCCCGCTGATCGGTTCTGGTTCGGTTGTTGTTTTTCCAATCTCTCTCGGCTTAGACACTGAATGCGGCTTTTTTGTTGTTTTTTCTCCAGAATTTTAATAAAAATTTAGGGGGTGCGGCTTAGACAAAGGTGCGCTTTATAGACCGGAAGATATGGTAAATAAATCTTAACCCATCCTGTGGGAATAGCATCTGCCCCCATCTGCTCTCTGGCTGTCATAGCCGGAAACATCAGACAGGTGTACATGCATGATTTGTATTGGTGTGCCGCTGGCTTTTTTTTCTTTCTTATGCTTGTTTCTCGTTTATCTACTTTTCCCTGTATTTAAGCATGCTTCCTGTGTGTGTGTGTGTGCATGTTTTGTAGTTGTAAAATATGACCTAGCACCACGAAAGGGACATTAAGTGTCAAAATGACAATTCTGAGAAAATGGTACAGTTAGAAACTTCAGACAATTCTCTTTCAAATGATATAAGAACCATTCTTGTAAGTTTTTCTGTTTTAGAGTTATGAGCATTTAACCTTTACCGGATCATGCTTTTGACTACATGGACACGATGGCGGGGGTCTTCCACGACCTCCTACTCAGCAAAGAGCAAATTCCGAGGTGTTTATCCCTGTCTGGATGGCGGGGGTCTCCCACGACCCCTACTTGTCAATGAGTCACCATGTGTTTATCCCTGTACGGATGGCGGGGGTCTCCCACGACCCCTACTCAATGCACTGCAGTGCTCTTTAAAGTAGGGGTCGTGGGAGACCCCCGTCATCCGGACAGGTATATCAAAATTACGCGTCATATTACGTCATTTATATTTTATACACATTAATAAAATTTAACACACTTAAAGCCATTTACGTTTTTGACAAAGTCATGAAATTTCATGAAGATTGCTTAAATAGTTTTAGAGATATAACATGTTTTGTGTGTCAAGGGGTCGTGGGCGACCCCAGAAGTCCGGTAAAGGTTAAAGTTGGTAGGTTGACTGTCTGCCATTATGATAAATCACAAGTCTAAAGTTTAGCCTAGCTGAAGAAAATGCATTGCCCTACTCATTTTAGCCCTTTCACCGCCAACGTAGCATTTTTGCACCACAATGATTTAACACCCATGTCACTAAAAGGCATCAAAGCAGGGTCTGTTATCCAAAGACCCTATTCTCTTCATTTTGGGAGGTAAGGATAGGCCTTACTTTAAATATGTCACAGAAGAATCCCCATTATTACAGACAGATTTGTTTCTCTATCCAGGTAAGTTTAATGGACATTTTTTGGCTGGCAGCGAAAGGGTTAAAGCACTTTTTGGAGTATTTAGAGACCATAACAAAGATTGTCCTTTATAAATATGAAAGATCACAAAAGAGCACAAAAATATCCTTAACCCTTTCATTGCCACTGTCGCCTCTTGGCACCACAATGATTTAGCACCTATGTCACTAAAAGGCATCAAATGAGGGTGTGGTATCCAGTGTCCTTATGTTCTTAATTTTGGGAGATAAGGTTAGGCATGTCAGTATGTCACAGAGGAATCCCCAGTATTCCAGATGAAATATTTTCTCTACCCAGGTAAGTTTAACCCTTTCACCACCAAAAGTCGCATTTTAGCACCACAATGATTTAGCACCTATGTCACTAAAAGGCATCAAATGACTTATGAGGGTGTGGTATCCAGTGACCTTTTGTTCTTAATTTTGGGAGATAAGGATATGCCCTATTTTAGGCACGTCACAGAGGAATCCCCAGTATTCCAGATGAAATCTTTTCTCTACCCAGGTAAGTTTAACCCTTTCACCGCCAAAGTCGCATTTTAGCACCACAATGATTTAACACCTATGTCACTAAAAGGCATCAAATTGGGGTCTATTATCCAAAGACCCTATTGTCTTAGTTTTGGGAAGTAAGGATAGACCTTATTTTACATGTGCCACAGAAGAATTCCCAATACTGCAGATGGATTTTGTTCTCTACCCGGGTAATTTTAATGGACATTTTGGGCTGAAATATGGCTGGCGGTGAAAGGGTTAATGGTAAATTTTGGCTGAGGAATGGCTAGCGTTGAAAGGGTTAACTCAAAATTGATTTTAAAAAAATGATTTTTGTGACTTTGCAAGCCTGTTGTGAGAAACTAGCCCAGCGACTTAATGTCCCCTTGGTGGTGCTGGGTCACAAATGTGTGCCTTCTCATAATCTTAGTATTGCATGGGCATGTTGTAATTGTCCTTTGTATCTTTTTTTCTGTGGTGGGTGTTTCAGTAGCACCATAACAAAGACTGTACAGGGGAAGATAAGCATCCGGTCTCTTTTCCCTATATGAGTAGTGAGGACAGAAAGACTGGTTATGTCCCTTTGAAATGCGACACATTTTACACGTCGATAGGCCAGTTGAATTCTCCGTTCCAGTTCCAGTCTGAGTTTTTGGATAGCCTCCACTGTGAATGGTGTACTGTCGCCACTAACGATAACTCTATCAGCCCGGTTCGCCGAGCTCTTAAGTAGTCCATCTTACCCTTTTAGAATATCTTTGACCATAATGCTTGGCTGTTTGGTTTATGACATCCATGCAGGAATGTCTATCGATGTTAGGTGTTGATGTATTTAGGTGTTGATGTATTTGTTATATTTTGAAATGTCTATCGATGTTAGGTGTTGATGTATTTAGGTGTTGATGTATTTGTTATATTTTGAAATGTCTATCGATGTTAGGTGTTGATGTATATGTTATGTTTTGAAATGTCTATCGATGTTAGGTGTTGATGTATATGTTATGTTTTGAAATGTCTATCAATGTTAGGTGTTCATGTATTTGTTATATTTTGAAATGTCTATCAATGTTAGGTGTTGATGTATATGTTATGTTTTGAAATGTCTATCAATGTTAGGTGTTCATGTATTTGTTATATTTTGAAATGTCTATCAATGTTAGGTGTTCATGTATTTGTTATATTTTGAAATGTCTATCAATGTTAGGTGTTGATGTATATGTTATATTTTGGAATGTCTATCGACGTTAGGTGTCGATGTATTTGTCATATTTTGGAATGTCTATCAATGTTAGGTGTTGATGTATTTGTTATATTTTGAAATGTATATCGATGTTAGGTGTTGATGTATTTGTTATATTTTGGAATGTCTATCGGTGTTAGGTGTTTAATGTATTTGTTATATTTTGGAATGTCTATCGATGTTAGGTGTTGATGTATATGTTATGTTTTGAAATGTCTATCAATGTTAGGTGTTGATGTATTTGTTATATTTTGGAATGTCTATCGATGTTAGGTGTTGATGTATATGTTATATTTTGGAATGTCTATCGGTGTTAGGTGTTGATGTATATGTTATATTTTGGAATGTCTATCGACGTTAGGTGTCGATGTATTTGTCATATTTTGGAATGTCTATCAATGTTAGGTGTTGATGTATTTGTTATATTTTGAAATGTATATCGATGTTAGGTGTTGATGTATTTGTTATATTTTGGAATGTCTATCGGTGTTAGGTGTTTAATGTATTTGTTATATTTTGGAATGTCTATCGGTGTTAGGTGTTGATGTATTTGTTATATTTTGGAATGTCTATCGATGTTAGGTATTAATGTATATGTTATATTTTGAAACATACTCAGACCTTAAAAACCTCAAAGGAAATAGCTGATATACCTAATAAAAAGAGGGGGAAAAGATAATTTACTCGTATTTTTCAAAGTGAATACATCCACACTGCCTCTTGAAAGGTTTTGATTTCTGTAGAATATCCATCTGTACCTCTCTAAGACTTGGCATACATTGGGAGATGAAAGAAAAAGAAACAGTGCTTGCACACTCGTGTGTTAACCACAATCCTTACTTTTCTTGATTCCTAATAGCGAAGAGAGAATGACCTCAAGATCAGAAAATAAACAGTGTGTGTGTGTGTGTGTGTGTGTGTGTGTGTGTGTGTGTGTTTGCTATAAATCTATCCATAAAGCTGCTCCATCTTACCTCTGCGACAATATTTCCATCTATGCGCCAGCTCGCACTTTACCTTCAGTTTCTGACCCGCTTTCTCTCCAGATCCCTAGGTATAAGCTTTCAACTGTTGGTTGGCGCTCTTTTGCTGTCTCAGGACCGACATCTTGGAACAAACTTCCTCTTTCCCTCCGTCAGCGACCGACCCTCTCAGCCTTCAAATCTAACCTCAAAACCCACTTGTTCCCCCGTGATTGAGGCTCCACTCTCTCTCTCTTCTCTCTCTTGCCTTTAGGTCTGTTTCTGCTGTATACCATTTATGTCAAACGTGTGTGTTCGCTTTGTATTGCATTTTTTGTTTGAATGCGTTACGAATGCTAACGTGTGTGTGTGCTTTGATTTATATTAAGATTCAGCGCTGTATAAATACTGTATGTTGTTGTTGTTTGTGTGTGTGTGTGTATCAAAGTCAAAGTCAAAAACAAGAAAGTCAACATTTTATTTGAGGATCGACATTGAATAAGCTAAGGCTTCATTGTGTGCGTATGCATGCGTGTGTGTGGAAGTGTTTGGATGTTGCATGCACTTGTGTTGGCAAAAAAGGTAGGCCTTAGCCCTTTCGTCGCATTTATGCACCACACTGATTTTAAAACCCATGTCACTAAAAGGAGTGAAAATGGGACCTGATATCCAGTGACCGTATGTTGTTAATTTTGGGAGATAAGGAAAGGCCTTATTTGATGCATGTCATAGGGGGGTTGACAGTATTGCAGATGTGGAGATAAGGAAAGGCCTTATTTGATGCATGTCATAGGGGGGTTGACAGTACTGCAGATGTGGAGATAAGGAAAGGCCTTATTTGATGCATGTCATAGGGGGGTTGACAGTATTGCAGATGTGGAGATAAGGAAAGGCCTTATTTGATGCATGTCATAGGGGGATTGACAGTATTGCAGATGTGGAGATAAGGAAAGGCCTTATTTGATGCATGTCATAGGGGGGGTTGACAGTATTGCAGATGTGGAGATAAGGAAAGGTCTTATTT